>JAPDOI010000469.1:0-500368 GCA_029168955.1 Aplectana chamaeleonis
TACTTACTTACTGTTTACCATGTCGATCGACATTAATGATTTTTTCCGCACAAAATCGCCAAAACATGTTGTAGGCTGCGCTTTTTTCCGATAGGGTACGACAAGGATACTGTCCAACAAAGTTACTTACTTATATTTACTGTTTACCATGTCGATAGACAATAATTATTTTTCGCACAAATCGCCAGAACATGTTGTAGGCTGCGCTTTTTCCGATAGGGTACGACAAGGATACTGTCCAACAAGTTACTTACTTATTGTTTACCATGTCGATCGACAATAATTATTTTTCGCACAAACCGCCAGAACATGATGTAGGCTGCGCTTTTTCCGATAGGGTACGACAAGGATACTGTCCAACAAGTTACTTACTTATTGTTTACCATGTCGATCGACAATAATTATTTTTCGCACAAATCGCCAGAACATGTTGTAGGCTGCGCTTTTTCCGATAGGGTACGACAAGGATACTGTCCAACAAGTTACTTACTTATTGTTTACCATGCCGATCGACAATAATTATTTTTCGCACAAATCGCCAGAACATGTTGTAGGCTGCGCTTTTTCCGATAGGGTACGACAAGGATACTGTCCAACAAGTTACTTACTTACTGTTTACCATATCGATCGACATTATTGATTTTTCGCACAAACCGCCAGACGATTATGTAGGCTGCGCTTTTTCCGATAGGGTACGACAAGGATACTGTCCAACGAGTTACTTACTTATTGTTTACCATGTCGATCGACAAAAATTATTTTTCGCACAAATCGCCAGAACATGTTGTAGGCTGCGCTTTTTTCCGATAGGGTGCGCGTTACAACGAGTTACTCACTCTACCGTTTACCATATCGATCGCCATTGTTGACTCGCAAACCGCCAGAACAGATGTACAAGATGGGCACAAACAAGGATACTGTCCAACAAGTTACTTACTTATTGTTTACCATGTCGATCGACAACAATTATTTTTCGCACAAACCGCCAGAACATGATGTAGGCTGCGCTTTTTCCGATAGGGTACGACAAGGATACTGTCCAACAAGTTACTTACTTATTGTTTACCATGTCGATCGACAATAATTATTTTTCGCACAAATCGCCAGAACATGTTGTAGGCTGCGCTTTTTCCTATGGGGTGGGGCAAGGGTACTGGCCAACGAGTTACTCACTTACTGTTTACCATATCGATCGCCATTGTTGATTTTTCGCGCAAACCGCCAGAACATGATGTATGTAGGCTGCGCTTTTTCCGATAGGGTACGACAAGGATACTGTCCAAAGAGTTACTTACTTATTGCTTACCATGTCGATCGACAATAATTATTTTTCGCACAAATCGCCAGAACATGTTGTAGGCTGCGCTTTTTCCTATGGGGTGGGGCAAGGGTACTGTCCAACGAGTTACTTACTTACTGTTTACCATGTCGATCGACAATAATTATTTTTCGCACAAATCGCCAGAACATGTTGTAGGCTGCGCTTTTTCCTATGGGGTGGGGCAAGGGTACTGGCCAACGAGTTACTTACTTATTGTTTACCATGCCGATCGACAATAATTATTTTTCGCACAAATCGCCAGAACATGTTGTAGGCTGCGCTTTCTTCCTGCGGTGGGTACTGGCCAACGAGATACGTATTTACTGTTTACCATCGATCGACATTATTGATTTTTCGCACAAACCGCCAGATCGACGCGGTGTGTAGGCTGCGCTTTTTCCGATAGGTAATACAAGGATACTGTCCAACGAGTTACTTACTTATTGTTTACCATGTCGATCGACAAATAATTATTTTTCGCGCACAAATCATGCCAGAAACATGTTGTAGGCTGCGCTTTCTTTTTCCGATAGGGTACGACAAAGGATACTGTCCAACAAGTTACTTACTTATTGTTTACCTATGTCGATCGACAATAATTATTTTTCGCATCTATTGTAACGATGTTAAAGCTGCGCTCCGATAGGTACGACAAGCATACTGTCCAACAAGTTACTTACTTACTGCTTACCATGTCGATCGACTGCAAAATCGCCAGAACATGTTGTGAGGCTGCGCTTTTTCCCGATAGGGTACGACACAAGGATACTGTCCAACAAGTTACTTACTTATTGTTTACCATGTCGATCGACACAATTATTTTTCGCACAAACCGCCAGAACGATGATGTATAGGCTGCGCTTTCTTTTTCCGATAGGGTACGACAAGGATACTGTCCAACGAGTTACTTATATTTACTGTTTACCATGTCGATCGATATTATTGATTTTCTTCGCAAAATCGCCAAAACATGCTGTAGGCTGCGCTTTTTCCATAGGGACGACAAGGATACTGTCCAACAAGTTACTTACTTATTGCTTACTATGTCGATCGACAATACCATGTTTTTCGCACAAACCGCCAGAACATGATGTAGGCTGCAGCTTTTTCCGATAGGGTAACGACAAGGATAATCCAACAACATTTACTTATTGTTTATGTCGATCGACAACAATTATTTTTCGCACAAATCGCCAGAACATGTTGTAGGCTGCGCTTTTTCCGATAGGGTACGACAAGGATACTGTCCAACAAGTTACTTACTTATTGTTTACCATGCCGATCGACAATAATTATTTTTCGCACAAATCGCCAGAACATGTTGTAGGCTGCGCTTTTTCCGATAGGGTACGACAAGGATACTGTCCAACAAGTTACTTACTTATTGTTTACCATGTCGATCGACAATAATTATTTTTCGCACAAACCGCCAGAACATGATGTAGGCTGCGCTTTTTCCGATAGGGTACGACAAGGATACTGTCCAACAAGTTACTTACTTACTGTTTACCATATCGATCGACATTATTGATTTTTCGCAAAAATCGCCAAAACATAAGTACCTGATAGGGTACGATACACTGGGTCCAACAAAAATACTTACTTATTGCTTGGTACTATGTCGATCGACACAATTATTTTTCGCACAAACCGCCAGAACATGATGTAGGCTGCGCTTTTTCCGATAGGGTACGACAAGGGTACTCCGTCCAACGAGTTACTTATATTTACTGTTTACCATGTCGATCGATTATTGATTTTTCGCAAAACTGCCAAAACATGCCAGAGGCTGCGCTTTTTCCGATAGGGTAGCACGACATACAAGGATACTGTCCAACACATTTATACTTATTGTTTATACCATGTCGATCGACAATAATTATTGATTTTCGCACAAACCGCTGTAGAACATGATGTTGTAGGCTGCGCTTTTTCCGATAGGGTACGACAAGGATACTGTCCAAAGAGTTACTTACTTATTGCTTACCATGTCGATCGACAATAATTATTTTTCGCACAAATCGCCAGAACATGTTGTAGGCTGCGCTTTTTCCTATGGGGTACGACAAGGATACTGTCCAAAGAGTTACTTACTTATTGCTTACCATGTCGATCGACACACTTTCCATTATTTTTCACAACGCCAGAATATTGTGTAATACGCTGTTCATAGGGTACGACAAGGATACGTCCAACAAGTTACTTACTTACTGTTTACCATGTCGATCGACAATAATTATTTTTCGCACAAATCGCCAGAACATGTTGTAGGCTGCGCTTTTTCCTATGGGGTGGGGCAAGGGTACTGGCCAACGAGTTACTTACTTACTGTTTACCATATCGATCGACATTATTGATTTTTCGCACAAACCGCCAGACGATTATGTAGGCTGCGCTTTTTCCGATAGGGTACGACAAGGATACTGTCCAACGAGTTACTTACTTATTGTTTACCATGTCGATCGACAAAAATTATTTTTCGCACAAATCGCCAGAACATGTTGTAGGCTGCGCTTTTTCCGATAGGGTACGACAAGGATACTGTCCAACAAGTTACTTACTTATTGTTTACCATGTCGATCGACAATAATTATTTTTCGCACAAACCGCCAGAACATGATGTAGGCTGCGCTTTTTCCGATAGGGTAATAATGACAAGGATACTGTCCAACAGGTTACTTACTTATTGCTTCTACCATATCGATCGACAATAATTATTTTTCGCACAAATCACCAGAACATGTTTTAGGCTGCGCTTTTCATATGTGGTGGGGCAGTACTGGCCAACGAGTTACCTACCTACTGCTTACTATATCGATTCATTATGCTGATTTTTTTCGCGCAAACCGCCAGAACATGATGTATGTAGGCTGCGCTTTTTCCGATAGGGTACGACAAGGATACTGTCCAAAGAGTTACTTACTTATTGCTTACCATGTCGATCGACAATAATTATTTTTCGCACAAATCGCCAGAACATGTTGTAGGCTGCGCTTTTTCCTATGGGGTGGGGCAAGGGTACTGTCCAACGAGTTACTTACTTACTGTTTACCATATCGATCGCCATTGTTGATTTTTCGCGCGAACCGCCAGAACATGATGTAGGCCGCAAGCTCCGATGTGGTACGACAAGGATACTGGGTCCAACAAGTTGTTTACTTATTATTGTTTCACACTCAGTGTCGACAATTATTTTCGCAACAAACCGCCAGACGATTATGGTAGGCTGCGCTTTTTCCGATAGGGTACGACAAGCGATACTGTCCAACGAGTTACTTTACTTATTGTTTACACTATGTCGATCGACAATAATTATTTTTCGCACAAAATCGCCAGAACATAGTTGTAGGCTGCGCTTTTTTCCGATAGGGTACGACAAGGATACTGGGTCCAACAAGTTACTTATACTTATTGTTTACCATGTCGATCGACAATAATTATTTTTCGCACAAATCGCCAGAACATGATGTATGTAGGCTGCGCTTTTTCCGATAGGGTACGACAAGGGTGTCCAACAAGTTCCTTACTTATTGTTTACCATGTCGATCGACAACAATTATTTTTCGCACAAACAGCCAGAACATGATGTAGGCTGCGCTTTTTCCGATAGGGTACGACAAGGATACTGTCCAACAAGGGGTACTGGCCAACGAGTTACTTACTTACTGTTTACCATATCGATCGACATTATTGATTTTTCGCACAAACCGCCAGACGATTATGTAGGCTGCGCTTTTTCCGATAGGGTACGACAAGGATACTGTCCAACAAGTTACTTACTTATTGTTTACCATGTCGATCGACAACAATTATTTTTCGCACAAACCGCCAGAACATGCGTTGTATGAGCTGCGCTTTTTCCGATAAGGGTAACGACAAGGATACTGTCCAACAAGTTACTTACTTATTGTTTACCATGTCGATGGACAATAATTATTTTTAGCACAAATCGCCAGAACATGTTGTAGGCTGCGCTTTTTCCGATAGGGTACGACAAGGATACTGTCCAACAAGTTACTTACTTACTGTTTACCATATCGATCGCCATTGTTGATTTTTCGCGCAAACCGCCAGAACATGATGTATGTAGGCTGCGCTTTTTCCGATAGGGCCGATTGCAGGGATACTGTCCAACCAGTTACTTACTTATTGGCTTACCATGTCGATCGACAATAATTATTTTTCGCACAAATCCTTGCCAGAACATGTTGTAGGCTGCGCTTTTTCCGATAGGGTGGGACAAGGATACTGTCCAACGAGTTAACTTACTTATTGTTTCTCACTACCATGTCGATCGACATTATTGATTTTTCGCAATAAATCGCCACAGAACATGTTGTAGGCTGCGCTTTTTCCGATAGGGTACATTGACGATAGGATACTTTCGTCCAACAAGTTACTTACTTATTGTTTACCATGTCGATCGACAATAATTATTTTTCACACAAATCACCAGAACATGTTGTAGGCTGCGCTTTTTCCTAAGGGGTGGGGCAAGGGTACTGGCCAACGAGCACGTACTTACTGTTTCACCATATCGATCGCCATTGTTGATTTTTTCATGCAAACCGCCAGAACATGATGTGCGAAGGCTGCGCTTTTTCCGATAGGGTACGACAAGATACCTGGCCCAGAGTTACTTACTTATTGCTTACCTGCGTCGATCGACACAATTATTTTTCGTACAAATCGCCAGAATATACAGGCTGCGCTTTTTCCGCGGGGGCAAGGTACCGTCCAACGAGTTACTTACTTACTGCTTACCTATACGATCGACAATAATTATTTTTCGCAATAAATCCAGAATGATGTTGTAGGCTGCGCTTTTTCGATAGGGTACGATACGATAGTCCAACGAGTTAATGCATTTATTGTTTAAGACTATGTCGATCGACAAAAATTATTTTTCGCAATGAACATGTTGTAGGCTGCGCTTTTTTCCGATATAGGGCAATATTGCCGATACTGTCCAACAAGTTACTTACTTATTGTTTACCATGTCGATCGACAAAAATTATTTTTCGCACAAATCGCCAGAACATGTTGTAGGCTGCGCTTTTTCCGATAGGGTACGACAAGGATACTGTCCAACAAGTTACTTACTTATTGTTTACCATGTCGATCGACAATAATTATTTTTCGCACAAACCGCCAGAACATGATGTAGGCTGCGCTTTTTCCGATAGGGTACGACAAGGATACTGTCCAACAAGTTACTTACTTACTGTTTACCATATCGATCGACATTATTGATTTTTCGCACAAACCGCCAGACGATTATGTAGGCTGCGCTTTTTCCGATAGGGTACGACAAGGATACTGTCCAACGAGTTACTTACTTATTGTTTACCATGTCGATCGACAAAAATTATTTTTCGCACAAATCGCCAGAACATGTTGTAGGCTGCGCTTTTTCCGATAGGGTACGACAAGGATACTGTCCAACAAGTTACTTACTTATTGTTTACCATGTCGATCGACAACAATTATTTTTCGCACAAACCGCCAGAACATGATGTAGGCTGCGCTTTTTCCGATAGGGTACGACAAGGATACTGTCCAACAAGTTACTTACTTATTGTTTACCATGTCGATCGACAATAATTATTTTTCGCACAAATCGCCAGAACATGTTGTAGGCTGCGCTTTTTCCGATAGGGTACGACAAGGATACTGTCCAACAAGTTACTTACTTATTGTTTACCATGTCGATCGACAATAATTATTTTTCGCACAAATCGCCAGAACATGTTGTAGGCTGCGCTTTTTCCGATAGGGTACGACAAGGATACTGTCCAACAAGTTACTTACTTATTGTTTACCATGTCGATCGACAATAATTATTTTTCGCACAAATCACCAGAACATGTTGTAGGCTGCGCTTTTTCCTATGGGGTGGGGCAAGGGTACTGGCCAACGAGTTACTCACTTACTGTTTACCATATCGATCGCCATTGTTGATTTTTCGCGCAAACCGCCAGAACATGATGTATTTTCCGGCGCGCTGTACACTCTCACTAGCATTATTCCATTCACTTCTGTGCCGCAACCAGGTTTTTTAACGGTGAAATCGATTTTATTGGCCAGACGTTTCGACAAGCTCGCCGTTATCAGAGGCCTGAAAATCAGGTCGAGACAATTTACCTGCAAATTACACGGTCAAGCGCTTCCTCCATTCCTGCGAGTAGCGACTATCCACAGGAACTGGATGGTGAGAAAGCTCAGATAACAAGACCAACCCTTTTCGATTCCACCAAGACCGAGCCCCGCTGCAGTTCGTGGACGACCGGGAGCAAGTGAGGCACCACTGAAATCAATAGGATTCATCACTATGCGCGGTGAACACAAGCAGAAGTTAGGAACTCACAACCCACACAGCGGGAGGAACGGTGGGAATTCATTAGTTATCGTCATGCACTCATTTCGGTTATTGAGCTTCGGATTACGTGCCCGTATATAAAAAGCTTTTCTCGAGCCTTCCCTCACAGCGTGATGTCCGTTTTCCTGAGATGAGCACAGTGCATTTGATATCATAATCAACGTTAGTGTGTTGCTCAACTCTGTGTTTGCAAGAGGTGTCAGGATGGTGCCACGCCTTTTTCCCGCCAAAGATGTTCCTTTAGCCATACGCACAACAATCTTCCTGTCTCTCCTATATATACCTCGTACCAAGCCAAACACTGGGTTTAGGTATACAGCACTCCGCGCACAGTCTCCATTTCTTCCATGCGGGCAAGTTACGCAGTTGGTAGTGACACACGACTGATCATTACAGCCTATTTCTGACAAGCCTGATGTTTGAAAAATTGTCTCGCGGGATGCTCACGAGGGTAACATCGTTGCTTAGGTCCGCGCGAGCTATGCACCGACGCAACTCTTCATTGATTTTATCCGAAATAAACGGCAGTAGGGCGGGATCTTGCCATTGTGAGCATTTGGGGAACGATTCTGTCGACCTCGCGTGCGACGCTCCGTTATTGTATCCGTTGCTGGTGGCACGGCGCTCTCGCTAGGCTTCTGGATTCCTCGCGCTCCATGACACCACTACAAACCTCTAGCGCCGTCTTGGACATATTTCCCACTACCGCACGCTTTATGGCTCGAGGGTGCGCTGACTTTGCGTGAAGTAAGATGTTTTTGGAGCTTGTTTTCCGGTACCATTTTACTTTAAATGTGTCACTGAGGAGCTTGACCTGCGTGGTAAGGGATGCCATCCATTTTGAGGAGTTTCTCGCGTGAATCTTATGTACTGGGATTGTTGGTTCAGAATGGTGAACAATTCGTCCATCTCTGTTTGCGTGGATGTTACAACACAACAATCGTCGATGTATCGACCATGCAACGTGGGCAGTCGGTTCAGTATGGGTTTTTCAATTCTGCTCATAAAGCAAACTGTCAGGACCGGTGCCAGACGCTGGCCCATGGCAAGTCCCCTTACTTGGGAGTAGTAGCTTCCACACCACTTGAAGATATTGCAGTTTAGGCACTCCTTTACGAGATGCATAATCTGTATCTTGCTCAGACCGAAAGTCACTATTGTCCTCCCACGTTCATCTAGCATCTCGGACAGTGCCTGGAGAGCTTCTTGATTGTTTACGTTCGTGTAGAGCGCTCTAACATCAAACGACTCTATCACGCAGGTTTCATCAATTCTACTAGCTCGTAGACGATCCAGGAACTGAGTGGTGTTAGATAAATGCGACGGTACATGATTGAGCAATTGTCCCACAATCTTGTTAAGGAACCAGGCGATGCGATCTGTTGGCCGTCCCACACAACTTATGATAGGTCTGATTTTATATGTGCTGGCCGTTAGCGAGAGCTCCAGTCTTCTATTGATAGCTATAGCCGTTTCTCAGTAGGCTATAGAACACAGAGGCATGTTGATGTATCCAATTTTGTCTTCACAGGCAGCCTATCGCTCAGTCCAGCATCTTTTCCAACTTTCATCCATCTATCGTTCAGTCTACTACATTGGATAGCAAATTGCCTTTCTGTGGAACGAGTATAAATGGAAGTGTCGCCGAGATGAAGTTCAGTGATCTCGCGGTCGAAGGACAATGGTGCAAGCACGAACTCCCCTCCCTTGTCACTCACCGAAAGACGGATTTCCTTGCGATCGATTCGATCGCGAACTTCTTTAAATCCTTCCCACTGTGAATTGGTGAGATTCCGATTCCGTTGACTGCGGTGTCGGTTGAACACATCTAGTACTCCTGTCGATAATATTCTAAACTTGGTGTCCGCCTCAGGGCACCTATCAGGCTCTCTGTAAAACGATATGTAACTCTCACTAGCTTTCCGACCACTTTTTCCGGCGTTCTACGCACTCCCACTCGGGTCCCGTCCACTTTTCCCGGCACTCTGTTTACTCCCAGCCAGGTCCCGCCCACTATTTCTGGCACTCTACGCACTCCCATTTGGGTCCCGCCCACTTTTTGCCGCGCGCTGTGCACTCTCACTAGCTTCCCCATCACTTTTTCCGGCGTTCTACGCGCTCCCACTAGGGTTCCGTCCACTTTTCCCGGCGCTCTGTTTGCTCCCAGTTCGGTCCCGCCCACTTTTTCTGGCACTCTACGCACTCCCATTTGGGTCCCGCCCACTTTTTCCGGCGCGCTGTGCACTCTCACTAGTTTCCCGACCACTTTTTTCCGGCGTTCTACGCACTCCCACTCGGGTCCCGTCCACTTTTCCCGGCGCTCTGTTTACTCCCAGTTCGGTCCCGCCCACTTTTTCCGGCGCGCTGTGCACTCGCTAGCTTCCCGACCACTTTTTCCGGCGTTCTACGCACTCCCACTCGGGTCCCGTCCACTTTTCCCGGCGCTCTGTTCACTCCCAGTTGGGTCCCGCCCACTTTTCCCGGCGCGCTGTGCACTCTCGCTAGTTTCCCGACCACTTTTTCCGGCGTTATACGCACTCCCACTCGGGTCCCGTCAACTTTTCCCGGCGCTCTGTTTACTCCCAGTTCGGTCCCGCCCACTTTTTCCGGCGCGCTGTGCACTCTCACTAGTTTCCCGACTACTTTTTTCCGGCGTTCTACGCACTCCCACTCGGGTCCCGTCTACTTTTCCCGGCGCTCTGTTTACTCCCAGTTCGGTCCCGCCCACTTTTTCCAGCGCGCTGTGCACTCGCTAGCTTCCCGACCACTTTTTCCGGCGTTCTACGCACTCCCACTCGGGTCCCGTCTACTTTTCCCGGCGCTCTGTTTATTCCCAGTTCGGTCCCGCCCACTTTTTCCGGCGCGCTGTGCACTCGCTAGCTTCCCGATCACTTTTTCCGGCGTTCTACGCGCTCCCACTAGGGTTCCGTCCACTTTTCCCGGCGCTCTGTTTGCTCCCAGTTCGGTCCCGCCCACTTTTTCTGGCACTCTACGCACTCCCATTTGGGTCCCGCCCGTTTTTTCCGGCGCGCTGTGCACTCTCACTAGTTTCCCGACCACTTTTTCCGGCGTTCTACGCACTCCCACTCGGGCCCCGTCCACTTTTCCCGGCGCTCTGTTTACTCCTAGTTCGGTCCCGCCCACTTTTTCCGGCGCGCTGTGCACTCGCTAGCTTCCCGACCACTTTTTCCGGCGTTCTACGCACTCTCACTCGGGTCCCGTCCACTTTTCCCGGCGCTCTGTTCACTCCCAGTTGGGTCCCGCCCACTTTTCCCGGCGCGCTGTGCACTCTCGCTAGCTTCCCGACCACTTTTTCCGGCGTTCTACGCACTCCCACTCGGGTCCCGTCCACTTTTCCCGGCGCTCTGTTTACTCCCAGTTCGGTCCCGCCCACTTATTCCGGCGCGCTGTGCACTCTCACTAGTTTCCCGACCACTTTTTTCCGGCGTTCTACGCACTCCCACTCGGGTCCCGTCTACTTTTCCCGGCGCTCTGTTTACTCCCAGTTCGGTCCCGCCCACTTTTTCCGGCGCGCTGTGCACTCTCACTAGCTTCCCGACCACTTTCCGGCGTTCTACGCACTCCCACTCGGGTCCCGTCCACTTTTCCCGGCGCTCTGTTCACTCCCAGTTGGGTCCCGCCCACTTTTCCCGGCGCGCTGTTCACTCTCACTAGCTTCCCGACCACTTTTTCGGGCGATCTACGACTTCCCACTCGGGTCCGTCCACTTTTACCGGCGCTCTGTTTACTCCCCAGTTCGGTCCGCCCGCTTTTTCCGGCGCGCTGTGCACTGTCACTGGTTCCCGACCACTTTTTCCGGCGTTCTACGCGCACTCCAACTCCGGGTCCGTCTACTTTTTCCCGGCGCTCTTACTCCCAGTTGGGTCCCGCCCACTTTTTCCGGCGCGCTGTGCACTCTCACTAGCTTCCCGACCACTCTTTCCGGCGTTCTACGCACTCCCACTCGGGTCTCGTCCACTTTTCCCGGCGCTCTGTTTACTCCCAGTTCGGTCCCGCCCACTTTTTTCCGGCGCGCTGTGCACTTTCACTAGCTTCCCGACCACTCTTTCCGGCGTTCTACGCACTCCCACTCGGGTCTCGTCCACTTTTCCCGGCGCTCTGTTTACTCCCAGTTCGGTCCCGCCCACTTTTTTCCGGCGCGCTGTGCACTCTCACTAGCTTCCTGACCCCTTTCCGGCGTTCTACGCACTCCCACTCGGGTCCCGTCCACTTTTCCCGGCGCTCTGTTTACTCCCCGTTCGGTCCCGCCCACTTTTTCCTGCGCGCTGTGCACTCGCTAGCTTCCCGACCACTTTTTTCGGCGTTCTACGCACTCCCACTCCAGGTCCCGTCCGCGCCGGCGCTCTGTTTACGCCCAGTTGGGTCCCGCCCACTTTTCCCGGCGCGCTGTGCACTCTCTTCGCTTCCCGACCACTCGGGTGCATCCACTTTTCCCGGCGCTCTGTTCCCAGTTCGGTCCGCCCACTTTTTCCGGCGCGCTGTGCACTCTCACTAGCTTCCCGACCACTTTCCGGCGTTCTACGCACTCCCACTCGGGTCCGTCTACTTTCGGCGCTCTTACTCCCGGTTGGATCCCGCCCACTTTTCCCGGCGCGCTGTTCACTCTCGCTAGCTTCCCGACCACTTTTTCGGGCGATCTACGACTTCCCACTCGGGTCCCGTCCACTTTTACCGGCGCTCTGTTTACTCCCAGTTCGGTCCCGCCCACTTTTTCCGGCGCGCATGCAGCCTGGTCCACTCTAGTTTCCCGACCACACCGGCGTTCTCGCACTCCAACTCGGGTCCGTCTACTTTTCCCGGCGCTCTCTTACTCCCAGTTGGGTCCCGCCCACTTTTCCCGAGCATGTTTCTCTCGCTAAGCTTCCCGACCACTTTTTCGGGCGATCTACGACTTCCCACTCGGGTCCCGTCCATACCGGCGCTCTGTTTACTCCTAATTCGGTCCCGCCCTTTTTCCCGGCGCTGTGCACTCTCGCTCGCTTCCCGACCACTCTTTCCGGCGTTCTCCGCACTCCCACTCGGGTCTCGTCCACTTTTCCCGGCGCTCTGTTTACTCCCAGTTCGGTCCCGCCCACTTTTTTCCGGCGCGCTGTGCACTTTCACTAGCTTCCCGACCACTCTTTCCGGCGTTCTACGCACTCCCACTCGGGTCCCGTCCACTTTTCCCGGCGCTCTGTTTACTCCCAGTTCGGTCCCGCCCACTTTTTCCGGCGCGCTGTGCACTCTCACTAGCTTCCCGACCACTTTTTTCCGGCGTTCTACGCACTCCCACTCGGGTCCGTCCACTTTTCCCGGCGCTCTGTTTGCTTCCAGTTCGGTCCGCCACTTTTTCCGGCGCGCTGTGCACTCGCTGGCTTCCCGACCACTTTTTCCGGCGTTCTACGCACTCTCACTCCAGGTCCCGTCCGCTTTTCCCGGCGCTCTGTTCCTCCCAGTTGGGTCCGCCCACTTTTCCCGGCGCGCTGTGCACTCTCCGCTAGCTTCCCGACCACTTTTTCCGGCGTTATCTGCGCTCCCACTCGGGTCCCAGTCCACTTTTCCCGGCGCTCTGTTTACTCCCAGTTCGGTCCCGCCCACTTATTCCGGCGCGCTGTGCACTCTCACTAGTTTCTCGACCACTTTTTTCCGGCGTTCTACGCACTCCCACTCGGGTCCCGTCTACTTTTCCCGGCGCTCTGTTTACTCCCAGTTCGGTCCCGCCCACTTTTTCCGGCGCGCTGTGCACTCTCACTAGCTTCCCGACCACTTTCCGGCGTTCTACGCACTCCCACTCGGGTCCCGTCTACTTTTCCCGGCGCTCTTACTCCCAGTTGGGTCCCGCCCACTTTTCCCGGCGCGCTGTTCACTCTCGCTAGCTTCCCGACCACTTTTTCGGGCGATCTACGACTTCCCACTCGGGTCCCGTCCACTTTTACCGGCGCTCTGTTTACTCCCAGTTCGGTCCCGCCCACTTTTTCCGGCGCGCTGTGCACTGTCACTAGTTTCCCGACCACTTTTTTCCGGCGTTCTACGCACTCCAACTCGGGTCCCGTCTACTTTTCCCGGCGCTCTTACTCCCAGTTGGGTCCCGCCCACTTTTCCCGGCGCGCTGTTCACTCTCGCTAGCTTCCCGACCACTTTTTCGGGCGATCTACGACTTCCCACTCGGGTCCCGTCCACTTTTCCCGGCGCTCTGTTTACTCCCAGTTCGGTCCCGCCCACTTTTTCCGGCGCGCTGTGCACTCTCACTAGCTTCCCGACCACTTTCCGGCGTTCTACGCACTCCCACTCGGGTCCCGTTCACTTTTCCCGGCGCTCTGTTTACTCCCAGTTCGGTCCCGCCCACTTTTTCCGGCGCGCTGTGCACTCTCACTAGCTTCCTGACCCCTTTCCGGCGTTCTACGCACTCCCCACTCAGGTCCCGTCCACTTTTTCGGCGCTCTGTTTGCCTCCCCAGTTCGGTCCCGCCCACTTTTTCCCGCACGCGCTGTGCACTCTCGCTGGCCTTCCCGACCACTTTTTCCGGCGTTCTACGCACTCCCACTCGGGTCCCGTCCACTTTTCCCGGCGCTCTGTTCACTCCCAGTTGGGTCCCGCCCACTTTTCCCGGCGCGCTGTGCACTCTCGCTAGCTTCCCAACCACACTCGGGTCCCGTCTACTTTTCCCGGCGCTCTGTTTTACTCCCCAGTTCGGTCCACGCCCACTTTCCGGCGCGCTGTGCACTCTCACTGTAAGCTTCCCGACCACTTTTTCCGGCGTTCTACGCACTCCCCGCTCGGGTCCGCCCACTTTTCCCGGCGCGCTGTGCACTCTCACTAAGCTTCCCGACCACTTTCCGGCGTTCTACGCACTCCCACTCGGGTCCCGTTCACTTTTTCCCGGCGCTCTGCCATTACTCCCAGTTCGGTTCCGCCCACTTTTTCTCCGGCGCGCTGTGCACTCTCACTAGCTTCCCGACCCGCTTTTTCCGGCGTTCTACGCTGCGCTCCCACTTTCGGGTCCGTCTGCTTTTCCCGGCGCTCTGTTTACTCCCAGTTCGGTCCGCCCACGCACCGGCGCTCTGTGCTTTCGCTAACTTGCTTCCTGACCACTTTTTCCGGCGTTCCACGCACTCCCACTCGGATCCCGTCCACTTTTCGGCGCTCTGTTCACTCCCAGTTGGAGTCCCGCCCACTTTCCCGGCGCGCTGTGCACTCTCACTGGTTTCCCGACCACTTTTTTTTTCCCGGCGTTCGCACTCCGCACTCCCACTGGGTCCCGTCCACTTTTCGGCGCTCCTGTTCACTCCCAGTTGGGTCCCGCCACTTTTTCCCGGCGCGCTGTGCACTCTCGCTAGCTTCCCGACCACACTCGGGTCCCCTCTACTTTTCCCGGCGCCCTGTTTACTCCCAGTTCGGTCCCGCCCACTTTTCCCGGCGCGCTGTGCACTCTCACTAGTTTCCCGACCACTTTTTTCCGGCGTTCTACGCACTCCCACTCGGGTCCCGTCCACTTTTCCCGGCGCTCTGTTCACTCCCAGTTGGGTCCCGCCCACTTTTCCCGGCGCGCTGTGCACTCTCGCTAGCTTCCCGACCACACTCGGGTCCCGTCTACTTTTCCCGGCGCTCTGTTTACTCCCAGTTCGGTCCCGCCCACTTTTTCCGGCGCGCTGTGCACTCTCACTAGCTTCCCGACCACTTTCCGGCGTTCTACGCACTCCCACTCGGGTCCCGCCCACTTTTTCCGGCGCGCTGTGCACTCTCACTAGCTTCCCGACCACTTTCCGGCGTTCTACGCACTCCCACTCGGGTCCCGTTCACTTTTCCCGGCGCTCTGTTTACTCCCAGTTCGGTTCCGCCCACTTTTTCCGGCGCGCTGTGCACTCTCACTAGTTTCCCGACCACTTTTTTTCCGGCGTTCTACGCACTCCCACTCGGGTCCCGTCTACTTTTCCCGGCGCTCTGTTTACTCCCAGTTCGGTCCCGCCCACTTTTTCCGGCGCTCTGTGCTTTCGCTAGCTTCCCGACCACTTTTTCCGGCGTTCTACGCACTCCCACTCGGATCCCGTCCACTTTTCCCGGCGCTCTGTTCACTCCCAGTTGGGTCCCGCCCACTTTTCCCGGCGCGCTGTGCACTCTCACTAGTTTCCCGACCACTTTTTTCCGGCGTTCTACGCACTCCCACTCGGGTCCCGTCCACTTTTCCCGGCGCTCTGTTTACTCCCAGTTCGGTCCCGCCCACTTTTCTGGCGCTCTACGCACTCCCAGTTGGGTCCCGAACGCTTTTTCCGGTGCTTTGTGCGCTCCCAGTTGGGTCCCGCCCACTTTTTCCGGCGCGCTGTGCACTCTCACTAGTTTCCCGACCACTTTTTTCCGGCGTTCTACGCACTCCCACTCGGGTCCCGTCCACGTTTCCCGGCGCTCTGCTTGATTGATTGATTTATTTACGCCTATTTGAGACAGCCATGATAAAGACATCAAAAGTCAACAATAAAACACACAACAACAATAACCTTGGCAGAAGCGATGGATTACTGCACTCATCAAAGGGCGCCGAGCAAAACTGCTGTCTCAGGGACATGTCTCTAATAGCATCCCGATCGCTGCCGGTGTCCCTCAAGGGGGAGTCATATCGGCTGCTCTGTTCAGTCTTTACCTGGAAGATTTGCCCGTCCCCCCAAGTGACATCAAAGTCGTTGCTTATGCGGATGATATCACCATCCTGTGCCGAGACAGAGACATTAATATAGCTGCACGCAAGATCAATAGCTACCTCATCGTTCTGAAGAACTTTCTCGATGATATGATGCTCACTGTCTCTGCCGCTAAATCATCTGTAACTCAGTTTTTCTCCACTGACTCCTAGAGGAACACTGCGCTCATCCCGTTGTGAATAGGAAGACGCTTCGTCTGCCTGCTGCCCGTTTTCCTAAGCTGCTCGGCCTAGTATTGGATCCTTCGTTGAGGTTCCACAAGAATACTGAGCAGAAACAGGCTACAGTGAAAGCAAAGCTCAACGTCCTACGAGCTCTGGGAGGAACGTCGTGGGGAAGTAGCAAGGAGACAATTTTTACCACGTACAAAGCAATATTGCAGCCGGCGTTGGAGTCCGCTGCACCGGTATGGCAGCGGATTCATCGTGGACAAAGCTGCAGCGAGTCTAAAATGATGCTCTTCGGATTGCCACAGGGTGTGCTAAAAGCACCCACAGTGGAACATCTTCATGCTGAAGCCCGAATTCGCTGCCAGTTTAAGGAGCACTGCCAACTCAATCGCAGCAACTGATTATTAACATTTGTCAAGCAGCCTGACCAACCCATTAAGAAGGATCATGAATCCCGTGAGAGAGAGACATATCAGAAGAAGGCCTTTTGCGGATGCTCCCGAGAAAGTTAATATACAAAGATGGACGGACTCCCAACTGGATCGTCTGCGTCTTTTACGCGCAGGAGCACACCAAGATTCGTCAGGGATCACTTGAGTAGGATGACCGTCAATCCCATATTGGGGTCCGCACCACCCATAGTCAGCGACACCGAGATGGAACTCGGTAGGCGGGCTAGAAGTACCCTTGCACCACTCGTTACGCTGCGGTCATTTCCCCTATGCTGATGTCATTCTTGCATAAAGATCGATCGCAGTAAGCCGGACGAGTGCCCGGACTGTGGTAGCCGTGGCCCACACAACTGAACACCTATTCGCTCATCGCCCAAAGAGGCCTACCACTCTTACAACAATGGATTTGTGGACGAATCCGGTTTCAGTCGCCCGTTTCTTGAACCTTTGACAAAAACCTTCCTGCGGCTGCAAAGAAGAAGAAGATAAAACAAACCAAAATCAGTAAATTTTTTTCTAACAATTCTTGTAGAACCAGAGTCATCTGCAATGTGAAAACTCCCAGTTCGGTCCCGCCCACTTTATACGGTCCCGCCCACTTTATACGTTTACTCCCAGTTCGGTCCCGCCCACTTTATACAGCGCTTGGCGCACTTCAATTTGAGTTCCGCACACGGAGCATACGGTCCCTGATGGACCTGAGGCTCAACGTCTCTTGAATTCTATTAAGCATTATCACAATATCATTCCATTTCTCCTGAAAAACTGACCAACCGCTTATCACTAAATTCCTTCAGACACACACAAACACATTTTAAAATTCACAAATTTTTTTTATATATCGAGAACCACTGTGTGGATTTTCCTGAAAATTGGGCAACGTTGAGTACATTTACTGCTCCATCTTTTGTGAAAATCCCTTGTTACAAGGTTTCTCCCAAATTGAGATTCTGGAATGAGGGTTGTGCGCAGAAGCAATTCTTTTCCAAATCAGGTGCGCGCTTCGCGCACACCACAATTCCCGGGAAATATCTTGTGGTATCTTTGCTTCATCTTTCAATACATTCTTTGTGCGATTCAATATAATTTGTGTTTACTTATCTGTAACGTGTTTACGTTCATAATATTCTTGTCAATCGAGCCCGGTTTTTGAAAGACGGTGTTTAATGTTGGTGTGAACAAACAATTTATCCCAACGTGACGGTAGCATAACATTAAAATGCAACATGAAATGAAACAATCTGACAACGTTCTCATTAATATGTAGATTCATTTATGAAGTGAGGAAACGGCTTGTAATGAAGTGATTGCGCTCCATTTTCCGATATTGAATGGGCTGCTTATACTACGATTCCGAGTTTTCTTTTTTAAACGGTGGTTTTTACAGTAAATCCTTATCTTTTGATTTCCTGTAGAGACTGAAAGTTTCCGTACTCAGGGAGTACCCTTTCGTCATTGAAACACGAGTTCAGAGTCAATTGAAGTCTTGTAAAAAAACTTGCGCGTTCTCAGTATTTCATTAAGAGAATGTCGCGCATTTTAACATCGGAAAATGGCTTACATTCGCACACGCTTTTGCCCTTGGGGCTCACACATTATGACACTGTCCCGTTACAAGTTGTTATCCTCGTACAGCAGAAGCTCTTCATTATCCGTCACACAAAGTGTTAGGGAGCGCGGAATTTCGCCCATCACCACCGGATCGATCCATTCATTCATTCATTTCATTCATTCAACGACTTTATTAAGGGAATAAAGAAACACACATATACACGTATGTGAATGAGATTCTTTGTTAAAGTAAAAAACGATGCATAACAATGGCAGAAGTGAGAAGGGCACAAAATATGAATTGTTTTTGCAGAGAATTTTTTTTTACAATTTGAATGACCTCTTGTCTCCAAGAGACTTCAGGCCACCGCTACTGGGACAAAGAAAAGCACAACAAGCTGGGAAAAAACCCGTCGCATTGGATTATTAGTAATACCCACTTTTAATCCAGAGTGGACGCTCACTCGTTCCTTGTAATGACCTGAGATCGTACTTGGATAGTCTACTTCGAAAGATCGAAAAGTTTCCCGAGATTCAGCGATCTCTGCAGGCAAAATTGTTCCAAGTTCTGACAACCCTGAACGCAAAAGGAATTCAATATGCTGCCTTTAGAGGTGAATTCCGTTCAAGTTGGAATCCATGTTTTTGCGAGAACGGACATGGTGGCGAAGTAAACACGAAAAGGAGCTGTCAAAGGAATGTCGCAAAAACCATGCACGATCTTATAGCACGAATGCAAATCAAATTCAGCTCTGCGATATGGTAGGGTATTTAACCTCAGCATATCAAGAGCGAGCTTCATAATCTGGAACTTCTCTGTTTGGGAATACTTTGGTGAACACACGTCTAGAGTATCGCTTTGCACATTTTCAATGATCTCATCATCTTCCACTGTGGAAGGTGACCAAACCTGAGTACAGTACTCCAGCAGTGGTCGGCAGTAAACGGTGAATGCTTTCTTGTAGTGAACAAGACAGAGATGTTTCAGGCATCTCAAACAACAGTTAGCCACCGAGGTAGCTTTTTTGGAGATTTCTCTGCAATGAGAATTCCAGCTAAGATTCGAACTAATGAGAACACCTAGGTCCTGATAACCTCGTGCACAGGAAGCTTCACACCGTTTAAACGTAGGGGGGCATTCATGACGAAAGTTAATATGCAGCAAGCTGCATTTTTCTTCTGATAATTAGTAGCTGCCACACTTTCGACCATTCGGCTAGTCGATCGAGGTCACATTGAAGCTCATAAAAAGTCAACTGCAGGCTCATTAAAGAGGCCGATAGATCTTGAGGTCGTCCGCATAAGAAGCTTACAAGAACTTGATAGACTATCCGGAGCCTCGTTTATGTAGATAAGAAACAACAATGGACCCAGAATACTACCTGAGGAACACCACTGGTGATCCGAGGTATGGACGAGAACAAGGAATTGCCAGTTTTAACACAAAATGTTCGAGATATTAGAAAAGACTTTAGCCAGTTCCAGATGTCAGTGCAAATACCGTAACTTTCGAGTTTAATTAAAAATTTGTGATGACATACAGTGTCAAAAGCTTTTGCATAATCTATATAGACTACATCAGTCTGGCAGTTTTCGTTAAAGGCCGCACACCAGTCGTGAAAAGAGGATAACAACTGGGACAATGTTGACTTGCCAGGCAGGAAACCATACTGGGCAGGATTGAAGAGTTTATTTGATGTTAGGTGGGAAAAGGATCACAGTCTTTGACAACTAAATCTCGAGGACTTTACACACCGGAGGAGGTTAGACTAATAGAGCCGATAGTTAGAAACCTGATTAGCTGGTGCCTTTTTAAGCAAAAGGTGAGACAATTGCAGTTTTCCACGCAGTCGGTAGGGGTTCCCACTGCTAGGCTGTGTTTGAAGATGCACAACAGGGAGTAACATAATCCAACTTGGAGGCTCTCTTTATAAAATAAGAAGGTAAAGAATCTGGAGTGAGAGAGAGGGTTTTGTCATGCCCAATTTCTTAATTGCTGACGTAATCAATTCGCAGTCAATGGTGATGGATCGCAAATTATGCGGGCATCGTTTGGGGAAATGGAGGAGCAGTACCGTTTTCCTGAACAAAAACCTTTGAAAAATAAATTGCGAAGGCCTCGCACTTTTGTTGATCATCAGCGATGATTTCACCAGAATTTCGCTTTTCAATGCGGAAATACCCTTACGTGTTCTTCATGCCCTAGTATTCATATACTTGAAAAAATTTTTACGGTTACGAGAGCAAATAAGCCGTTTTCACGGTTTTTCGCGAAGCGTTTGCATTCCCTCTCAAAGTCCTTTGCGCACTTATTGAAGGCCACCCGTCCACCTGGTTTAAAAGCGATCTCGCCATAGAAAATGCTTCCTTGTAGCAGCCAATTTCTTGCGAAATGCGGTGGGAAGTTTTGGACTTATGGCCGGATTTTTGGAGGGAGGGACGCATTTTTCTATTACAAAGTGAACGTATGGAGATAAAGAGCTTCGTACATTTCATTTATGTTAAGGCAGTCAGAAAAGCATGTATCCCAGTCCATATCCAATAGATAAAGATTGACATGGTCCCAGTTTGCTCTGCGGAAATCCAATTTTTTTGTTGTTCGGTTAAGCGTCGGCTTCAAACTCAATTTTGAAGGTAATGCTACAGTGGTCACTTGTGGAAAAGTTAAGGTTTGAAGTTCCCATTCAAGTGATCAAAGTAGAGGTCATTACTCAGGAGCAAGTCGAGCACGTACTTCCCGTGCGTGGGATCAAATTCAAACAAGACAAACCAGAATTGATGAGAGGAAATGTTCAAAGGAAGCAGTAAAACACATACCAGAGTCACTCAGGAGAAAATGGATAATTGAAATCACCAACAGCTACTGAAGGGCCCTGTACAGTACAACAGTCTGCTATAGTCTCGAGCATCTCCAGTGGAATCTTGGCTACTCGTTTGCAGGCCTTCGGTAAGGTTGCAATTAAACGAAAGCAGGAGCCGAATTCCAGAGACGACATCGACAAAACATAAGCTCACAGTGAAAAATTAAACGAGTCTACGCCCAAAATCTACAATTTTAATACTCTTCTTTACAATGACCGCAACTCCACCACCGGCAGTACCCGAGAACACGATCACACATCTGTAGACTACATAGGAATGGGATAGGTGCTACTAAGATGCGTCGGGTCGCCCTCAGTGAAGCCATGTCTCGCATATAACGACTTTACATCGGGGAGATGAGAATTCGAGTAAAGCGTGTAAAGGAAGTCAAGAAGTTTATTTCTGATCGAGCGAGCGTTTAAAATAGATACAGTTCAGAGACATTTTAGCTTTTTGAGGGCGGTCCGAACTTCCGATCATTTCACATGTCAAGCGAAGGAGAGTACCGCGCAGAGGCCGCCCGAGGAGGCGGGAGAACGCACTGCGATGAAGCAGCGTTGTCCTCCACCGACGGCTCAGGCTCCCCCCTTTTTGAGATAAGCACTCTTGCTCATCACTTGGCCACGATAAATGACGGCGGTGTCGTCGACCTTGCGAGCCGTCTCGCAGAGATTTCAGCGCGTAATGGCGCTCCGAAGAGTAGAGTAGGGCCTAACTATAAAAGCACGGCTGTATGCTCCGTCTTTGGACTTCCAAGATTGTGGATGGTGCGGAGTAACTGGATGGCATCGTGATGATTACTGAATGCCACTTTGATCGGTCTGCGCTTGGTCTCATCATTGTTACACTCCCATGCGGTAGACATGGAGTAGGCCGCACTGCATCCAACTTTGGAGCAGGTCAAGATCGCCGACACGAATCTCTACATCGGCCTGCCTTCTATCACGCGGTTGGAGCTCGGACTTTCTCATTAACACCCATTATTACGACCTCCGGAATTCTTCACCTGGTGAAATAGCCGCCGGGACGTATTGCCACTCGAACGCTGATCACCGACGGCAGTAGGTGGAGGCGTTCCATTCCTGATCGTCGCGATTTCGGCCATGGCATCGCATAGCGTTCGGAGTACAGGTTGAATAGCATCAGAGATTGCCTTGGCGATGAGCTCCGCCAGACCACCCATAGCGTTCTTCACCGCTTGATCAACCATTCTGGCCAGTTCTTCCCTCTGCTTCTGTTGCATCTTTCGAACACGTGATACCTCAAACTTGGGTAATTAAACCCTTGGGTAACTTGGGTAAATCCTATCCCTTCTGGTCTCGTTCCAATGGAGCCTCTTCCTAAGGGTTTCTCAAGACCCATCAATCCCGACGGCTAGCTCATTTGCCATTGTGAGCCGCTCCACTGGCGCCACCTGAGCGTATTCGTTCCCTACGGTCTGGAGCGATTCTGACCTAGCTCGGGCGACGGTGATCTCAGGATCCAATCCGGCCTCATCGCACATCTTTATTATTTCCCGACGCATATTGTCGCGGGCAGAGTTTTTTGGCTCGCAGAAGTGCCCAGGAGCAGGATCATCGATAAACTTGCCGTTTTCACCTAAATATCCTTATTGAAAAAACATTCAGATTTCTTGATGTAAAATTTACCTTCACAGTTGATATCATTCCATATTGATCCCTGTTTCTATCATTCAGAGCCATACACATTGTGCAGATGTAAGTCGCCACATCTCCGGTCGCATTCTTCCGTTTCAGCGAAAACTCGCAGCAGAGGTTGGCGTCGTCTGGCAGATTGTAGATCACGACGTTGGGACCTCTCTGTTGCGAAGGCTTGTATACGACGTTGACGGCTTGGAAATCCATTGCTCGGAATGCTCTCCCTCTCCATTTTGAGCTTCATATAGGCCCTGTAGGCGCCCTCGTCGATAGATCATGGAGATAGATCAGCAGTTCACCGAACCTTCACTGCCCGATATTCTCTCAAATTTCCCTCCTTCTAATAAAATTCCAACCATTGATTCGAAAGACGGTCTTCTATGCAATAACATGCATTCTGAGCAATCTCAGCTTCCGGTGGTTTAGTTACCCAAGTTTGAGGACACGACGACGTTGGTGGACTCTTATCCAGTACTCGACTTACCCAAAAAAGTATCACGCTTTCGAAAGATGCAACAGAAGCAGAAGGAAGAACTGGCAGCAGAAATGGTTGATCAGAAGCCGTGAAGAGACGCTATGGGAGGGGTCTGGCAGAGGCTTGATCGCGAAGGCGATCTCTGATGCTCTTCAACCTGTGCTCCGAACGTTCCTGCGATGCTATGGCTGAGATCGCATGACGATGAAGAGTGGAACTCCTCCACCTACTGCCGTCGGTGACCAGCGTTCGAGTGCCGTCCCGGCGGCTGAATTCCACAGGTGAAGAATTCTGAGGTCGTAATAATGGGTGTTAATGAGGAAACCGAGCTCCAACCGCGTGATAGAAGGCAGGCCGATGTAGAAACTGTATCAGCGATCTTGGACCTGCTCCAAGTTGATGCAGTACCACTACCCATGTCTACCGCATGGGTGTACGATGAGCAAGCGCCGAAAACGATCAAAGTGGCATTTAAGTAATCATCACGATGCCATCCGAATTACTCCCGCACCAGCCACAATCTGAAGTCCAAGGACGGAGCTTACAGCCGTGTTTACGTCAGGCCCTCTTACTCTTCTGAACTACACGCCAAATTACGAGACGCTCGCAAGGTCGACGACACCGCCGTCATTTATCGTGGCCAAGTGATGAGCAAGAGTGCCATCCCAAAAAAGGGCTGAGCCTTCGGTGGAGGTCAACACTGCTTCATCGCAGTGTTCTCCGCCTCCCCGGGCGGCTCACCCCCCCCCCCTCCCGGTACTCTCCTTCGCTTGACATGTGAAATGACGGGAAGTCCGGACCGCCCTCAAAAGCTAATAAGTCTTTGAACTGTATTTATTTCAACGCTCGCTCGATCAGAAATAAACTTGACTCTTTACACGCTTTACTCGAATTCTCATCTCCCGATGTTGTCGTTATATGCGAGACATGGCTTACTGAGGGCGACCCGGATGCTCTAATAGCGCCATCCCTTTCCTATGTAGTCTATAGATGTGATCGTGTATCGGGTACTGCCGGTGGTGGAGTAGCGGTTATTGTGAAGAAGTGTATTAAAATTGTAGATTTTGGGCATAGATCGTTCAATTTCCATTGTGAGCTTATGTTTCTTGATGTTGTTTCGGAATTAGGTTCCTGCTTTCGTTTAATTGCAGCCTACCGAAGGCCTGCAACGAGTAGCCAAGAGATTCTATCAGGAGTGCTCGAGACTATAACGCAGACTGGTGTACTGTGCAGTGCCCTTCAGTAGCTAACATTGGTGATTTCAATTATCCATTTTCTCACTGAAGACTTCTGGTATGTGTTTTACCAAGCTTCCTTTGAACATTTCCTCATCAATTCTGGTTTGTCTTGTTTGAATTCCGATCCCACGCATAAGTACGTGCTCGAACTTGCTCCTGTGCCATAATGACCTCACTTTGATCTCTGAATGGGAACTTCAATCGAATTTTTTCCACGAGTGATCACTGTAGCATAACCTTCAAAATTGAGTTTGAATCCGACGTTAACCAAACAACAAAAAAATTGGATTTCCGCAGGGCAAATTGGGACCATGTCAATCTTTATCTATTGGATATGGACTGGGATACATGCTTTTCGGACTGCCTGAGCATAAAATGGAAATGTATAAAGCCTTTATCTCATACGTTCACTTCGTAATAGAAAAATGCGTCCCCCCTTCAAAAGGCGGCCATAAGTCCAAAAACTTCCCACCGCATTTGGCAAAAATTGGCTGCTAGGAAGCATTTCCTATGGCGAGATCGCTTTAAACCGGGTGGACGGGTGGCCTTCTAATAAGTGCGCAAAGGACTTTGAAAGGAATGCAGCAACGCTTTGCGAAAAACCGTGAAAAACGGCTTATTTGTTCTGGTAACCGTAAAAAATTTTTTCAAGTATATGAATACTAGGAGTGAAAGAAGACTCGTAAGGGTATTTCCGCATTGAAAAGCAGAGTCAGGTGAAATCATCGCCTGATGATCAACAAAAAGTGCGAGGCCTTCGCAATTTATTTTTCAAAGGTTTTTGTTCAGGATAACGGTACCGCTCCTCCATTTCCCCAAACGATGCCCGCATAATTTGCGATCCATCACCATTAACTGCGAATTGGTGCATCAGCAATTAAGAAATTGAGCGACAAAATCTCTCTTACTCCAGATTCTTTACCTTTTTATTTTTATGAAGAGAGCCTCCCGTTGGATTGGTTATGTTACCCTCTTGCGCATCTTCAAGCACAGTCTAGCAGTGGGAACTCCTACCGACTGCGTGGAAAAACTGCAATTGTCTCACCTTTGTTCAAAATGCACCAGCTAATCAGGTCTCTAACTATCGGCCTATTAGTCCTAACCTCCCTCCCGGTGTGTAAAGTCCTCGAGATTATTGTCAAAAGAACCTGTATCCTTTCCCACCCTAACATCAAATAAGCTCCTCCAATCCTGCCCAGTATGGTTTCCCTGCCTGGCAAGTCCAACATTGTCCCAGTTGTTATCCTCGTTTCATGACTGGTGTTCGGCACTTAACGAAAACTGCCAAGACTGGATGTAGTCTATATAGATTATGCAAAAAGCTTTTTTGACACTGTATGTCATCACAAATTGTTAATTAAACTCGAAAGTTACGGTATTTGCGCTGATATTTGGAACTGGCTGAAGTCTTTTTTAATATCTCGGACATTTTGTGTAAAAACTGGCAATTTCTGTTCTCGTCCATACCCAATCACCAGTGGTGTTCCTCAGGGTAGTATTCTGGGTCCATTGTTGTTTCTTATCTACATAAACGACGCTCCGGATAGTCTATCAAGTTCTTGTAAGCTCTATTCTGTGAACTGAGACTGAAAACTTAAACCGCCGAATAGTTTGGCCCCCTGCCAATGGAACCACTTCCGTCAAGAATCGCGATTTACGGGATTTTTCTCTCAATTGTTGTCCATTTTTACGGAAAGAGAAAAAGGCGTAAAATCCCGCACAACCCTGGTGTCCAGCTGCTTCGGGATAGGCCAGCAGTTTGTGCACCAAGTTGGAGATGTCAACGATCAGTTTTTCCCCTGTCGACTACTCATTCAGAGCATGGTCTTTGCATTGGAAGTCAAAAAAAAATCAGTTCAAATTTCACTGGTCGTGAGTCTGTATTTGGAAAAAAGCCGACCAATACCAAGAACCTCCTACTCAGCCGCCTTCTTTGGCTTCCCACATATCACTTGGCACCCTTAGTGGTCGGAATAGCATTAGAATATGTCAGCTACCCTCAAAAAATAGCAAAGTTCCTCATCGGCCCTTAGGTTTGTCATACCCACTCGAATCACCGCATGTAATTGAACTCTCAATCTAGGAGAGGTGAAGACCTTAGGAATTTTACATGTGGGTTGCAAACATCTATCCATCCATATTAACTCAAAATCTCAGCTAGAAAAACCCTTTCAGAAAAATAGTGTTTCGATCCCATTTTTGAAAGTGTGTCTTTCAAAAAAACTTTCGAAACAGCCTGTTTTGCAGTTTGATGCCAGAATTTACCCGTTTCTCGAGGCCTACCGCTAAAATGTTGTGCAATGGGGTTTTTTATTTATTTATTTACTCGTGGACGCGAACCCATAAGGATCCACGTGGTCAAAGCGGTACTTAACCCGCAAAAACAAATAAAAAGGCTACAACAAGTTACATAGTGATACAATTTGCAAAAAAAATTGATAAAAAAAACTATTGAAACTGGGTAGCGCGGATCATGACTGAATAAAAACGTGGCATACAGTAACAGAAAACTCAGGATGGGCGAAATAAAAACAAAAAGCATGGTAACCCTCAGGAATCCTGTGCATAAGCTATTTTTTTCGCCTGGGGCTTTAAAGGGCTCAGCGACAGGAACATGATGTTCTCAGTGAACAATTTATTAAATAGGGGCAATACCCTAACAGAAAAGAACTTTGATCTGACCTGCGTTTTTGCCACTGGAACCCTGATTTTGACCTTACTTCCGCGAGTTCTTCTTCTTCTTTGCAGCCACAGAGAGGGGTTCTGTCATAGGTTCAGAAACTCGGCCACTAGCACTGGGTTCGTCCACAGATCCATTGTCGTCAATGTAGTCGGTCTCTTCGGGCAATTGAACAGGTGCGCAGCAGTATGCCCTTGACTACCACAATCAGGACACTCGTCAGGTTTGCTGTTGTCAATCCTATGCAAGTATGACATAAGCATGGAGGAGTGTCCACAGCGTAGCGATGCAAGGGTGCACCTGGCACGCCTGCCAAGTTCCATCTCTGCCTCGCAGACCTTTGGAGGTGCGACTCCCAGGATGGAGTTTATGGCAACTCTGCTCAAGTGTTCCTTCACGAATCGGGTATGCTCCGCGCGCAAGAGACGGAGGCGTTCTTATTGTGCTTCGGTCCATCTCTGCACATCTACTTTCGACGGAGCATCAGCAAAAGGCTTTCTGATACATCTCTCTCTCACCGGGTTTAGTACTCTTCGCGATGGATGATTCGGCTGCTTCACGATGTTAATGTACATTTGTTGCGCCTGGAGTTGACAGTGGTCTCTAACTGGCAATATGCGAGCTTCAGCATGTAGGTGCTCTATTGAAGAGCTTTTAGAACAGCCTGTTGCAATTCGCAGAGCAAAATTTTGGACGCGCTGCAGCTTGGACCAAGAGGTGTCCGATACGATGTGCTGCCAGACTGGCGCAGCATACTCCAAGGCGGGTTGCACAATAGCCTTATACGTGGTCAGGATCGTTTCTTTATTGCATCCCCAGGACGTTCCACCGAGAGCACGCAGGACGTTGAGTCTTGTTTTCACTGTGGCTTGCTTCTGCTCAGTGTTCTTATGAAACTTCAGCGAAGGATCCAACACGAGTCCAAGCAGCTTGGGGATTCGGGTGGCCTGCAATTGAGTTTCGTCCCATTTCGCCATAGGATGGGCACTGTGCTGTGCATTATCAGTGGAAAAGACGGTGACGGACGATTTGGAGGCTTCTTCTTCTTCTTCTGCAGCCTCAAAGTGGTTTTTGTCATAGGTTGAGGAACTGGGCGGCCTTCACAGGATTCGTCCAAAGGTCCATTGTTGTTAAGGAGGTAGGTCTCTTCGGGCACATGAACAAGTGCGCCGTGTCGTGTCCGGGAGCACCACAGTCCGGGCATGCGTCTGGTCGGCTGCTGTCGACCTTGCTGACGTAAGACATGAGCAGAATAGAGTGACCACAGCGCAGCGATGCAAGAGCACATCTGGCTCGTCTGCCGAGTTGAGACTCGGACTCGCAAACCCGAGGCGGCACCGTTCCCAAGATAGGGTTCACAGCCGCCTTTGCTAGATATCCTCGAACAAACTGGGCGTGCTCCTCACGCAGAAGACGAAGCCTTTTCATGTTGGAGTCGGCCCATCTCTGTACATCAACTTTACGAGGAGCATCGGCTGCCGAGATGTCGTACGTTCACGCCGTGGCAGTGTGGAGGAAAGAAGATCACCTCTATGCAAACCGACGTCAATCCCTCCGCGGACAGGGTTTTTGTCATGGGAGAGGTGCTGGCCGGCCGCAGCTCTCCTTCGGATTCTCCTGCAAAGGGCCGGCGTGGAGAGGAATCCTGGACCCGCTCAGAAGTACCTATGCGCCACGTGCAGCAAGGATGTTACCAGGAGACATACCAGCGTCCAGTGCTCCGGATGCCAAAGGTGGGTGCATCTCTCCTGTTCGGGTCTCAGTTCTGTGAGGCATTATAACTCTGCTTTTCGCTGTGTTTTATGCTCTTCACCTACCAACTCTGATTCCTCTTCCTCAAATCGCCCCCTTTCCATTGTACATATCAATCTCAACGGCCTTCGTACTAAACTTTCTGAGCTCTCTCTTCGCACGTACTTCCCGTCCAGACGTGATCATGCTCCAAGAAACCAAGCTCTCTCCATCCCCTACCTATCCTCATCCTAATATCCCGGGCTACACTGCCTTCCATGCTCCAAGGTCAGCTCTTGGCGGAGGAGTTTCAACCTTTGTTTTATCCTCTCTCCTCCCACCTCATACCAAACACCCCCCACGGATGGTACTCTCAGTACCTTCCAATCCATCTCCCTCTTAAAACACCCCTTTCTCTTTTCAACATATATATTCCCCCTACCACCTCATGCCCCTCCTCCTACAATCCCATTCCTCTTCTCAAACAACTCAGCGATTATTCCCTCTCATCATCAGTTGTTTTCGCGGGCGACTTCAATGCCCACACCTTCTGCTCGTCCCTTGGTTCTGATGCTAGAGGAGAAGAAGTCGAAGAATGAGCTGAGGAGTGCGACCTGGTCATCTTAAACGATGATCAGCCCACTCGTCTCCCTGCCAACGGCCGATCTTCTAGCCCAGACATAACTCTTATCTCGTCCAACCTTTCCAACGCTTGCTCATGGTCTACCTCAACAACATTGTCTAGTGATCATGTTCCCGTCTTTGTGCACATCGATCTCTCAAATTCTCTTGCTCCTTATTCTGGTGTTCGTCAACGTTCTTATCTCAATTTAGGCCAAACAGACTGGTGCCTGTTCAGTGAAGTTGCGCTACGCCTAGCGGCTGATTACCCGTGTAATGGCAATGTGCACCAGAAGGAGCATCACTTTTCTGTTGCAATTCGCAGGGCCATGAAGGCGGCTATCCCTGTTGGCCGAGTTAAGACGTTCTATCCAAACGTAACCAGAGAAATTCTTGAGAAAATCAGGACTAGAGATGCCAGAAGAGCAGTTGACCATCTAGACCCTGTCGTCGCTCAGCTGGATGGTGAGATCAGAAAAGATCTCGACCAGCACAAGAAAGAACAGTGGGAAAAATTCACAGAACAGTTGAATTTCAAGACGGACAGTGGAGCTACTTGGAAGGTTCTTCGGAAACTATCGGGAAAGAGCTCGCCAGCCACCATCTCCACTATTGAGTTCGGTAATAACGTTTTCAAGTCAGGAAAGGAAGCCGCCTACTCTCTCGGTAAAAGTTTCTTTGTCACGAGTACAAGGCGAGGTCCGCAAAATAGAGTGGCAGTAAGAGAGCTGTGCCGCCTCCCGCTCATGAGCACGGCCGATGCGTTCACTGTGGCGCAAGTAGAGAAGATTATAAAGGACATGCGGAACTCCAAAGCTGTCGGTCCGGACGGCATTTGTCCTGCTGTACTGAAGAAACTCCCGACTGAGATCCTTCCGCTCATCGTTGATATGATTAACACTTCGTTTAGCTCTTGCACTATTCCGCAAAACTGGAAGACAGCCAACGTCATCCCGTTGCCCAAGCCTGGCAAACCTCAGTCATCAGTAAAGGGATATCGTCCCATTAGCTTGATGTCACCTTTCGCCAAGGTGGCCGAAAAGCTCATTGTCAAGGATCTAGCGGAGCACAACGAGAAGCAGTCGTTTCAACATGGCTTCAGGAGGCTACATTCCACAACTACGGCGTTGCTAGAAATTACCAGCTATGCTATCGACGGGTTCAACTTTAACAAGCCATTGAGAACTGTAGCTGTTGCGTTGGATCTCACCAAGGCATTTGATACGGTCAACCTTGGAGTCCTGTCAAGCAACATTCTGGAGTCGTCAATACCATCTTGGCAGAAGCGCTGGATATCGGCCTATATTAAAGGTCGGCGGGCAAGAGTCATGTTTCAGAACCATGTCTCCAACAGTATTCCTATGGCAGCTGGAGTCCCTCAGGGCGGAGTTCTATCGCCAGCCCTCTTCAATCTGTACCTCGGAGATATGCCTGAGCCTCCACAGGACATCAAGGTCGTCGCGTATGCCGATGACATAACAATCATGTGTCGAGATCGGGATTTACAGGTGGCCGCCAATAAGATCAACGAGTACCTGATCACACTAAAGGGCTTTTCGACCGCAAGATGCTAAAGTGTCTCTGCAGCCACGTCGGGAGTGTCCGTTCCCACGAGGGCCCCCTCCGATCACAGGGCTCAGCCGGCTGTCGTGTGGGATGGAGACCGTTTGCCTGCTGCTAGCTTTCGAAAGCTGCTCGGTCTTGTGCTCGATCCGTCACTCAAGTTTCATAAGAATACCGAGCAGAAGCAGGCAGTCGTTAAAAGCTAAGCTCAACGTTCTCAGGGCCCTGGGCGGCACTTCGTGGGGTAGCAGCAAAGGAGACTATACTCCACAACGTATAAGGCAATTCTGCAGCCCGCCCTGGAGAACGCCGCACCGGTTTGGCAGCATCTCGTCTCAGAATCCTCCTGGACAAAGATGCAACGAGTACAAAATGCTGCTCTCCGTATCGCCACCGGATGTGCAAGGAGTTCCCCAATCGAGCACCTGCATGCTGAGACCCGTCTATTACCAGTGAAGGAGCACTGTCAGCTCCAGGCCCAGCAATTCCGCATTAACATTATAAAGCAACCAAATCACCCGTCGTGGAGAGTGCTAAACCCCGTGAGAGAGAGAAGTATAAGAAAGCCATTCGCCGATGCTCCAAACAAAGTCAATTTGCAAAGATGGCACGACTCACAGCAAGAACGACTCCGTCTTTTGCGCGAGGAGCACACCAAGTTCGTACGGTGTCATCTTGTGAAGGTGGCCATAAATCCTATACTAGGAGATATACCGTCCCCCGTCTGCACCTCAGAGTCTCAACTCGGAAGAAGGGCGAGATGCACGCTCGCATCATTACGCTGTGGTCACTCTACAATACTAATGTCTTATGTCAGCAAGATTGACAGCAGCAAATCTGATGTGTGCCCGGACTGCGGTATCGTCGGCCATGATACCGCACATTTATTCAACTGTCCGGAGAGACCTACCACGCTGACACAAATGGACCTATGGACGAATCCACTACTGGTCGCCCAGTTCCTCCGCCTATGACAAAACCCTCTATGTGGCTGCAAAGAAGAAGAAGAAGAAGCATCGGCGAACGGCGTCCTAATCGACCTCTCTCTTATGGGCTTCATGATTCTCTTTGACGGATGATTCGGCTGCCTCAGAACATTAATATGCATCTGCTGTGCCTGGAGTTCACAATGCTCCTTGACCGGCAATATGCAGGCCTCCGCGTGAAGATGCTCCACCGGGGAGCTCCTTGCACAACCGGTAGCAATTCTAAGCGCAGCATTCTGTACACGCTGCAGCTTATTCCAGGAGCTGTCAGACACCAGGTGCTGCCACACTGGTGCCGCATATTCCAGAGCCGGCTGAAGTATTGCTCTGTAGGTTCTCAATATAGTCTCTCGGCTGCTTCCCCATGATGTTCCTCCGAGAGCTCTCAAGATATTAAGCCTAGCCTTGACGACTGTTTGTTTCTGTTCCCCGTTTTTGTGGAACTTCAGTGAGGGATCAAGAATAAGGCCAAGCAGCTTGGGGAATTTTGCTGCTGGCAACAGGTCACCATCCCATTTGACATCTGGGTGGGCACTGTGTTCCTTGGTGTTCGTTGTGAACACTGAAACAGAGGATTTTGCGGCAGAGACTGTGAGCATCATTTTATCGAGGAAGAGCTTCAACTCGACGAGATATGCGCTGATCTTGTTAGCGGCTATCTGCAGGTCACGATCCTGGCACATGATGGTGATGTCGCCGGCATACATAACAATCCTTACATCATTGGGAGGCTCGGGAATGTCCTCAAGATACAGGCTGAATAGGGCAGGGGACAACACTCCGCCTTGCGGAACACCGGCTGGTATTGGAATGGTATCGGATACATGATTCTTGAACAGAACCTTAGCACAGCGGCCTTTAGTGAACGCTGCAATCCATCGCTTCTGCCATGATGGTAGCGAAGACTTGAGCAGTTTCTCGGACAGCAGTCCCAAGTTAACAGAGTCAAACGCTTTGCTCCAGGTCGAGGGCGACGGCCACCGTTCTCAGGGGCTTTCTCATGTTGAACCCATCGACCGCAAAGCTCACGATCTCCAATAGAGCTGTAGTAGTGGAGTTAAGGTTCCTGAACCCATGCTGATGCTGCTGTCGCTCATTTTGATCAGCCAGGTCCGTCACGATCAACTTTTCAGCTAATTTAGCGACGGGCGATAACAGGCTTATTGGTCGAAAGCCCTTTGCGGTGCTTTGGGACTTGCCTGGCTTTGGCAACGGTATCACATTGGCTGTCTTCCAAGCTTGGGGTAGAGTGCAGGTCCGGAAAGAAGTGTTATTGATATCTGCAAGCATCGGTAGAAGTTCCGTGGGAAGCTTCTTCAGGATGGCTGGGGAGATACCGTCAGGTCCGATAGCCTTCGAATTCCGCATTTCTTTGACAGCCTTCTCTACTTGTGTGAGAGTAAAGGCCTCAGATGCGTTCATGAGCGGTAACCGGCTCAGCTCTCTAACCGTGACTCTGTTTTGCACGCCTCGCTTGGTACGCGTGATGAAAAAATTCTTGCCGAGTGCGTAAGCAGCCGCTTACCCTGATTTGAAGACGTTCTCCTCGAACTCAATAGCGGAGCTCATCGGGGGAGCGGACCTTCCGGAAATTTTCCTCAACACTTTCCACGTCGTAGTTCCGTCCGCCTTGAAATTCAGCTTTTCAGTGAACTTCTCCCAGCATTCCCTCTTGTTCTTATCCAGATCCTGCTTGATCTCATTATCCAGCACAGCAATCTCCGGGTCTAGATGGTCTGCGGCTCTCTTCTCATCTCTGGTTCTCATCTTCTGCAGTATTTCCCTGCTGACATTTGGAAAAAAGGTCTTGACACGACCCTCAGGAATTGCTGCTTTCATGGCCTTGCGGATGGCACTTGTTAGATGGCGCTCTTTCTGATGAACATCGCCATTCCATGGGAAGTCGACCGCATGGCGGAGTGCAACATCTCTGAACAGGGTCCAATCTGCTAGGCCTAAATTAAGATAAGTACGATGACGAAAACCAGAGTAAGGGGCAAGAGAGTCAGAGAGATCAATATAGACAAAGACGGGAATGTGATCACTGGAGAGAGTTGTGGATGTGGACCACGTGCAAGCATTAGAGAGATTGGATGACACAAGAGAGATATCTGGGCTAGAAGGTCGGCCGTTGGCAGGGAGACGAGTGGGCTGGTCATCATTGAGGATAACCAGGTCGCACTCCTCAGCCCATTCTTCGACATCTTCCCCTCTGGCGTCAGAATCCAGAGCGGAACAGAACGTGTGAGCATTGAAGTCACCCGCAAAGACAGCTGAAGGGGAGAGTGAGCAGTCGTACAACTGCTTAAGGAGGGGAATGGGATTATAAGAGGGGGGACAAGATGATATAGGAGGAATATATATGTTAAATAGAGATAAAGGGGTTTTGAGGGGGAGGTGGACAGGAATGTACTCGAGAGTACCGTCCTTAGGAGTATTAGGGATAATATGAGGAAGGTAAGGCAGATTGCACGAAAGTAGACACTCCGCCCCCAAGGGCTGTCCTTGGCATGTGATAGGCGGTGTAGCCCGGAATGTTAGGTTGGGGATAAGTGGTATATGGAGAGAGCTTGGTTTCTTGAACCATGATGACATCCGGGTGATGAGAACGTGCGAATAGAGAGTTCAGATAACTTGTTGCGAAGGCCGTTGAGATTAATGTGAACAATGGAGAGGGGGCGGTTGGTAATTGAGGAATCAGAGTTGTTGGGGGCAGAGCATAGAACACAACGAAAGGATGAGTCATGATGCCTCACAGAACTGAGGCCCGAACAGGAGAAGTGCACCCACCTTTGGCATCCGAAGCACTGGACACTTGTTTTATGCCAGGTAACATCCTCGCCGCAGGTAGCACATGGATACTTCCGTGCTGGACCTGGATTCCTCTCAACGCCGGCCCTTTGTAATAAAATCCTCAGGAGAGCTGCGGCCGACCAGCACCTCTCCCATGACAAAAACCCTCTTCTCGGAGGGGTTGACGTCGGTTTGCACGGAGGCGATCTTCTTTCCTCCACACTGCCACGGCACGAACGTACGACATCTCGGCAGCATTTGGAGGCAGAGACTGTGAGCATTTTGCGATCGAAGAAGCATTTCAACTCGATCAAGTAGTCATTGATCTTACTGGCGGCTACCTTATTGTCGCGATCTCGGCACAGAATAGTAATATCATCCGCGTATGCAACGACCTTGATGTCTTGAGGCGGAGCGGGCAGATCTTCTAGATATAAACTGAGAAGTGCAGGCGATAAAACTCCTCCTTGAGGGACACCAGCGGCGATGTGGATGCTATTGGAAGCATGTCCCTGGAATACCACATTTGCCCGACGTCCTTTAGTGAACGCAGTTATCCACCGCTTCTGCCATGGCTTTGTGGTAGACTTCAACAGACTCTTTGATAGTACGCCTAGATTGACAGTGTCAAATGCCTTTGTTAAGTCGAGGGCCACACCAACAGTACGTTGGGGTTTGATGGCATTGAAGCCGTCCAGCACATAGCTCACAATTTCCAACAAGGCCGTAGTGGTGGAATGTAATTTACGGAAACCATGTTGGTGCTGCTGTTGGCTGTTATGCTCGGCAAGCTCCTCCACAACCAGTTTTTCGGCAATTTTGGCGATGGGTGAGAGCAGACTGATCGGCCGGTACCCTTTAGCCGTGGATGGTGACTTTCCCGGCTTCGGCAGTGGAATAACACGAACCACTTTCCAATTTTGGGGTAAAGTACATGTACGAAACGATGTATTTATGACGTCAGCAATAAAGGGCAGTAGTTCTTTGGGCAGTCTCTTCAGGACTGCAGGGCTCAAACCGTCTGGCCCTAATGCCTTCGAGTTGCTCATCTCCTTTATTACCTTCTCGACCTGTGCAGGCGTGGCTGCATCATCTACATCCACGAGAGGCAACTTACAAAGTTCCCGTACAGTTATTCTGTTCTGCTTCTCTTTTGGTTCTAGTGATGAAAAAATGCTTCCCAAGAGCATTTGCGGCCTCCTTCCCTGATTTGAAGACTCCACCTTCGAATTCAATCGTGGAATTGTCGGCGGAGGTGAACTTTCCGGAGATCCTTTTCAAGGCCTCCCACGTTGCTGCTGCATCATTTCTGAAGTTCATCTTCTCAGTGAACTTTTCCCAAGTTTCCTTCGTGTGCCTGTCAAGGTCCTTCCTGATCTCATCATCCTTCTTCTTCTTCTTTGCAGCCACTGAGAGGGGTTTCGTCACAAGTTGAGAAACTGGGCGACCAGCACTGGATTCGTCCACAAGTCTATTGTAGTGAGCGTTGTTGGCTTCTTCGGACAGTCAAATAGGTGTTTAGTGTCGTGGCCTTGGTTTCCACAGTCCGGGCACACGTCAGGCTGACTATTGTCGATCCTGTGCAGGTAAGACATAAGCAATGGAGAATGTCCGCAGCGCAACGAAGCGAGGATACACCTGGCGCGCCTACCGAGCTCGGACTCGGTATCACATACCCTGGGCGGCACATCACCGAGAATAGGGTTGACGGCCGCTTTGGCGAGATGATCCTTCACAAACCGGGTGTGCTCCGCGCGTAAGAGACGAAGCCGTTCTTGATTCGAGTCGGTCCATCTCTGTACATTCACTTTGTTCGGAGCATCGGCAAACGGCACTCTGATCGATCTCTCTCTCACGGGATTTAATAGTCTTCTCGACGGATGATTAGGTTGCTTAAGGACATTAATAAACATCTGCTGAGCCTGGAGCTGACAATGCTCTTTCACTGGCAAGATACGGGCCTCGGCGTGAAGGTGCTCAATCGGTGAGCTTTTTGCACATCCAGTGGCTATTCGTAGTGCAGCATTCTGAATTCGCTGCATCTTAGTCCAGGAACTGTCCGACACGATGTGCTGCCAGACAGGTGCAGCATACTCCAATGCAGGCTGCAGAATAGCTCGATATGTGGTCAAGATTGTCTATCTGCTGCCACCCCAGGACGTTCCTCCTAGAGCTCTCAGCACATTAAGCTTTGCCTTGATAATTGCCTGCTTCTGTTCAGCATTTTTGTGAAACTTCAGCGATGGGTCCAAAACGAGGCCCAGCAGTTCAGGAAATTGCGCTGTAGGCAAGAGGTCACCATCCCACCTGACAACAGGTTGGGCGCTGTGTTCCTTTGGGTCAGATGTGAATACCGAAACAGAAGACTTCGGCGCGGAAACTGTGAGCATCAATCATACTATCGAGAAAGTTTTTAAGCTCGACGAGATAGTCGCTGATCTTGTTTGCGGCTACCTGTATGTCACGATTACGGCACATGATGGTGATATCGTCGGCATACGCAACAATTTTTATGTCTTCAGGAGGCTCGGGTAGGTCTTCAATATACAGGCTGAAGAGGGCAGGTGACAAAACTCCACCCTGCGGCACACCGGCTGCTACAGGTATACTATCGGAGACGTGATTCTGGAATAGCACTTTGGCCCGACGACCTTTCGTAAACGCTGCTATCCAACGCTTCTGCCACGGTTGCAGCGAGGACTTCAATAGTTTCGTTAACAGAATCAAATGCTTTGGTTAGATCGAGGGCAACGGCCACTGTTCTAAGAGGCTTTCTGAAATTGAACCCATCGACCGCATAGCTGACAATCTCCAGAAGGGCAGTGGTGGTGGAGTGAAGCTTTCTAAACCCATGTTGATGTTGCTGTGCCTCATTCTGCTCTGCCAGGTCCCTTACGATTAGCTTTTCGGCTACTTTCGCGATCGGTGATAACAGGCTAATAGGGCGATAGCCCTTCACCGTGCTTTGCGATTTGCCTGGCTTAGGCAGGGGTATCACATTGGCGGTCTTCCATGCTTGTGGTAGAGTGCAGGTTCGGAAAGAAGTGTTTATGATATCTGCGATCATCGGTAGAAGTTCCGTGGGAAGCTTCTTCAAGATGGCTGCTGAGATACCATCAGGTCCGAGAGCCTTCGAGTTCCGCATTTCCTTGATAGCCTTCTCCACCTGAGCAGGAGTAAAGGCCTCAGTGGCGTTCATCAGCGGCAGACGGCAGTTCTCTTACCGTGACTCTGTTTTGTAAGCCACGCTTGGTACGTGTGATGAAGAAATTTTTGCCAAGAGCATATGCGGCAGCCTTTCCTGATTTGAAGACGTTGTTATCGAACTCTATGGTAGAGTTCGAGGAGCGCACTTGCCAGATATCTTCCTCAATACTTTCCACGCAGTTGTTCCGTCGGTTTTAAAGTTCAACCTTTCAGTGAACTTCTCCCAACTGTCTTTCTTGTGCTTGTCCAGATCCTTTCTTATCTCTTTATCCAGCTTGGCCACCTCAGGGTCCAAATGATTCTCAGCTCTCTTTTCATCTCTTGTCCTGATCTTCTGTAGAATCTCCTGGTGACATTAGGGTAGAAACTTTTCACACGTCCTTCAGGTATGGCCGCTTTTGTAGCCTTCCGGATGGCGTCAGATATGTGATGCTCTTTCTGGTGCACATCGCCATTCCATGGATACTCAGCTGCCTGGCGGAGCGCAACCTCTCTGAACAGGACCCAGTCAGCAAGGCCTAAATTGAGATAAGAACGTTGACGAATACCAGTATAAGGGGGCAAGAGAGTTGGAGAGACCAATATGGAGAAAGAGGGGAATGTGGTCGCTGGGAAGAGTTGTGGAAGTGGACCATGTGCAAGAATTAGAAAGATTGGATGAAACGAGGGAGATGTCCGGGCTAGAAGGTCGGCCGTAGGAAGGGGAGACGAGTAGGCTGATCATCGTTGAGATAACCAGATCACACTCCTCAGCCCATTCCTCGACGTCTTCCCCTCTGGCGTCGGACTCAAGCGCAGAACAGAACGTGTGAGCATTGAAGTCACCTGCAAAGACAGCTGATGGGGAGAGAGAGCAGTCATGCAACTGCTTAAGAAGAGGTATGGGGTTGTAGGTTGGGGGACAAGAAGTGGTAGGAGGGATGTAAATATTAAATAGAGATAGTGGAGTTTTAAGAGGGAGGTGAACGGGAACGCACTCGAGAGTACCGTCCTTAGGAACATTTGGAATTAGATGAGAAGGTAAGTTAGAAAGCACAAACGTAGAAACTCCGCCTCCAAGAGCTGTCCTTGGGATGTGATAGGCAGTGTAGCCTGGAATGTTTGGTTGGGGATAAGTGGTAGAGGGAGAGAGTTTGGTTTCTTGAACCATAATAACATCCGGATGATGAGTACGTGCTAAGAGTGAGAGTTCAGACAATTTGGTGCGAAGGCCGTTAAGATTTATATGTACAATAGAGAGGGGCGGTTGGTGAATGAGAAATCAGAGTTGCTGGGGGCGGAGCACAGAACACAACGGAAGGATGAGTTGTGATGCCTCACAGAACTAAGACCTGAACAGGAGAAGTGCACCCACCTTTGGCATCCAAAGCATTGGACGCTTGTTCCATTCCAGTTGACTTTCTTGCTGCAGGTGGCACATTGATACTTCTGCACAGGTCCAGGATTCCTCTCGACGCCAGCCCTTTGTAGTAGAATCTTCAGGAGAGCTGGGGCCAGCCAGCGACTCTCCCATGACGAAAACCCTCTCGGTGGAGGGAGTGATGTCGGTTTGCACGAAGGTGATGTTGTTTCCTCCACACTGCCACGGCACGAACGTACGACATCTCGGCAGCATCTCATCATCCAGCGCAGCGATGTCTGGGTCAAGATGATCTGCGGCTCTCTTTGCGTCCCTTGTCCTTATCTTCTGCAGTGTTTCCCTGGTGACATTGGGAAAGAAGGTCTTAACGCGGCCTTCAGGGATCGCAGCTTTCATAGCCTTCAAGATAGCATCAGATAGGTGGCGCTCCTTCTGGTGTACATCGCCATTCCACGGATAATCAGCCGCTTGGCGGAGCGCAACCTCCCTGAACAGGCTCCAGTCTGCAAGGCCTAAATTAAGATAAGAACGATGACGAACACCTGTATAGGGAGCAAGAGAGTTAGAGAGATCAATATTGACAAAGACAGGGATGTGATCGCTGGAAAGAGTTGTGGATGTCGACCAAGAGCAGGCATTAGAGAGATTGGAAGAGACGAGGGAGATGTCTGGGCTAGATGATCGGCCGTTGGCAGGGAGACGAGTGGGCTGGCCATCGTTTAAGATAACCAGATCGCACTTCTTCCCCGATTCTTCGACGTCACTTCCTCTAGCATCAGAATCAAGCGACGAGCAGAACGTGTGCGCATTGAAGTCACCCGCAAAGACAATTGAGGGAGAAAGAGAGCAGTCATACAGCTGCTTGAGAAGGGGATAGGATTGTATGTTGAGGGACAAGAGATAGAAGGAGGGATATATATATATATATATATATATATATATATATATATATATATATATATATATATATATATATATATATATATATATATATATATATATATATATATATATATATATATATATATATATATATATATATATATATATATATATATATATATATATATATATATATAAAGAGAGAAAGTGGTGTTTTAAGAGGTAGATGGATGGGGATGTAGAGTTCGCGCAATCATTTTAGTCTGATGCATGGACGGGGCTGCGACGGTAGATCACCCCATGCAAATCGAAGTCCCATTCTTCAATAAGGCCGCCAACCCCGCACGGCCAGCCGCCTGGTCCATGCGTCAGACTAAAATGAAAACGGAAACCATACTTGAGAGTGCCATCCACTGGAGTGTTTGGAATAATGTGAGAGGGAAGAGAAGACAGAACAAAAGTAGAGACTCCGCCTCCTTGAGATGACCTAGAAGTATGATATGCAGTATAGGCCGGGATGTTTGGATGTCTAGAGGTAGCAGAGGGAGAAAGTTTGGTCTCCTGGACCATGATAACATCCGGGTGATGAGTACGGGCAAAGAGAGATAATTCAGAAAGCTTGGTCCGAAGGCCGTTTAGATTGATGTGTACAATAGATAGGGGCGGTTGGTAGATGAGGAATTTGAGTTACTGGAGGCGGAGCACACTATACAACGAAAGGAAGAATCGTGGTGCCTCACAGAACTGAGACCCGAACAAGAGAAGTGCACCCACCTTTCGCATCCAAAACATTGGACGCTGATTCCATACCAGTTGACATCTCTGTCGCATGTGGCACATGGGTAGTTCTTCTTCTTCGCGGGTCCTGGATTCCTTTCGACGCCGGCCATTTGTAGAAGAATCCTCAGGAGAGCTGCAGCCAGCCAGCACCTCTCCCATGACAAAAACCCTGTCCGCGGAGGGATTGACGTCGGTTTGCACGGAGGTGATCTTCTTTCCTCCACACTGCCACGGCACGAACGTACGACATCTCGGCAGCTCCGCGAGTTCCAGACTGAACCATAGTGAAAAATTTGGATGCACAGATTGTAACTCTGCCGGTGAGAAGCTTAAAAGCCATGACACGGTCATTTTTTGTTCTTCGACTAACCAAACTGGGTAGGGAAAACATTTGTCTCCTGCTAATTCCACTAGGCAATGAGTTGTATGCTAAACCAGAACATCGTAGATCAGTTCTACGTGTAAAACTACTCTGAACCCTTCCCAACAAGTCGATGTCCTTCTTCTTGTATGGTGAAAATACAGTCGTACCAGATTCCAGGAATGTAGGTATGGAGCTTCGGGAAGGATGGCTCATCTTCGTCGGTCGCGCGCGGCCGCAACGCGGCGTTAGCATCGTAGCGCGCCTGCTAGCCCCCTGCACTCCACCGTTCTTCATTTCACATATTTCTCACCAAATACTTGGCTTACACGCCTTCACCTTCGGCTATACAATGCACAGGAGCATACTAAGATTATTTAGTGTCAATAGAATAAGAATAAACTTAACAACTCGTAGGATAAACGGAAACAGAGACAAGTACGAGATACGCAGGACACGAGCACGGAGCAGCACTACGCCACAACAACAATTAATTAACGATTATAAGACGCAGTAAGATCAGGTCTAGAACGGGGCTACTGAGGCCCCTGATAACTACTGTTCGTGCAGATGGCTTTTTCAAGTCGCTCTCAATACGCGAATAACCGTTGTGAAATGGCGCCTTCTAACAAGACTAGGAATTTTGGCCTTCTTCACCTCCTTGGAGATTGAAAACATCTTTAGGGGTTAAATAAGGCCAAAATGCCGGAGGAAGACTTGATCCAATGCGAATCTGCGACCACTTCTGTTTCTCGAAGCGAAGGATGACAAACGCCCTTATATGTAGGGCATGGGCACCAGGGCTGTGCGTAATTACGGTTTACGATTTTACGATTTACGGTGTTTTTCAGGCTCGTAATTACGGTTTACGATTTACGATTTTACGATTTACGGTGTTTTTCAGGCTCGTAATTACGGTTTACGATTTACATTTTGGACCGTAAATCGTAATTTTTCGTAAATAAAAATACATGCAATGGAAGTAAATCATAAGATATCTCGGCTCTATCTTAAGGGGGGGCACTCAAGTAAATTCAGAAATGAAATGAATCACACCTGATAAGAGATGCTTGATACTGCTACCAGTCATTGTTGTTGATCAAAATCAATAACACGATTCCATTATCATTCTTTCACGCGATTCTGTCATTTCAACGCGGGACACACGTACGGAGTTGGAGGCGCTGGACAACAGACCCTCGTTACGGGCCGCGCGCGTCTCCTTGGCTGCCGCCTACGACGCGATGCAGTCTGAAAGCGCTCTTCACGAGGAACTTTGTTTTCGAGTTTTTCATGAAGATCAACAGTCCTGATTCCTACAACTAGATTAGCGTCAAAACATCGAACGAAGCAGTCTGAGCTATCCAAAAATTGCTTCAACTACTGCTCCTGGCCCGCCTTTTGAGTAGATTATGTTTACTCAGAGTCCACAAAAATCAACCAGAGGAGCGGCCGTTTTTTTACCTAAAAAGTTTGACGCTGAAAATCGTTTCCTCCAGTTAACCTCTCTTCGTTCGCAGCAAGCGGACACTCGGAAAACGCGTGAGCGCTAGTTTAAACGCTCATCGTCGCCCTTTTTCCGAGACCGTTATCGCTCACAAATGCGAACGTTTGGTGGGGCGCCTTGGCTACATTTCTGAACTATGGGAACTAAACTACACAAAGCGACAAAAATTAGACAGCGTTTATTGTGCTCACGTTGCCTTTAATAATCTACAGTGGCGTCACCATAAAGCTACAGGCCATAAAACGGCCGATGTCTCACCGTCGACTGCGTACCACGCGGTGCGCGACCGCACGTGCGTCGGAAGCAGACGAGTTTTGGCCGCCGCGCGACGAGTTTCGGCCGTCGCGCGGCGGCTAGAACTCGTCGCGCGGCGGCCAAAACTCGTCGCGCGGCGGCCAAAACCCGTCTGCTTCCGACGCGCGTGCGGGCGCGCAGCGCGTGGCTCGCAGTCGACGGTGAGACATTGGCCGTTTTATGGCCTGTATGAATCTGCAAGTGATTTAGAAGATATAGGAAAAAATAACTTACGCTGGGCGACCGATACTGAGCTCTAGATAATACAGAGTTGCCACTGATCGGACTGATACTTTGCTATCTCTATCAAAATTTGCGCAATCTCGATGGCATATTTTTCGACGTACGTGCACCGAGTTTGAGCCAACCTTCAGTAGGGAACTCGAAGTACATACCAGTGCAAGCCTTACCGAATGCATAATCGGTGTTGCCGTTCCGCTAGCAAATTGGAGGAGTTCTTAAATTCGGTCGTAGAGAATCGCACAGTTACGGTCACTTTGTCTTGTTTTAGGCTTACAACGGCGTTAGCGTTTCGAGAGGGGAATTAAGAGTATAATTGTGACCCTGTTGCCCAGCAGATTCTTGGATAGCTGAATCGGACAGGCGGATTTCTCAAGGCAGGGGAAGAAGGTGTGGAATGAGTGATAAGGGAAAGCAGAGAAATGCGGGTAAGACGGCCCCATTAAACGTATGGTATACATTCACGAGACACGGTCCCGCCGCGAATTTGCGCTATATTTCATGCCTGTCGCTCATGACATCGACAAAGTATACCATACTCTTCAAACTTGGTTAGCTGTCAAATACTGAACGCAACCTAATATGTATGTGCTAATACGCCAAACGGTGGAGAGTAGGACGGTAGGTACATAGTTTCTCTTGTTTCACCACAGTAATAATATTTTCGGTGGTTATTGTTATTATTTGCTGTTTACGATTTACGATTTATGATTTACGGTGGTTCTGTCGTAATTACGTTTTACGATTTACGAAATTCGAAATTTCATTTACGCACACCCCTGATGGGTACATATGACATGTTGCGCTAAAGTTGGCATTAATTGTACTACATGTAAGGAAGGAATTTGGAGACTTAAAGAGATCGATAGCGATTGAGCCAGCAGTAAAATATGGCATTTCCTTCGTTGATCTCCTCATTTCCCAAATTGTTACCCTAATACTGAATTTCTGTGAGCTGAGATTCCTAGAACAGATGACTCCTTACATGCAATTTCAATTACCCTTATATTTCGTTCCATACTTCGTTGTATTAGTCAGCAGCTTTCCATGACATGTATTCTTCTTTCCAATTAACATAGTTCTACATCTATCGGTAAAAGAAGCACGTATTCGAGAAGTCACTCGGCATGTGCAAGTATAACGGTGGGGCGTTTCTAATCATATTAGTTGATGAAGACACTAGCATCACTCCATAGAACTAGATTTAATAAAAATTATGTTGGCACTTGTTTTTTGTTTCATTCATTTCTGGTCGAAAGTGTAAATTGTCAGGTAACCTATTATCACTGCATTCTTTAACATTCAAGACCTATGATAAATGACAAGAAAAAGCTCGAATGTTGAGCGAAAAGTACAGTCGCCTACTCGGTTTAGCACGAGAGAAAGATCTATATTTGAAGAAGTAGCAATATCGAAACTGCAGTGCAAAGCTTACGAAGAATCCGCATAATGGGGCTGCCAAACTTTTATTGAGGGAAAAGTAGGCGAAAATACGTTTTCAGAGAATCATTAAGTTTGTCGGGGGTCTCAACAACCCCGATGAAGGGTGCGAGAGGGGACAGCAGGCGCGCTACGATGCTAACGCCGCGTCGCAGTCGCGCGCGGCCAGCGAAGATGAGCCATCCTTCCCGAAGCTCCATACCTACATTCAGATTCCAGTAACGGGCTCACGTATTTTTTATATGCTTTTAGTAAAGTATACGGGTTTTTTCGAGCGTAAAGCTTTAAAAAATTTTTACAGACGATGATTTGCTTTGGACACCAGCAATTTATAATGGTTGTCGAAATTCAGTTTGTCATTAAAAACGTAGCCCCTTTTGTTACCTGGGGAGTTCAGTAATGATCATTCTGCGACAAGTTCCATCCAGACTGATCAATTACATTGAGAGGTGCGTATATACTTTCGAAATGACCATGATCTAATGCACCACTCTTCTCTGGGCAAATTTAGTTTGTTCCTTAGCGTTCTTTTGCGGAGCGAGGGAGAAGTATGGGAGAGAAGGAGACGCAGCATACGCGCGCACACGCACTCGATCAACAACAGTAAATTACACTCCGAAAGAGAGTATGGGTGAAATTGACACATACCAGTATACCAGTTGTCGAATATGCATTCGAAGCTATCGCGAAACGGTAGAACTAAAATATCAAGCTGTGCCTGACTCTCATTCATTTATCATATGAATGTAACGTCGGCATGGATCCGGAAGAGACTTAGCGTTCACTGTTGAAGGTTGACGCAAACTCGGTGCCATATGCTATAACACAGGTGCACGGAGTTTGCGTCATCCTCTAATGGGGAACGCAAAGTCTTTTCAGGATCCATGCCGATGTTGGTTACACGATTTTCCGAATTCTTCTCTCAATTGTTTCAGCTATATTCAGATTTGAAGGCAGAATGAGACAGACCTCTATCCCTGATCTCGGCAGAGCCATGTTCCTCTTTACAACCGAAAATTTTTCAATACGGCGGAAATTTCCGTTTTCAAAAAAAATTCGAGTTTTTTTTTGTTCTATCACAAACAGAGGAGGGGCAGTATCGCATCTCACTTGGGGACTCTCATTCTTATTCGCCTCAACGATTGCGGGTTATAGTCGTAGTGTATTCCAAATGCAAGAGAGAAGGGGGTTCCGTCCAATCACGCACCTCGCTCCTCCCCCGTTCCTCCTTTCCCGCGTGCCGCTCTTCCCCCGTTTCTCCGCCTCTCTCGCGGCTGAAATACATTACGATCATCCTCAATCGATTTTGTAATTTACGCACGCAAATTGAATTCAATTTTGTGAGCACTGGTACCTAGGATTGAGCCCAAATTAAAAACCAAAGTTTGTTTTGAAGATTCTCTTCTTGGTCCCATTAACTCTTTTGTTTTGGAATGGAAGGAAACACTGCGTTGGTTTCAAATTTTAAGTGGGTGAAAGGCTAGTGAATTCAGATTGCGTGCGTAAAGTTCGGAGTCGTCGAAAATGGGTGTGGCCAAGTGCGATGGGGTAGTGGCCCCCCTATTTGCTGTAGCATTTGCTTTTGAATCTACACTTCACTCCTAACCCTATTGGCGAGAAACTCTCCCTTCCTAGTTTTAATTTTTTGAGAATTAATATGGCCCTTGTTCGCGGGGTAGTAACCACCTGAACCTTTCCAAAAGATTATTCTGTGTTCAGGGGAGGACTGGTTTAGGCCGGCTCATTTTTTCGATCCCCTTCCTTTTTCTTCGGCAAGTGTTCTGCTTTATTCCCCCTAACTTTCCGGATGGCGTACATATAGGCCGGTGGTGTGCAGGGACGCGGATGAAGGAGGTAATCTCACTCTGCCAACGCGTAGCTAGATGCCTCCGAGGGCGCGGCCTGTAACGCCGCCCCATTCCTGTAGCGAGAATTTACGGGTTTTAGCTACGATAGCTAAAACCCGCATATTCTTGTGTCGACGGTACAAGGGTGCAAATTCTACGCGTATTCTACGTAAAAACGAAGGCTAAATCGGATACATTGATCCCTCTGTCGCTAAACACGTATATTCTCGCTATAATTTTGTAGCGAGAATCTACGGATTTAGCGACAGCCTGTGTTGAACTGCAATCTCCTACCCGCGCTGGCTACGCGGAACGCAGGGATGCCGTTCGAACAGTGTTAGCCCAGTCATCTCACTAGTGATTACTTGACAGTCTGTGGCTGACCGTGGAGGGTGACCCCGTGTCGCTCTCTGGGAGACCATGGTGAGGATAATTTTGACCATTGGGATGCGGCAGGCTGTGGGGAAGAAACGGCGATGCTGTCGATCGCAGCTGTGGTAGCCTTTCGAGCACGGATCAGGACTGGGTGGGTCGATCGACCAAGTGCTGTAACGAGAATTTGCGTACAATACGCGGGTGCCGTAGCGAGAATTTACGTAGAATATGCGGGCGCTGTAGCTAAAATTTTACCAACTGAGGCTAAACATTCCGTAATTTACGTGAAGTCTCGGGTCAAAATTAGACTAGATGCCTCCGAAACCCTGGGCATCCCCGGTTTCCGTGTGAGGCATCTAGCTACGGGCTGGCAGAGCAGGCACTCGAGCCGCTGACACGCGGGTCTCTAGGCTGTCGCCACCGATTGGCGGACTCTACATCAGGGCGGAGCTAGTGATGCGGCTCGGTTGCTCACTTAGCAATCGAACTAAGCATTTCGTACCAGTCGCAGGCCGAAGCCACGGCTGCGCCAGTGGTGCATTTTATATGACGTTTTACACCGAAGAACGACCATATGAACGTACACGTTGAACGACCAGTGCCAACTAGCGCTGTATATGAGACGCGTGGATCTTGGGTGAACAGCCGATTTGCAGTCTGCAAGGCTCAAGCAAAGGATTTTGCATCGATGTGGGAGATCACTATGTCGACCCCCCCCTTGTTCCCGGTGGCTACGCAAGGAACGCTTGATAAGATGTCTTCGCTGAAAACAAAATAGGTCTGTCGACTTTCACATGCATGCTTTTTCGCGGTACATGATTTTTAAAGATGGGGTGTGATCCTGCACGAACGAATAGTGTGATGTTGGAGATTTCGCCCTAGGCGAGATTTTGATGATGGTGCGCGTTTTTAGTGGCCCCTTATGACGGCGAGCGTACGTCGTCGCGCTCAGATGAGCCATGGTGAGTCACCGGCGCGTGTTTGGTGTGCGTCTTAGTGCCCCCTTACCCCCAGAGTGGCGGAGATGGGAAGCTTGTCCGCACCCCGGTGTCAACGGTGTTTGATTTGAACAGGATTGTGGAAAATCGAAGTATACCTGCTTCGGTACGGGAATGGTGCTGACATTCAATTATGTGAGCGTATTAACAAGACGTGCAGCTATTACTTTTGCAGACATCACCGTCCACCGCTACAGACAATCGTAGCGGGACCATCTCGCCGTTGGCTGGCGCGGGACGCAGTGAATTGACGCAAACGTAGGGTTCTCGCATTGGTGCTGTGGTGATAAGGGTGACACATTGTACCGCCTGGCCTAACACCTCCACTTGACAGGTAGACTCTGGTTCATTTAAAGTGGACTCCTGTTTTCGACTATCACAGCGCGGAGCGGTGGCTTTTTCGTCGGAACCTCTATCACCAGTTATATCTCAACGAGGCCCAAGGCATGTGGATCGAATCCACACCGCGGGTTTCGCTAAGGAGCAGTTCGACTCGCACATGCGACGCGCACGACGGAAAAACGCTGCACGGGCGCGTCATCCTTGGTGCTCGTTATCGAGTACAGTTACGGAGCTTCGGGAGCAAAAAATATTTTAGCATTGGAGCGCGTTTTCCTACCCGTGTCAATTTCTCGATCACTATCGCGCCATTTTTATTGATTAGAAGATGGACGACAGAAGCATTGCAATCTTCAGAAAATGCATGCTCGTGTTAAGGGGAAGATTTTCAAGAAACGCGATTTTCTGAGCTCTGAAACTTGGGGTTAAACTCAAATTGGAAATTTGGCTCTCAGTGTTCGATACACTTCTTGGGCCCCTAACTCTCCTGGGGCGGCATGCATGAACGCAGCGAACGGTGTCAGGGAGCCGCTCCGCGTGCCATGCGCGCAGCGTCGAGCAACGGGGCGGCCCCGAAAATCAGGCACATCAACACACGCCACGAAATTCGGGGCCGCCCCGTTGCTTGACGCTGCGCGCATGGCACGCGGAGCGGCTCCCTACACCGTTCGCTGCGTTCATGCATACCGCCCCTGATTTTGGAAGGGGAGGGAAACCCCGGGTTGGTGCGAAGTTTTGTGGGTGTGAAAATGATGGCGCGGACGAGTTCCGACGCGATCGAGCAAAATCAGTTCAACCATGGACACTGAATACAATACTGTTAAATACTTCTCCTTCACAAAATTGTCATAGTTACCGTATGTTGTGAGACATACGAGCTTGTACTGCCACACCCTTGTGTGATGTGGCAGTTTGGAGTAGGTTGAAATATGCATAATAGAGGGGGGGAATCCCGTACCCACGTCAAAATTCGGTCCACGCGGAGCTTCAACCCCTTGGAGCAATTTGAAAAAGTTTGGCACACGTATCAACCTTAATAAAAATCCCAATATTGGAAAATTTTGATGTGGACGCGAATTCTTTTTTGACTTGTATTTAGGCCAAATACATTTTCGCACTTGAAAGCTCCGAGGAAGTAGCCCAAGGCATCTCTCTAACGCTTCTGCTTACGTCATTTCGTTGCTTAAGTATGCGTTAAAGAAATTGGCTTTTGAGTGCCGTGCGTACAGTTGCGCTTGCGATGAGCTGGATTCGGTCTTAAGTTCGCATTTGTGCGGAGGTTTCCACGATTTTGGGCCAGGGGTTGGAACCCCGGAGTGTAAGAAATTTAGAACGCATGCGAAAATTTCGTCCAGCCGGAGTTTCATCCTTAGTTCAAAATCGAGGTATTTTTTTAATTCAAAGATTTGAAATTTCCCCAAAAACATTAATTATGCGCGTGCAGGTCGCGGCTGGCATAGCAAAACCCGCAACGATTAAAGGGACGGGAGGAAAACGCGCTCCAATGCTAAAATATTTTTCGCTCCCGAAGCTCCGTAACTGTACTCCTCGTTATCGAGTGCCCTCAAAGGGGTGTAGGACATATGGCGCGGCCCTTCGTGTGGCATCCGAACGCGGCGCGCTATTGCCACCCGGACGCTACCGTATGCTCGCCGCGCCATCGGGCTGCGACCGGTCACGCGAAACCGTGCGGAGTGGTCCATCAAGTGACATTGGAGCGAGTTCTGTGGTGGAAAGGCTGACCAATCAATAATGAAGGATGCACGATAATCGATCTCTCTAATCATCTTCCAGTACGGACACTCTCTAGTTGGCAAGGTGCCATCTCTTGAGCTTCGCGTCAGAAAAGAACGCGAAACGTGTTTCTGGGATATTTTTTGGTTTAGAGTTGATTTAACTGAGTCGGATTGCACCCAAAACTTCTCTATATACAGTAAATTGAATTGAGAAAGTTTGTCTTAGTTTTTCATGTGGTACTGTAATAATTTCGTTTTTCATTCTCTGTTATTCGAATAGAGGGAAAGTTCAAATCTTCATTATCTTTACTATCATTGTTGACTTATTAGTTATTAGTATTAGTACAATTATTATAGTCAATTAGTGTTATTATGTGAGCACTGCATTACATTATTGTTATGAAGTGCAGGAATACTTTAAAAAATAATTTCTATATAGTGTTCTATACTACCTAAAAACTATATATTGCTATTTCACGCTACCCTATCCTTTATCGTAGTATACTAATCTATGCTATATTATCCTTCCATATAATAATATTATACTGTTCTATACCAATTTATCCTCTAATACAGTAGCGGTCATAAATCTATTGACATGGCTTTTTCGCCAATAATGTTTTTATACAAATCGTGGGCTGGTCTTGTCGAAACTTGCTGAAACCTTAATATGCTATGAGGCATCACAACTCTTGATTTACACATACACGGGATTAAGTTTGAGGGTGCAATTTTTAAATTAAGAATTTAGTTATCATTTTTTGGTATGATTTCAAGTTAGCACTATTCCCACAAAACATGGCTATTTCAATTCCAAACACGTTACAGTTATTCACCATTTGAAGACCCTCTACATCCGTTGTAAAACCTTGTAAAAGATTAATTTCTATAAGTTTTTTAAATAATTCTAAGATGAATTTACGCGATATTGCACCTATTAAATATCCTTCGTTGACGTTATCGATAATGATAACTAAATTCCAAATTCGAAAACTGCACTATCAAAAGTTCATCTTGTGTGTGTGTGTGAAGCAAGAGTTGTGATGCCTCTTAGCATACTAAAGTTGGACCAAGCCAAGATATGTATAAAAACATTATTAGCGAAAAGGCCATGTCAATAGATTTATGACCCCTACTGTATGAACAACTAGATATATGCACACATACACTCAATATTATGTATTTTCAAACAAAATATTCCAATGCAACTATGTACAAACAATTATTATTATTGTTATTATTATTAGTCTTGGCATCACTAATACAATCACCAGTTACTGAGCATCACGAAAGTGCAATCAAATAGTAGTTCCAGTTACATTTCTCGACATGTACATATATACAATACATCTATATTCTTCTTTGACGATCGCGCACACGGAGATGTCTCTTCTCGTTCGGGTTCTGAAATGGATCTGGGGAGGGCCAGATTTTGAAAAGAATGGCAGAAGGGAAGCAAAGCCGAAAACGAACTGCAGAGAATAATTAATCATGATTCCTAGAGATCATGATAAGCCTTCTCTCAGCACGCTGATGGCTACTGATCTGGGTGGGAGGAGTAGCGATAAGGAAGGATAGAGAAGGCAGAATAAGAAAAACAATCCTACAACCCACAAAACCTCTATGAATCCAACTTACCTGTGTTCCTTATTATGTAGTAGTAGTTTAGCGGAGCGAATAGCGCAGTAATAGAGGGAAACTAGAAAATGCGGAAGAGATGGTCAAATTTCAATCAAGTGGAGGCGAAACCCGCAGGAAATGGGCAAAACAGGTGTAGAACAGCCCTGACTGAGAATATCTGACGACGAATAAGCGGCAAAATATGGAGGAAAAAGACGATTTTAGGAGCGAAACGGTCGAATTTCAGAATATGACGTTGGAAAGGCGATACACAGCTGAATATACGGAGGGATTAGAGAATACGAGAGATAGCAGAATATTTGGAGGGGAGAGACGTTGTATAGCGTCCCCTAGTCCGCCCGCCAACTTGGACGCCTGCGGACAACTCGTCCACCTGAGTACCGCGCTGCGGCGGCGCGGCGTGTTACTGTAGCCATCGGGTGGCTATAGCGATGCGCTCTCCGGCTGTCACACGAAGGGTCGCGCCATTCGACCGCCATCCCCCTCAAAGAAGTAGTTGTTGTTCCATTTTTGGCATGTTACGTAAATCTACCTCTAGTCGCCGTCGCGCGGCGTGATGTGATGGAGCGCGCTTGTCACACCACTCACACACATACCGCTAGTCGCGTAGTGGTGAGGCCAATGCTGGCAGAGCTTTGAATCATATCGCATACCGTTTTTCTAGGATACATTATTTAGCCCTAATGCTGACAACGGATCCATTTTCAATTGTAGTGGAAAGCGACCACGCCAACAACTGCTGAACTAACAGCACCTATTTCGTTAATGATGACAACTTGCTCATTCACAGGGAATTTCACGGACTTGCTCTTCTTTCTTCAACACGTGTTTAATTATGTATTCAAATTAGCTTCTCAATGTATCAAAATATATTATATAGGCTTACAACAAATCAGTAATTAACAACAATTAACAACTTCATGATTCAACACATGTGAAAGTTGGTTCATGAAGCATGGGACGGTCCAGCTTCACCGTGTAGCGGGCTCTGTCTCATATCTCGAACTAAAGCATGTAGATCGTCAATACCACCTTCAAGAAGCATTCGCAGGTATTGCTGTTGCTGTGAAGAAAGATTGAGTAGGGCTGGCTCCAAATCGTGCCCGACATGCCCGAAACACCCTTTTGCCTCAACCGTTCCATCATTCTTATTTTCCACGTTGAGAAAGCATGAACAATGGAGGACATCCTTTAGGCTTGCCCTAACTCGTTGACTACCCATCTGGATGTAACTTCCCGCACGATTGCACCTGATTTCAACCAATGTGAGATGTCCTATAGATGAAGAAAAATAATTACCATTACCGCAGTCTACGATATTTTCCAGATTTTCTGACATCCACCGATCTCTGCATTAGTGTGAGTCAGTGTTTCTCGCATTCTATCGCTAACCATTGCTAAAGCAGAATTTTTAGATAGAGGCCCAAAAATATCTTTCACGGACGCAAGAGCTAAACTAAACCTTGTAATCGCTTTCGGTCGCGAAGGTACGCGTGAAGATAGTGTAATCCTGCGGGCGTCCATTCGCGCCATCTTCAGCATGCCTCCCAAGACAATGCTTAGCCAAATCTTCATGAGTCCCCTGCTTATCCTCACAGATGGGGCATCTAATCTGAGAGATTTCTGCCAGTCGTCGATTCTCGTTTTTCAAGCTATCGCACTGCCCCTCGCTGTAATTGTGAACAGTTTTTAAGTGGCGGTAGAAGCTCCTCTTATGTATGTCCTTGCTGCCAACGGGGCACGTTGATTTGTCCATAATGATGACCAGTGATGACAATTATAGAGTCACAGTCGGTTGCAAGCAACGCGGGTGTGAGTAGCGCGACTATACTTTTCGCAGAACGCGTCGGGACCGGATACAGTACGCGCGCGAAATGGTGCATAGACGTTTTTTCAAATAATAGTGAGCCAATAGACCAATGCGGTTACTTCAAACTAGTGGCCAGCTATGATCGATTTTTTCGCTTTCCTCTAGGGGTTAATTAATGTAAACGATACACATGTTCGTTTCTTTGAAACATCTAAGAATGCTCCCACACGAGAGGCTCGCAGACGAAAGTTGCATCGTGCTCAGTTGGTTCAATTACCTGTGGATAGACTTGACGAACGTGCGCCGAATCGAATAGGATGCGAATAAAAAAGATTTTCTGTATCTATTAATTATGAGGATTCAGTTCATACTAAATCAGTTCGCAATTGTTCAAATTTTTTCATCTCTAGTTTCGAGACATTCCTGTTTTTGACTAACGAAACACATTGTACGGTGTTCATGAGCAGCATTGCTTCTGATACGAGGACAAGTTACGATTGGTAGCAATGGTTGACCCTTATTTATGGAAGAAATGCCCACATGTAGGCAGTTTTCAGTTCAAATCGAGGCTCAGCAATTGAGCCGGTTCGTTTGCGTTCGTAGAACCTAAACAGTCTGGCACTCTGAATCAAATTATGACGAGAAACATAACCGGTTAACTTGTTCCTCACTCCTCTGTTTGTTTCATCACCATGCGACCAGCGGTGTGTGTATGTGACAAGCGCGCTCCATCACATCACGCCGCGCAAGCCGCGCCGCGCGACGACGACTACTCTGGCAAATCGGGGGACACTCCGCGTAGGACTCCCGATAGGAGAAAAGGAGCACAGACCTACGCGGAGTCATACGGCAAGGGTCAGCGGGAGTGCAGCATTGCGACGCTCGTTATGACGTCACTATTGCGATCGGGACACTAGCTAAAGGCACGGCGGGAGACTCCTATCGAGCAGCCGAACGAGGAGAATCCAGACCCTCAGCGAAAGACAATGCCTAACTAGACGAGACGCAGAGACAATCGACGCTACAACATACACACAGACACAGCAGGCAAATCGGGGGACTCTCCCGCAGAACCGTTTTTCCTCAGCGGGAGTCCCGCACCGAGCGACGCCCACTTTTTTTATTAGTGACTCTCCCGCTGGGTGTTAGGCGGCAGCCCCGCTCACGAAATTCCTGCGGGAGAGCCCCCCGATTTGCCAGAGTAGAGGTAGATTTACGTAACATCCCATTTTGGCCGTCTCCATCTACCATTTTTTGCGTTTTGTTTATGTTTTTATTGTTTATAATGTACTTTTTTAGACGCAGTGCTTCTCATATCACCGTTTCAGTGGAATTCGCACTTTTCATATAAGTTTTTCTTAGAGTTTTTTGTATGCCTCTCGGAACGGAATGGGATATGACGATATTGATTCCAACTATGCATGTGCGAAAAATGCTGAAACTGAGAAAACCGAAAAAATTCGAAAAAGAACCAATTTTTTTTTGTTTTCCGAGACGTCTTATATTGGCAATTACATGTTTTTGACTGTAAAAACAAGGCCACGTAATCGAAGCCCTTCAAATAATGGTAGAATTACGCATTCTTAGAGAAACAAAAGTATCCACAATCAAGATAATAATATGAAGGATTTTAGCCTTGTTGCAGTGGCGAACCCTGATCAAATGACAAAATTGTAGCGCTGAAAAACTTTCGAAAATCTTATCGTGAACTAATTGTTCAAAACTGCGGTAGTTTTCTGGACAATCGTGTCCACGTTTTTTTTCGCTTTTTTTGATCAAAACTTTGGGCTCGAAAGTCGTCTCTAACTTTATAAAAAAACTGATTTTGCAAAGGTTGAAAATCGTGTGCAAGTCATAGATCTAAACGGAACAAACGCTGCACAGTGACGAGCATCAATAGCTCCTGATGCATAGCACACATCTGCGTAAATTTCTTACGCTGTCATATTCAATTTCAGTGTGAGCGGTCGCGTCGTGATCAGCGCTCCCTGCGCTACTGGATGGTAATAGTAGCGACGCAACCACACGCTTTGAGTCGTGGTGTCTACACGGGGTCCAGTTCATGCACTTTCGCTGGATGGAACTATATACAAGGCCGTTCTACCAATAAAAGGGAATTCTCATTTGCAGTTTTTTTTCTGTTAGGGAGCGATAGAGGGTGCAAAACAATTAGTTCGTTGCTCCTAGAATTTTCGGAAAAAATATGAGCCTCCGGAGTACAATTTGCCGCGTCTTATCCTCGTACATCCGAAACGGAAACGGCTTTTTTGGCTTGAAAGTGCCCATGTTGTTTACTAGCTATGCGGAATCGATTAGCGTTATTAGATAGGTGACGTTTTTCCTGCCGAATTTTGAATTTTAGGTTCTTCCGAGAAATTTTTCTTGAAAATTGTGGCCGTGCCTTAAACTTAAAGATGCTCCGTCCATAGACGTTTCAGTCTGATCAAAACAGGAAATCTAAGAAATATAAACCCAGTCTAATTTTATTTCGAAAGTGATGTATAGTAGAAGAAACAGTTATGCTTGGGACAAATCATACATTCGTTTTCGCATTCTTAAATCAGTTGAAAGACGAGTGCAAACTCGCTGCAAACGCTCGTGGGCAACGAAGAATCGACCGCAAATCGCATCAGAACCACAAATAATAGACCGAAAAAAACCGAATAAAATTAAACCTTCGTTTTTTTCGATATTGATATTTTCGCCAAAACGAGTGAAAAACGAAAAAAAAAAAGGAAAAGCGCACACCCCTGATTCTGACGCCGACCCTACGTCTGACTCAATATCAACGTGAACAAAATGCAAAATGTGATAAAGGGGAACGGCTGAAATGGAAATACTTTTTTTAGGGCCCTCGGTTAACGCGCTCCAAATACAACGCGCGCGCTGCGTTTTTCCGCGTCGCGGTGCCAGCCGAACTTGGACGGGTGGTGGCCATCGTGTATCAACACCCCTGAGGAGGCGGGTGAAACGGGGGAGGAGCGAGGCTCCTGACTGGACGCAAGAGCCGGGGGCCGGGGCTAGCCCGTATTGCGTCCAATCAGGAACCTCGCTCCTCCCCCGTTTCTCCCGCCTCCTCAGGGGTGTTTATACACGATGGCCACCACTCAACTTGGACTTTCGGAGCGTTGAACTATGGGGAAAATGACGTTCGAGTTGAACTACCGAGGCTATTTTGTCGAGAAGTTGACCCGATGAAAACGATGCGGCTTATCGCCGCGCTGCGTGTTGCGTCGCGTGCGCGGTGTGGCCAGACGACGGCTCCGACGCAACGTTGAATGCCAAAATCAAACCAGCGGCACATACGAGCCGTCTCGAGGTGGGGTTCGACCGATTCATTCCATTGTCAAGTGCTCACTCCTCGGGCTCTGCCTCCGAGTCGAGGGGAAGTGCGAGTGCCTGCACTTGCCTGCTCCTGAACCAGCAAGTGTGCTCCATCCTGGGAGCAGGCAAGAGGTGGAGCACTCGTACTATTTACTGATTTTTAGTGGGACAGAAAGTTTCCACCTGGTTAGGGGCCAGGTGGGGTTAGGTATCTTGAAATGAAATTCAACCATGAGGAGAAACTGGGTAGAACTTGTAGGAATATCTTCGCAGAAGTTATTTGAAATTTGCTTCAATTAGAACTTCTGTTCAACTGTGGTGGAAATCTATATCAACTACCGAACAATTTCCGTTAAACAAACGGGGAATTTCTGCTGATTTCTAGTGTGGACGTTAGTTCAACGGAAATTCCACGGTAGTTGTACGTTCCGAGTTTTGGTGACTTGCTCCTTAGCCGCACCCGCGGTGTGGATTCGACCCACATGCCGAGGCCCACCGCTCCGCTGCTTGTGATAATCGAAGTCGACAGGTCACGAGATTTTCCAGAGTCTACCTAACATGGGCTTGAGCTTCTCAGAGAAACTCATGGCCCGTCCGCGGCGTTTTTGCAAGATCGTCCGCGGCGGACGACCGGAAGATCCTTCACCGAAGCCGGTAAAGCGCCGCGGACCGTCTTGCAGGCGCCGCGGATCGTCCTTATCTGTAAATGTGGCGTCGAATAGCGTGTCTTGTCCGCAACTACACAAAATCACAAAGCTAAAGCTTTAAATTCAGGGTGCTCTTATTCGTACGAGTGTTTTCTTTGCCCACAATTTTGTTTGCCTGCATGTCTAGGCTGTCTTGTTTAAACCTATCTCACATACTTTTTGTATGTTTCTTTGTCGCCAGATAAAGCTTTTGAATTGACATGAATTGAGAATGCACGCCTTCACAATGTCTCCGCCGAGGTCTGCTGCGAGAAACCACCCTCCCTGCGGACCGCGGCGAAAACCGCCCTCCCCTTCCAGCCATGAGGATTTTTTATCCCAGAGCGGTCAAAAATATGCTGGCCTCCGGGGAGGGACTCAAAGTCACCTTCCAGGGTCGGCATCCGAATGTTGAATGAGGACTCGAGTGAGATGAGGCGCCTTTTATACCGGCTGTGCATGTGATAAACAGATTAGGACGTGATTATTCGATTAACCATGTTTATTAATGTCTGCCACTGCAGCCGTGCCTGTGGTCAAGTGAGATGTGAATGAGTGAGATGCTCAGAGAAGTCCAAGGACGATCCGCGGCGCTTTCGCAGGATCGTACGCGGCCGACGACCGGACGATCCTTCGCCGAAGCCGCGGATGCGCCGGCAATGCGCCGCGGATCGTCCTGCAGGCGCCGCGGATCGTCCTGACAGCCGCCGCGGATCGTCCTGACAGCCGCCGCGGATCGTCCTTTTGAATAATGTTATCCAGCCCACCCGATCGACTCATTGGCCGTGGGACAGATTTTGCCATTGGAGTACGCTTTTCGCGCTAGCATTCCATACTCCTCAGAAAGCCTCAATATCACAATTTTGCAGGACTTCTCCATCGTACGAGTTAATTTCAAGAGTAGAACAGCTCGATTAACATGCATAACTGGTTTCGATATAGTTTAGCTGTACAACTGTGGAATGTATGGCTGAAGAAGTATTGTGAAAATATTATATTTTATTGCAATCTTTTAGACATCGGTGATGTATAATTATGATTATGTATGAACAAATGATTAATGTATGATCATGAGCTGCAAATTCTCGAAATCGAGAGCTCATATTTTATGACTCTTAAGCAACAGCTTTGTAATATTAGTTTAGACTGAAGACCTGTAACACTTAGTTATTGCACAATCAGTTCTTCATGGTACCATGGGCATACATTGCAATATGCTGTAAACTGAACAAGTCTCCGAATGCACACCGAAACCAGTTCTACATGTCAATTGAGCTGTTCTACCTCTGAAAGTAAGTCGTACGGTAGAGCAATCCTGCGAAATTGTGATACTGATGCTTTCTGAGGAGATTAGAAGGCTAACACGAAAAGCGTGCTCCAATGCCGAAATCTGTCTTACGGCCAATGAGTCGATTGGGGGTGGGCGTACTGACTCTGTTTCCATCTAATTGGCCATTCTAGAGGTCAGAGAACCCATACACCAGTCAGCGGCAAAAGCGGCAGTTGCGGCGGCGACCGATTTGATTTTCCAGTTACTGTAAGCGGCACTGCGTGCATTTTAATTGCGTAATCAAAATACACTGAGCGAGAATATAAGGACTGCGCTCAACCAGAATATCCCACTCGATGGAAACAGAGTTCATGTACTGTGCTTCTAGTTGCCGGAGAACTGGTCCGCACTTGATTTTTCACCCACGTGAAACTTCGCGTTAACTCGGGCTTTCCTTCTCCTTACAAAATCAGGAGAGTGTAAAAGCCTAAGAAAAGAAGTTTTCACACAAAATCAGATTTTCTGTTTAACTGTACTCTAAAGTTTCAGAGCTTACAAATCGCGGCGCGGGCCAGTTCTCACGTAATCCTGTGCTTCTCTGCGTCAAATTCCACTCCTCTGCGTCATGTTCCCCTCCGCAATTGCGTATTGATACGCCTCGCGGCCGCACGCGCTCGAGGCGGACGATATTCCTGCGCCGTAGCCGATCAGCTGATTGTAGGTGTTTTTTTTCTCCAATTTTCTTGACATCTGTGACTAAACCCGTCCTTCTGTGTTTCTTCATATATTAAAGTGTTATATCTAGTTACATGCACACCAATTTTTTCCTTCCAGATGGCTCCGCAACAACTTCTGGGGGAGAAAAAATTCACGGTGGTATTCAATTTTTTATTTCACGTTTATTTTTGTGATTCTCTCTTTTTGTTTTTCTTCCTTACATTCCAGTGATTTATATGATTGTTTTGTTTCCTAGGGTAAATGGTTTCATGCCGATATCGATCGAACTCGTGATCAAACCGGAACTATTCTTGAAAAAAAAAACACATGAGGGGAATTACGAAACCAAACAATCATAAAAATTATTTGAATGAAAAAAAATAACAAAATCAGAGGCGAATCCCAAAAATGAACGAGAATATGAAAATTTACTTACCACCGGGAATTTTCTGCCTAGAACTTGTTGCGACGGCATCTGGAAAGAAAAATTAGCGTGTATGTGGATATAACGGCTTGAAGAAGTTGCAAATACGAGAAAGTCGAAGTCAGTGGCTGGGAAATTGTCTTAAGACTGCGGGGAATGAGGTGGTGGAGTCGTTCAATCCAAAAACAATTCAAAAATATATGTGGCTGCTTTTGGGCGATCGGTATCGAGATGGTGGACTGCTGGTGCGCCCCGAAACCACCCTATCTAGAACACACAGCGCCGCGGATCGGCCGTTTGACCATCCCACTATCAACTGTGCCGCGGATCAGCCGTCAAGCGCCGCGGACCGTCCGGAAAGCTCATCTGCCGCCGCGGACGGGCCGTGAGTTTCTCTGAGTGAGGAGGTGGAAGTCGTTTAACTGCCGGTGCGCCCCGGAACCACCCCCATCGAGAACAACAGCGCCGCGGATGAGCCGTTCGACCAACCCGCTATCCGTTGTGCTGCGGATCAGCCGTCAAGCGCCGTGGACCGTCCGGAGAGCTCATCTTCCGCCGCGGACGGGCCGTGAATTTTTCTTATCTCCCATTTGCGTGTACTTATATCTAGATGCATAAGCGTGCTTGCGCCGGTGAATCAATATTGACCGAAGCTTCACGCAGGAAAGTATCTTTATTTGCTGAGCACAAGCTTTCCATAACTTTTTGCAAAATTAGAGTAGATTTTTTAAGAATGAATGCGTTCCGCACGTTGGCCTGCTGTTTTGGTTTGTATCGCAGTCTCGTACGCAAGATCTAATTGATTCATCGAAGGTTGATAGACTAATAACATGTTGGAAAACACAAAATGAGGCCTCAAACATCTATATTCGCTGTCGCAGGTCATTTTCTGCAGTCGCCTCGCCGTCCTGGCTCGCTGCTAGCGGGTGGCGAAGTGTCCCCGCCACGACTGCCTGTAACGGTGGACGGTGATGCCTGAAAAGTACCTAGCTTCAACGTCTTGAGGCGTATTATGCCATACGAAGTGACTTTGTGAGGATTGATGGACCAGTCCAACACCTGTAAACGACCTCGCCGACCTCTTAGTTGATACAACTGCCTTATAATTCGTGATTCAATTATCTGTTAACTGCATTGGTCTTTGCAACCTGATAGCTATGCTTCGAAGAAAAAGAATCTTGATCATACCCGGGTGCGTTGATTTGTTTTCCTTCCATATATCGTAGAGCGTTTTCTCCCGTTTTGCAGTCGTTTTTACACTGAGAAGTATGTTGAGAGGCGCTTGAAAAAAACGGAGTAGTAACTAATGTATTGATAACCAAACAAGGACCAACGCAACTTTCCTTATACACACACATGTGCGCCCAAAGATTGAGGTGTGGCGGACGAGTTATCGCGCTTGACTCTGTCGCGATATCCTCTTCTTGCGCTCTAGCCCATCGACCTAAACGTTCCGCACCCAATTCCCCTATCAGTCCTTGCTACCTATTCCTGTTTTCGTGCCGTTTGGTGCGCAACCTACTTTATTAATGGCTCTTGACCCGGAAGAATCGTCTGTTTTGCAGGGAACCGCCACTTACCATCATTCCTTGCCACGTTTGCCATATATTCACGCAGTTGAAACAGGTATGTGATTTTTGGCACATTATTAACTGTCTGTCCTGGTATGGATTCGGGGTGCTATCTTAGCGAGGGGGGCCACTATGGCGCGGCGCATTTGGCCACGCCCATTTTACCGTGCCGCATTAACCCATTCACGACCACGTGTCCCACCGGCGGGACATCCTTTTCGAAAATCGATTTCTCCGCCTCAAGAAACTACTTTGGAACCTACATATGATATTCTCTTCTTCATTGCAGCCGCAGAAGGGTTTTTGTCATAGGTTCAAGAAACGGGCGACCGAAGTTGGATTCAACCACAAATCCATTGTCGTCAGTGAGGTGGGCCTCTTCGGACAGTCGAGTAGATGTGCTGTAGTGTGGCCAGGGCTACCACAATCCGGACACTCGTCAGGCTTACTGCTGTCGATCCTATGCAAGTATGACATCAGCATAGGAGAATGCCCTCAGCGCAACGAGGCGAGAGAACATCTAGCCCGCCTACCGAGTTCCATCTCGGTGTTGCTGACTTTAGGTGGTGCGATCCCCAATATGGGGTTGACAGCCACCCTACTCAAGTGATCCCTGACGAAACGGGTGTGCTCCGCACGTAAAAGACGAAGACTATTCAATTGGGAGTCCGTCCATCTTTGTATATTGACTTTCTCGGGAGCATCCGCAAAAGGCCTTCTGATATCTCTCTCTCACACAGGATTCATCTTGTTGTTGTTGTTGCCCATCCTCCACCATAGACACGGATCCTGGTTCCAATTTCCGGCATGTAGACGAATCATCGAAGCGAGTGGCTGGGATCCCCTTCTTTGGAGGATCCCTGATGGAGCTTCCTTTGGCCCTCTTTTTTTTCTATTTTTTTATATATATCTTTTTTTCTTTTCTTTTTTTCTTTTTTTTTCTTTTTTCTTTTTCTTTCTTTTTTTTCTATTTCTTTCTTCTTTTTTTTTCTTTTTCTTTCTTCTTCTTTCTGCTTCCACGGGTTTAAGCCAGAGATCTTCAATTGTGAGATGCGTTGGCTTTGTAGCGCATGAGAACATGTGAGGTACTGTGTGTTCCTCCAGACTGCATTCCGGGCATAGTGGATTATCTGCTGCTCCAATCTTATGAAGATACCACTGCGACTTTGAGTAGTAACCACTCCGAAGCTGGGATAGCGCTGCTCGACTTGATCTTGGTAAAGTCTCTTCTTCTTTCGCGATTTGCGGCGGTGGTCCATTTAGTAAAGGAGAGTTCATATTACCCAAGAAATCCTTCACAAACTCCTTGTGGACCTCTTTGCGGATGTTCTCAGCATTTCCTGGCCTTACCGTCATTGGGGGGACAGTTCTGACGTGCCTCCTAATCTGTCGTGGCGGCGCCGGCTTCCTCATCATGTCGTGGGAGGGGTGTTCAGGGTCGAGTGCCGCAACTGTTCGATATTGAAGTGACAGCATTTCATTATGAGCCTGCACTGGCATGATTCCAGATTCGTTACTGAGGTGGGTTGTGCTCGCCATTGCCAGGCTTCCCGTCGCAGTTCTCAGAGCTGCATTTTGACAAGCTTGTAGCCGATCCCAGTGTGACGAGGCCAGTAGCGGACTCCATGCAGGGGCTGCGTAAGACAACACTGATTGTCCGATGGCACGATAGGTAGTAGTTAGTAGTTCTTTATTTTGTCCCCAGTTTCTTCCTGCCAGAGCTTTCAGGAGGTTCGCTCGCTTTGCTGTCTTCTTGCGAACTGCCTCAGCGTGTAAACGTCCCGTCATCATCGTGTCGAACTGATAACCAAGAATCGTAGGGTTTCTTTCGTGCGAAATTTGCACCCGTTAATGAAAACTTTCGGCACGTACTTCGCTTGAGCAGTGTGGGTCGTCAGCAGGGAAACAGTGGTCTTTTGAAGTGACAGTTGCAAATGATGGTCTTCCAAGGCCTTTGTTAATATTGGTAGGTAGTCGTTGAGATGTTTCTCACAAGTTGTAACGTCAGGGTCCGACGCGATCAGTGTGAGGTCGTCTGCGTATCCAATGAGATTTACTTCTGGTGGGGGTCTCGGTAGGTCGGCGATGTAGGACGAGAAAAGTAGCGGCGAAATTACTGCTCCTTGAGGCACCCCGGAGCGCACCAGTCTCACATTAGACGTTTGTCCCTTGAACTCTGTGTGAATTGTTCTGCCCTTTAGATAGCTTGCAATCCAGCGGGTTAGGCCTCTTGGTAGCGGTGATTCTGCTAATTTCTGACAGAGGATGGATGTGACGACAGTATCGTAGGCCTTCTTCAAATCCAACGCCACCATAAGTGAGCGGCTTGGTGGTCTCTTCTCATTCATTCCGTCTGTGATGATTCCAGTGAGTTCGACCAGGGCGGAGGTGGTAGAGAAACCTCTTCGGAAACCATTCTGCCAACTGGGAACGTGCAGATGAGTCTCCAATGTAGGCAGAATGGATCTCTCCAGAGTACGGGCCATGGATGAGATAATCGAAATGGGCCTGTAGCTGCTCGGATCTTCGGGAGGTTTTCCGGGCTTCAACAGAGGGAAAATCCTGGCTTCCTTCCATGACGCTGGTATCAGCCCTGTTGACAGGGTCCTGTTGAATAGCGCTCTGACGCATTCGCGGAAAATTGGTCCAGTATGTTTGAGCATAATAGGGGCCACTCCACTTGTATCCAGAGCTCTAGAAGGCTTGCATTTCTTCAAAGAGGCGTCGATGAGGGCGGCCGTGATGATGGGAACGTCGTTCCTTGGAAAAGTTTTAATCCATCTGTAGGTCCTCCGGGACGATTTTAGGCTTCTATGAGGACATGGAGAGCCGAACTGCTTGCATAGGAGGTTTGCCGCCTTCTTGTTGCTGATCGGCTGGCCTTTGTGCAGAAGTTGGAGGGGGTTCGGTTTCGCTGATCGGCCATCAAGTGCTTTCATTGTGGACCAAAGCTTGGAGGAATTTGTGCGATGGTCTATGCCCTCCACAAAAGATCTCCAAGTCTGTTGTCGATCTTTCTTTACCTCATCTGCGATCTCCTTGTTGAGCTCGGGAATTCGGGTGTTCGTAGGATCCGTTCTCCGAATGGTGTCTCGTTCGCGTATCAGGTCTTTGGCGGTATCAGATAGGCAAGGAGTGAAAACCTTCCGTCTGCCCTTAGGAATAGATTGCGAAGTTGCTGCTTTGATGGCTGATGTGAGGAATCGATTAATCTCTTGCGGGTATGCCCAAAAGTCAAAACCAGCCGATTGCTGCTCCAACACTGACGAAAACTTGATCCAGTTCGCCTTTTTAAAGTTGACGAACGTGGTCCTCGGCGATGATGATATGGGGGCTTCGCTCTTGAATTCCATCAGTATTGGGAGATGGTCACTGGCTCCTGTGTTCAGGGTGTCCCAAACGGCCGACGATGCTAAGTCCTGCGAACATAAGGAGAGGTCCGGCGATGATGGTCTTCCATGCGTCGGCTTCCTCGTAGGACGCGTTGTGTCATTGAGGATCACTAGATTGGATTGAGAAATTTCCTCTTCAATGCACTGTCCGCGTTGGTCTTCTTCGCCCTGTGACCAGAGAGCGCTATGGGCATTGACATCTCCCACGATGATTGTGGACTTCCCACATGTCAGGAACGGTGAAATGGACAATTCGTAAGAGGGTGGACACGAGGATCTTGGCGGGGAATATATGTTGTGAAGGTGTACAGGCCCGGACTTAGTTTCTACACTTATGGAGATGGATTCCGTTGCACCATCGTCAACTCCAGCAGTAATCACCCTGCACTGTAGATTGCACCTGACGAGAAAAGCCACTCCACCTCCTGAGCTCGATCTGTCGTTCCTCAGGCAAGAATAGCCTCGGACAGTAGGTGTACCATGGCTTGTGTCCAGCTTGGTCTCTTGTAGTCCTATGACATCGGCCCCTATGCGATGAGGAAGAGCTTCCAATTCGGCTGATCTGTGGCGAAAACCATTTATGTTCCATTGGATTACCTTCAATGAGTCTGAGTTGATATGTTGTGTTGACCCGGTTATGTTGCAGTTGGGACATACGTATGAGCTATCCGCATCCTTGAAGGACTTGAGGCCGGAACATTGTCTCACGTGGGTCCATTTTCTGCACTTGATACATTGGACACTCCCTGCTGCGGCTGAGGTACCACACTGGGTGCAGGGCCATCGGATACGGCGAGGGGGTCCAGGGTTTGCTTCGATTCCGGCACGCAGGAGAAGACAACGGATCAGTTGAGCCGGTTTATGCTGATCCGTAACCGAAAAAATTGGCTCCAGGACTCGTGAAAGAGTGAATTCTGGGAGGTATAGTTGAGGACCTTTGACTTCGGAAGGATGACGGCATTGTAGACGACTTCTTCTTCCGCGTACGCTCTTGCCAACGAGTAGGCGATCCTCCATAAGAGCAGGATTCATCTTCACCGAGGTGTGCCGTTCTAGTAGTCAGCCGTGTCCATTTTTCACGTTCTTCAGCCACAATTTGAACACATTCCATCCAGCTGTCACTATTCCATTTCCTGCGAAACGAAACATCGCGCCTGAACTGTCTTTCGATGCCGATTGACTTCAAATTCTCTTTAACCACATCCGTTCAGAACTTTCGCCTACGCCCAGGTGGCCGTTTCCAGGCAGGATTTGGAAGTATTCTTAAAGCGTGTTGTACGAGACGATAAGGCGTTCTTCTCAGTATATGGCCGAGCAGTCGAAGTCGACTTTCCATTGCTGCTTGTGATGGCGTTAGGAGATGCTGGCTCTTCCCTCGTGTCAAGTGTTGATGTACCGCGTCGATTTCCTTGTAAAGGTCTTCGTTATGGCATACACGCGGCCAGAAATATCCAAGCAAACGCCTAAAAAGCTTTCTCTCCGTGCAATCCGACCTTTCCATCTGCTTCTTCGGTGCTGCCCACGTCTCCGCTCCGTACATCATGATAGGGCGAATAGCGGATAGGTAGACGCGCAACTTGACTTTCTTCGCGATGGTGGTAGACCCCAAACACTTTGTGAGAGAATTAAATGCAGACGTAGCTTTTGCACATCGTTGTCGAATATCCGCTGCATAACTACTATCGTTTTTCAGCAAACAGCCCAAATAACAGAAATTGTCCACCAGTTCGATACGTTGTCCGTCCACACAAACTCCCACATGGAGTTGCAGTTGGTGATGCGACGCTGCCAATATAGAAAGATTACTTCAGTTCACTACTGAATCGTCCAGCGTCATCAGTACCTGAGCTCCCGCATGTTCAGAGTGCACATTACGATGTCAGTGAGGAACCGCCGACTGAATCTGAAGTTTTGGATTGTATCTGGAAAATGAAGAATGGAAAGGCAGGTGGAGATGACAACATCACTGCTGAAATGCTGAAAGCTCTCCCTCCGTCTGGGATTCGTGAAATGATCAACACCATCCGTGCCATATGGATGAGCGAAAGGATACTCGATTCGTGGAGACATGCGATCATCGTACCTCTTCACAAGAAGCTATCCGTCACGGATCCTAAGAACTAAAGAGGAATCTCTCTACTTCGTGTCATGTACAAGGTTTTAGAACGTATCATTCTCGAGCGACTTATCAAACATCAATCAATCAATCGCTTTATTTTGCACGAAAGAAACATACATGGTGTATGTGAAGAGGTTGTAGCTTCACATGTACGGTAAAATAAAATAGAAAAAGTGAATGAATTGAGGTAGTCCACTCATGCAAGTAAACGGGTAGACAAGTAGGAAAACACGTAAAACGACTCGTAAAAGTGATAGCACTCTGAACTTAAAGCTCTAACAAAATGAATGGCCGTCTGTCCCATGTATTGACCTGAGATCAAACTTGGACAGGCGACATTTGAAAATCGAAAAGTTTTTTGCTTCGACAATTTCCAGAGGCAATTTGTTCCAAATTCGTATAACCCGGTAGGCAAAGGAATGCAGTACGCCGGATTTTGTGGTGAATGCACGTTTGAGCTGGAAACCGTGTTGGCGAGAGCGAGCACAGTGGCGAGTAAACGGAAAAGTGCTCTCAAAAGGAATGTCACTAAAACCATTAACTATCTTATAACATAAATATAGACCAAACTCAGCTCTCCTGTATCGTAAGGTTTCAATGCCTAACATTATTAATCTAGTCGTATAATCTGACACTTCTCGCCCAGGAAATAATTTGATAAAAACGCGTTTTGAGTATCGTCTTTGCACGTTTTCAACGATTTCGTCATCTTCAGCCGAAGATGGTGACCAAACCTGCGTGCAGTATTCCAGCAATGGCCGGCAGTAGACAATGAATGCTTTCCTATAGTGCTCGAGGCAGGGGTGTTACAGGGACCTGAGTATACAATTAGTCACACGAGAAGCTTTTTTCAAGATTTCTTTGCAGTGGGATCTTCTTCTTCTTTGCAGCCACTGAGAGCGGTTTCGTCACAAGTTGAGAAACTGGGCGACCAGCACTGAATTCGTCCACAAGTCTATGTAGTGAGCGTTGTTGGCTTCTTCGGACAATCAAATAGGTGTTTAGTGTCGTGGCCTTGGTTTCCGCAGTCCGGGCACACGTCAGGCTGGCTATTGTCGATCCTGTGCAGGTAAGACATAAGCAGTGGAAAATGTCCGCAGCGCAACGAAGCGAGGATACACCTGGCGCGCCTACCGAGCTCGGACTCGGTATCACATACCCTGGGCGGCACATCACCGAGAATAGGGTTGACGGCCGCTTTGGCGAGATGATCCTTCACGAACCGGGTGTGCTCCGCGCGTAAGAGACGAAGCAGTTCTTGATTCGAGTCCGCCCATCTCTGTACATTCACTTTGTTCGGAGCATCGGCAAACGGCACTCTTATCGATCTCTCTCTCTCACGGGATTTAATAGTCTTCTCGACGGATGATTAGGTTGCTTAAGGACATTAATAAACATCTGCTGAGCCTGGAGCTGACAATGCTCTTTCACTGGCAAGATACGGGCCTCGGCGTGAAGGTGCTCAATTGGTGAGCTTTTTGCACATCTAGTGGCTATTCGTAGTGCAGCATTTTGAATTCGCTGCATCTTAGTCCAGAAGCTGTCCGACATGATGTGCTGCCAGACAGGTGCAGCATACTCCAATGCAGGCTGCAGAATAGCTCGATATGTCGTCAAGATTGTCTCTCTGCTGCTACCCCAGGACGTTCCCCCTAGAGCTCTCAACACATTAAGCTTTGCCTTGATAATTGCCTGCTTCTGTTCAGCATTTTTGTGAAACCTCAGCGATGGGTCCAGAACGAGGCCCAGCACTTTAGGAAATTGCGCTGTAGGCAAGAGGTCACCATCCCACCTGACAACAGGTTGGGCGCTGTGTTCCTTTGGGTCAGATGTGAATACCGAAACAGAAGACTTCGCCGCGGAAACTGTGAGCATCATACTATCGAGAAAGTTTTTAAGCTCGACGAGATAGTCGCTGATCTTGTTTGCGGCTACCTGTATATCACGATTACGGCACATGATGGTGATATCGTCGGCATACGCAACAATTTGTATATCTTCAGGAGGCTCTGGTAGGTCTTCAATATACACGCTGAAGAGGGCAGGTGACAAAACTCCACCCTGCGGCACACCGGCTGCTACAGGTATACTATCGGAGACGTGATTCTAGAATAGCACTTTGGCCCGACGACATTTCTTAAACGCTGCTATCCAACGCTTCTGCCACGGTTGCAGGGAGGACTTCAATAGTTTCTCGGACAAAAGTCCTAGGTTAACAGAATCAAATGCTTAGGTTAGATCGAGGGCAACGGCCACTTTTCTAAGAGGCTTTCTGAAAGTGAACTCATCGACCGCATAGCTGACAATCTCCAGAAGGGCAGTGGTGGTGGAGTGAAGCTTTCTAAACCCATGTTGATGTTGCTGTGCCTCATTCTGCTCTGCCAGGTCCCTTGCGATTAGCTTTTCGGCTACTTTCGCGATCGGTGATAACAGGCTAATAGGGCGATAGCCCTTCACCGTGCTTTGCGATTTGCCTGGCTTAGGCAGGGGTATCACATTGGCGGTCTTCCATGTTTGGGGTAGAGTGCAGGTTCGGAAAGAAGTGTTTATGATATCTGCGATCATCGGTAGAAGTTCCGTGGGAAGCTTCTTCAAGATGGCTGCTGAGATACCATCAGGTCCGAGAGCCTTCGAGTTCCGCATTTCCTTGATAGCCTTCTCCACTTGAGCAGGGGTAAAGGCCTCAGTGGCGTTCATCAATGGCAGACGGCTTAGTTCTCTTACCGTGACTCTGTTTTGTATGCCACGCTTGGTACGTGTGGTGAAGAAATTTTTGCCAAGAGCATATGCGGCAGCCTTTCCTGATTTGAAGACGCTGTTATCGAACTCTATGATAGAGTTCGAGGAGGGGGCGCACTTTCCAGATATCTTCCTCAATACTTTCCAGCTGCCGAGATGTCGTACGTTCGTGCCGTGGCAGTGTGGAGGAAAGAAGATCGCCTCCGTGCAAACCGACGTCAACCCCTCCGAGAAGAGGGTTTTTGTCATGGGAGAGGTGCTGGTCGGCCGCAGCTCTCCTGAGGATTTTATTACAAAGGGCCGGCGTCGAGAGGAATCCAGGTCCAGCACGGAAGTATCCATGTGCCACCTGCGGCGAGGATGTTACCTGGCATAAAACAAGTGTCCAGTGCTTCGGATGCCAAAGGTGGGTGCACTTCTCCTGTTCGGGCCTCAGTTCTGTGAGGCATCATGACTCATCCTTTCGTTGTGTTCTATGCTCTGCCCCCAGCAACTCTGATTCCTCAATTACCAATCGCCCCCTCTCCATTGTTCACATTAATCCCAACGGCCTTCGCAACAAGTTATCTGAACTCTCTGTATTCGCACGTTCTCATCACCCGGATGTTATCATGGTTCAAGAAACCAAGCTCTCCCCATCTACCTCTTATCCCCAACCTAACATTCCGGGCTACACCGCCTATCACATTCCAAGGTCTGCTCTTGGGGGCGGAGTGTTTACTTTTGTGCAATCTGCCTTACCCTCTCATATTATCCCTACTACTCCTAAGGACGGTACTCTCGAGTACATTCCTGTCCGTCCACCTCCCCCTCAAAACCCCTTTATCTCTATTTAACATCTATATTGCTGCCGAGATGTCGTACGTTCACGCCGTGGCAGTGTGGAGGAAAGAAGATCACCTCTATGCAAACCGACGTCACCCCCTCCGCGAAGAGGGTTTTTGTCATGGGAGAGGTGCTGGCCGGCCGCAGCTCTCCTTCGGATTCTCCTACAAAGGGCCGGCGTGGAGAGGAATCCTGGACCCGCTCAGAAGTACCTATGCGCCACGTGCGGCAAGGATGTTACCAGGAGACATACCAGCGTCCAGTGCTTCGGATGCCAAAGGTGGGTGCATCTCTCCTGTTCGGGTCTCAGTTCTGTGAAGCATTATAACTCTGCTTTTCGCTGTGTTTTATGCTCTTCACCTACCAACTCTGATTCCTCTTCCTCAAATCGCCCCCTTTCCATTGTACATATCAATCTCAACGGCCTTCGTACTAAACTTTCTGAGCTCTCTCTCTTCGCACGTACTTACCATCCAGACGTGATCATGGTTCAAGAAACCAAGCTCTCTCCATCCCCTACCTATCCTCATCCTAATATCCCGGGCTACACTGCCTTCCATGCTCCAAGGTCAGCTCTTGGCGGAGGAGTTTCAACCTTTGTTTTATCCTCTCTCCTCCCACCTCATACCAAACACCCCACGGATGGTACTCTCGAGTACCTTCCAATCCATCTCCCTCTTAAAACACCCCTTTCTCTTTTCAACATATATATTCCCCCTACCACCTCATGCCCCTCCTCCTACAATCCCATTCCTCTTCTCAAACAACTCAACGATTATTCCCTCTCATCATCAGTTGTTTTCGCGGGCGACTTTAATGCCCACACCTTCTGCTCGTCCCTTGGTTCTGATGCTAGAGGAGAAGAAGTCGAAGAATGGGCTGAGGAGTGCGACCTGGTCATCTTAAACGATGATCAGCCCACTCGTCTCCCTGCCAACGGCCGATCTTCTAGCCCAGACATAACTCTTATCTCGTCCAACCTTTCCAACGCTTGCTCATGGTCTACCTCAACAACATTGTCTAGTGATCATGTTCCCGTCTTTGTGCACATCGATCTCTCAAATTCTCTTGCTCCTTATTCTGGTGTTCGTCAACGTTCTTATCTCAATTTAGGCCAAGCAGACTGGTGCCTGTTCAGTGAGGTTGCGCTACGCCTAGCGGCTGATTACCCGTGGAATGGCGATGTGCACCAGAAGGAGCATCACTTATCTGATGCAATTCGCAGGGCCATGAAGGCGGCTATCCCTGTTGGCCGAGTTAAGACGTTCTATCCAAACGTCACCAGAGAAATTCTTGAGAAAATCAGGACTAGAGATGCCAGAAGAGCAGTTGACCATCTAGACCCTGTCGTCGCTCAGCTGGATGGTGAGATCAGAAAAGATCTCGACCAGCACAAGAAAGAACAGTGGGAAAAATTCACAGAACAGTTGAATTTCAAGACGGACAGTGGAGCTACTTGGAAGATTCTTCGGAAACTATCGGGAAAGAGCTCGCCAGCCACCATCTCCACTATTGAGTTCGGTAATAACGTTTTCAAGTCAGGAAAGGAAGCCGCCTACTCTCTCGGTAAAAGTTTCTTTGTCACGAGTACAAGGCGAGGTCCGCAAAATAGAGTGACAGTAAGAGAGCTGTGCCGCCTCCCGCTCATGAGCACGGCCGATGCGTTCACTGTGGCGCAAGTAGAGAAGATTATAAAGGACATGCGAAACTCCAAAGCTGTCGGTCCGGACGGCATTTGTCCTGCTGTACTGAAGAAACTCCCGACTGAGATCCTTCCGCTCATCGTTGATATGATTAACACTTCGTTCAGCTCTTGCACTATTCCGCAAAACTGGAAGACAGCCAACGTCATCCCGTTGCCCAAGCCTGGCAAACCTCAGTCATCAGTAAAGGGATATCGTCCCATTAGCTTGATGTCACCTTTCGCCAAGGTGGCCGAAAAGCTCATTGTCAGGATCTAGCGGAGCACAACGAGAAGCAGTTGTTTCAACATGGGTTCAGGAGGCTACATTCCACAACTACGGCGTTGCTAGAAATTACCAGCTATGCTATCGACGGGTTCAACTTTAACAAGCCATTGAGAACTGTAGCTGTTGCGTTGGATCTCACCAAGGCATTTGATACGGTTAACCTTGGAGTCCTGTCAAGCAACATTCTGGAGTCGTCAATACCATCTTGGCAGAAGCGCTGGATATCGGCCTTTATTAAAGGTCGGCGGGCAAGAGTCATGTTTCAGAACCATGTCTCCAACAGTATTCCTATGGCAGCTGGAGTCCCTCAGGGCGGAGTTCTATCGCCAGCCCTCTTCAATCTGTACCTCGGAGATATGCCTGAGCCTCCACAGGACATCAAGGTCGTCGCGTATGCCGATGACATAACAATCATGTGTCGAGATCGGGACTTACAGGTGGCCGCCAATAAGATCAACGAGTACCTGATCACACTAAAGGGCTTTTTCGACCGCAAGATGCTAAGTATCTCTGCAGCCAAGTCGTCAGTGTCCGTTCTCACGACGGACCCATCCGAGCACAGCGCTCATCCGGATGTCGTGTGGGATGGAGACCGTTTGCCTGCTGCTCGCTTTCCAAAGCTGCTCGGTCTTGTGCTCGATCCGTCACTCAAGTTTCATAAGAATACCGAGCAGAAGCAGGCAGTCGTTAAAGCTAAGCTCAACGTTCTCAGGGCCCTGGGCGGCACTTCGTGGGGTAGCAGCAAGGAGACTATACTCACAACGTATAAGGCGATTCTCCAGCCCGCTCTGGAGTACGCCGCACCGGTGTGGCAGCATCTTGTCTCAGAATCCTCCTGGACAAAGATGCAACGAGTACAAAATGCTGCTCTCCGTATCGCCACCGGATGTGCAAGGAGTTCCCCAATCGAGCACCTGCATGCTGAGACCCGTCTATTACCAGTGAAGGAGCACTGTCAGCTCCAGGCCCAGCAATTCCGCATTAACATTATAAAGCAACCAAATCACCCGTCGTGGAGAGTGCTAAACCCCGTGAGAGAGAAGTATAAGAAAGCCATTCGCCGATGCTCCAAACAAAGTCAATTTGCAAAGATGGCACGACTCACAGCAAGAACGACTCCGTCTTTTGCGCGAGGAGCACACCAAGTTCGTACGGTGTCATCTTGTGAAGGTGGCCATAAATCCTATATTAGGAGATATACCGCCCCCCGTCTGCACCTCAGAGATTCAACTCGGAAGAAGGGCGAGATGCACGCTCGCATCATTACGCTGTGGTCACTCTACAATGCTAATGTCTTATGTCAGCAAGATTGACAGCAGCAAATCTGATGTGTGCCCGGACTGCGGTATCGTCGGCCATGATACCGCACATTTATTCAACTGTCCGGAGAGGCCTACCACGCTGACACCAATGGACCTATGGACGAATCCACTACTGGTCGCCCAGTTCCTCCGCCTATGACAAAACCCTCCATGTGGCTGCAAAGAAGAAGAAGAAGAAGAACATCTATATTCCTCCTATATCATCTTGTCCCCCCTCTTATAATCCTATTCCCCTCCTTAAGCAGTTGTACGACTGCTCACTCTCCCCTTCAGCTGTCTTTGCGGGTGACTTCAATGCTCACACGTTCTGTTCCGCTCTTGATTCTGACGCCAGAGGCCAAGATGTCGAAGAATGGGCTGAGGAGTGTGACCTGGTTATCCTCAATGATGACCAGCCCACTCGTCTCCCTGCCAACGGCCGACCTTCTAGCCCAGACATCTCTCTTGTGTCATCCAATCTCTCTAATGCTTGCACGTGGTCCACATCCACAACTCTCTCCAGTGATCACATTCCCGTCTTTGTCTATATTGATCTCTCTGACTCTCTTGCCCCTTACTCTGGTTTTCGTCATCGTACTTATCTTAATTTAGGCCTAGCAGACTGGACCCTGTTCAGAGATGTTGCACTTCGCCATGCGGTCGACTACCCATGGAATGGTGATGTTCATCAGAAAGAGCGCCATCTAACAAGTGCCATCCGCAAGGCCATGAAAGCAGCAATTCCTGAGGATCGTGTCAAGACCTTTTTTCCAAATGTCAGCAGGGAAATACTGCAGAAGATAAGAACCAGAGATGAGAAGAGAGCCGCAGACCATCTAGACCCGGACATAGCCGTGCTGGATAATGAGATCAAGCAGGATCTGGATATCCTCTACTTATAAAGAACCGAAAAAGAAGGAGGAGCGGAGGCTGCACTGGAACTCGTCTGAAACTTTGCGTCGACCCGCAGTTTTCATACAAAAAATGTAGGCGCGGACGAGTTCCGGCGTGTAAAAAATAAAAGTCCTTTAAATTTTATGTACATTGGCATTGGGGCGCGCCAATGAACAGCAGACGATTTTCATATTGTTTCGTCCGTAGTAAACGTTCTACGTCTCGAATTCGACGCCCGAGCTTTAAATTTTTTTTGTTCTTAAAGCCTTGAGTTTCTGTTTCTTACTTGTTCTTTTTTGTTCTCAGTTGCTGAAATTCGTTTTTATTGCCATTCCCGTGATTTCCCACTCCCGTCACCACCACTTCAACGATTTCGCTTTTGATCCATTTCAGATTTTCAGTGAGGATCTTAATCCATGCAAGCGGTGATTGCTCTGTCAATTTTGTGAGAGTCTGGCCCAGCGTGATGACAATCTCACAGCCGATGCAATAAGTATCTTCCGCATAGTCTATCTGAATGCCCTTGTCAGGCACATATTTCCAGGTCAGTCGGTCAGCTTTCATTTGCGGCTATTCCTTTACAATTCTTGTTTTTATGTATGTTTTGTTCTGTTGGGGTGTTACTCATGGCCATTTGTAGAAGCGTAAGAAAATCCGAGAAAGATTGGTGCTTCTGAATTGTGCCCGTCTTTTGGAGGGGAGGAGGAAGGAGATGAGGTGCTATTGCAGTGGGGGGACCACTATTGTATTGCACTTGACCACCCCCATTTTTTCGTGGCGCAATGACTTTCCTGATTTCGGCAGGGGAGGGAAATCACGGGTACGTGCTCAACTTTAGTGCGGCACCATAAAATGGGCGTGGCCAAGTGCATCGCGCCATAACGCCCCCCCCCCGCTATGTTGGCACCGGAGATGACACCCTCTCCGAGGTTCCAACCGAAAGTCTGGGAAGGTTTCTTGTACGGGTAGGAAACATGCGCAACGTGAGTAGAAATTGAGCAAATATTTCGCAACCATGCCCTGGTTCCGCCCACCCGAGGTTCTAACCTTTTGCCAAAGGTAGGGAGGACTTTAACACCCGGGTACCCGGAGTTTTCCTTCCTTGCCTACAGTGCATTCTGAGTTCTAACCGATTTACCCCTCCTAGAATTTGGCTTCACGGGAATATCAGCCCACACCCGGGGTTTTCCTCCCCTGCCCACAGTGCAGCCGCAGGCTGCACCGTCCATTCTGGGTTTCAACCAATTTGCACTCCCAGATTTTGGCTTCACGGGAATATCAGCCCACACCCGGGGATTTCCTCCCTTGCCTGACGGTGCAGCCGAAGGCTGCACCGTAAATTCTGGGTTTACACCAATTCGCACCTCCTAGAATTTGGCCTCACGGGAATATCAGCCCACACCCGGGTATTTCCTCCCCTGCCCACAATGCAGCCACAGGCCGCACCCTCCATTCTGGGTTGCAACCAACACCTCCTAGAATTTGGCTTCACGGGAATATCAGCCCACACCCGGGGATTTCCTCCCCTGCCCACAGTGCAGCTGCAGGCTGCACCGTCCATTCTGGGTTTGAACCGTTTTGCATCTCCAAGAATTTGGCTACACGGGAATATCAGCCCACACCCGGGGATTTCCTCCCCCGCATACAGTGCAGCCGCAGGCTGCACCGTCCATTCTGGGATGCAAACAACACCTCCTAGAATTTGGCTTCACGGGAATATCATCACACACCCGGGGATTTCTTCCCCTGCCCACAGTGCAGCCGCAGGCTGTACCGTCCATTCTGGGTTTGCACCGATTTGCATCTCCAAGAATTTGGCTACACGGGAATATCAGTCCTCGCCCGGGATTCCCTCTTTTCCTCACAGTGCAGCCGCAGGCTGCACCGTACATTCTGGGTTTACACCAATTCGCACCTCCTAGAATTTGGCTTCACGGGAATATCAGCCCACACCCGGCGTTTTCCTCCCCTGCCCACAGTGCAGCCGCAGGCTGCACTGCCTATTCTGGGTTTCAACCAATTTGCACCTCCTAGAATTTGGCTTCACGGGAATATCAGCCCACACCCGGGGATTCCCTCCCCTGCCCACAGTGCAGCCGCAGGCTGCTTAGTACATTCTTTGTTTACACCAATTGGCACCTCCTAGAATTTGGCTTCACGGGAATATCAGCCCACACCCGGGGTTTTCCTCCCCTGCCCACAGTGCAGCCGCAGGCTGCACCGTCCATTCTGGGTTTCAACCAATTTGCACTCCCAGATTTTGGCTTCACGGGAATATCAGCCCACACCCGGGTATTTCCTCCCCTGCCCACAGTGCAGCCGCAGGCTGCACCCTCCATTCTGGGTTGCAACCAACACCTTCTAGAATTTGGCTTCACGGGAATATCAGCCCACACCCGGGGATTTCCTCCCCTGCCCACAGTGCAGCTGCAGGCTGCACCGTCCATTCTGGGTTTGAACCGTTTTGCATCTCCAAGAATTTGGCTACACGGGAATATCAGCCCATACCCGGGGATTTCCTCCCCCGCATACAGTGCAGCCGCAGGCTGCACCGTCCATTCTGGGATGCAAACAACACCTAGAATTTGGCTTCACGGGAATTTCATCATACACCCGGGGATTTCCACCCCCGCTCATAGTGAAGCCGCAGGCTGCACCGTCCATTCTGGGTTGCAACCAACACCTCCTAGAATTTGGCTTCACGGGAATATCAGCCCACACCCGGGGATTTCTTCCCCTGCCCACAGTGCAGCCGCAGGCTGTACCGTCCATTCTGGGTTTGAACCGATTTGCATCTCCAAGAATTTGGCTACACGGGAATATCAGTCCTCGCCCGGGATTCCCTCTTTTCCTCACAGTGCAGCTGCAGGCTGCACCGTCCATTCTGGGTTTGAACCGATTTGCATCTCCAAGAATTTGGCTTCACGGGAATATCAGCCCACACCGGGGGATTTCCTCCCTTCCCTGACGGTGCAGCCGAAGGCTGCACCGTAAATTCTGGGTTTACACCAATTCGCACCTCCTAGAATTTGGCTTCACGGGAATAACAGCCCACACCCGGGGTTTTCCTCCCCTGCCCACAGTGCAGCCGCAGGCTGCACCGTCCATTCTGGGTTTACACCAATTCGCACCTCCTAGAATTTGGCTTCACGGGAATATCAGCCCACACCCGGGTATTTCCTCCCCTGCCCACAGTGCAGCCGCAGGCTGCACCCTCCATTCTGGGTTTGAACCGTTTTGCATCTCCAAGAATTTGGCTACACGGGAATATCAGTCCTCGCCCGGGATTCCCTCTTTTCCTCACAGTGCAGCTGCAGGCTGCACCGTCCATTCTGGGTTCGAACCGATTTGCATCTCCAAGAATTTGGCTTCACGGGAATATCAGCCCACACCGGGGGATTCCCTCCCCTGCCCACAGTGCAGCCGCAGGCTGCACCGTACATTCTGGGATGCAAACAACACCTCCTAGAATTTGGGTTCACGGGAATATCATCATACACTCGGGGATTTCTTTCCCTGCCCACAGTGCAGCCGCAGGCCGCACCCTCCATTCTGGATTGCAACCAACACCTCCTAGAATTTGGCTTCACGGGAATATCAGCCCACACCCGGGGATTTCCTCCCCTGCCCACAGTGCAGCTGCAGGCTGCACCGTCCATTCTGGGTTTGAACCGTTTTGCATCTCCAAGAATTTGGCTACACGGGAATATCAGCCCACACCCGGGGATTTCCTCCCCCGCATACAGTGCAGCCGCAGGCTGCACCGTCCATTCTGGGTTGCAACCAACACCTCCTAGAATTTGGCTTCACGGGAATATCAGCCCACACCCGGGGATTTCTTCCCCTGCCCACAGTGCAGCCGCAGGCTGTACCGTCCATTCTGGGTTTGAACCGATTTGCATCTCCAAGAATTTGGCTACACGGGAATATCAGTCCTCGCCCGGGATTCCCTCTTTTCCTCACAGTGCAGCTGCAGGCTGCACCGTCCATTCTGGGTTTGAACCGATTTGCATCTCCAAGAATTTGGCTTCACGGGAATATCAGCCCACACCGGGGATTCCCTCCCTGCCCACAGCGCAGCCGCAGCCTGCACCGTACATTCTGGGTTTACACCAATTCGCACCTCCTAGAATTTGGCTTCACGGGAATATAAGCCCACACCCGGGGTTTTCCTCCCCTGCCCACAGTGCAGCCGCAGGCTGCACCGTCCATTCTAGGTTGCAACCGATTCGCACCTCCTAGAATTCGGCTTCACGGGAATATCAGCCCACACCCGAGGTTTTCCTCCCCTGCCCACAGTGCAGCCGCAGGCTGCACCGTCCATTCTGAGTTTAGACTAATTTGCACCTCCTAGAATTTGGCTTCATGGGAATATCAGCCCACACCCGGGGTTCTTCTCTCTTGCCGGACGTCCATTTTGGGTTTCGAGTGACTTGAACCACACTTAATGTTAGCCAACAGTAAGATGAGCCTACACCCAGGGTTTTCTTCCTTTGCGGAGCGGTGCAGCCGAAGCAATGTTGCGACTTTGCGCGACGGGTGTTGTAGAATTTTTGGAAAAGTTATGCAAAAAATGAAATGGAGGGGGTCGTAAACAGTTCGGAGGAAAAACTGCCCTGGACCACCACTATTCTGAATGTTTCCCAATTTTGTCATTCTCAAAAAGCTGAACGAATTTTTCATTCCGTGCGGGGATCATTAAACTTTGGAAAAAAAAAATTCTGGTGAACGAGAGGGTCGTAGCTCCGCTGAAAATTGACGCAACCACTCCGAATTTCAGCCAATAATAAGATCACCCACTGCGCGGTGTTATCTAGACTTCTCTTTTTCAAGAGCTTGCTTAGGATTGTGTCGTTAGGAATTCCATTCGGCATCGTCATGGGGCTAGCGGCATAGAAATAATTTGTTTCGGTCGATGGGCTATTTACAGCCACGGTAATACACAAAGACAGCTCAAATTGAGTCTGTACCATGTCTTCTTTTACTGTAGATTATTTTGGATCATTCAGGTGCATTAGCTCATTTCTCACTCGAACATGGAATGCATTATGCGGAAGAAAGTAAGGTGAACCCAGGGAGAACTACCCAGAGGAAACAGGATTTTACCTAATTATGGAGCCGTTGAACTATTTGATGTCAAGGTAAGCCTTCTTTCGAAAATATTGTGTTTGGTACGCAGCCTGGAAAGGCGCCTTTTTTCGAAAAATGGTCATAACAGTCTGGCGTGGCCAAGCGCGCAGCTCCTGATACTGATTGACCGCGTTTCTTCTTGTTTACTTTCACATTTTTTGGTCATAAGTCATAGTTAAGGGAACGGATCAAAATTAGTAACGATATGCCTTGCCGCATCCCTTCTGAAGTTATTCGAAGGTAAGGTGGGAACAAGAAGGAGGGAGAGAGAAGCAGGTGTCTGTGGGGAAGGGGTTACGGGCAGTTTGCTCAGAATGCGACTTTCCCGAGTTTTGGTGTTACATAGGAAAATTTTTTTTGACGTACCCTCTATAAAACGTCGTAATTCACATCATACGAGGCGCGAGCGGCGCGCGCGACGCCTCAGCCTCCGTCTGCCCTCCGCTCTCTCACTATCTCTAACCTTCGCTCCGCACCAGCACGCGCGGGAACCATGTGAATTTAGCCGTTTTGTAGCCTGTAGGTTTCTTGTGATAATCCTAACCTGCGCGATTGCAACGCGAAGAGGAGGGAGGGACACAGAAACGGAGTGTTGTGGTAGAAGCTGAAGCGCGCAACATCAACAACCGCAGGACGGTTTAGGTGCGTTTGAGTTCACACCATGGATAAGGTGTCCGGAGAGATTCTTGTGACCAGATTCTTGTGATCGGAGGGTACGGTTCCAGAACAGGTGTGGGAATGGGAGTATTTGGTGGTGTTATCGTTTCTAGCGAAAATCCGGTCCGCTTTTGCGGACAACCGCTGCGGCAACTATGAATACGTCGTGATGAAAAAAAAGGTTATTAGTGCAGGGGCCCATCACGATTCCCTTTGTGTTGCGTGATACAACACCCGTTGTCCGCAAATGCGGACCGGAATTTCGCTTTGATAACCACAGTATGTTACTTCGACAATCTCAATCTATTCTTCTTCATGATTGACAAAGCTGCTTCTATTGGAAATATTGAAGCTTCAAGGGAATACATAAATTTTTATATGCATTTCTCATTCCAGGTGGATCAGAGACTACTAATGTGACTTCAACGGAGATGATAGTTCACGTGTAATTCAGTGATATCATTTTGTTTCCTCATTGTATTATTGTGCATTTGGATAAATAATCAGAATTTGATTCAAAGACATGTACAATGGAACTGACTTCAGGGATTCCTCCTTCGTGCTGAAGGTGTTGAGTTGGTTCAATCTGTTTCAGTTTACACATCCTTTGTAAAGTCGTAAGTCTCACGACTCATGGCGCGAGCGATGCTGCTCCGTCCGTCATGCTCTCTCTCGCTGTCTCTAATGGAGCTGAGGTTAGAGACATCGGGAGAGCGCATGACGGACGGAGGGAGCAGTAACATCGCGCACGCGGCTCGCGCCATGATTCGTGAGAATAACGCGTAGAAACCATGAAATTTCGCGGCTCTACAGCCTGTACATTCTTTGCGTCCCACGATTACGCGACGTTGGTGGGTTCAGTTGGCGCGGATCGCTTTGGTTCCTCTTGGTTCACCTTTATTTGGCGAAATCTCGGGACAGGGGCTCTCTACACACCCAGGGAGGAGTTGCCGCGCCTTTCGCGACTCTAATTCCACTCAGGACCACTTCGCTTGCATTGAGTAGCGTGACGTTTCGAACTGCAAAAACGGGACAACTCACTCGGTGTGTAGAGAGCCCCTGTCCCCGAAATCTCGGTGGACATATGTTCAGAGATACGTGCACACAGTCTGAGCTGATGCAAACTACGCTAACAAGAGGGAAACAAGCGACCAGTGCGGTTCGTGCCGACTCTACCCGGAATAGGGTCAAGCGAATTGAAGCGAATTCTACACGTGGTTGAAGGAGTTAGGCCGGCCAAGCCGGCTTGTCGTTTGGCGAAGCTAAACGAGTGCTAAACATGGTAAATGGAGGGAAGCCGGCCTATAGTTGATTGAAGCCATGCGAATCTACGCATGGTCAATGGAGAGAAGCCGGCCTGTGGTGAAGCGAAGTCAAGCGAATTCTATACATGGTTGAAGGAGGAAAGCCGGCCTATCGTTTGGCCAAGCCAACACCTAGGGTCCGATGTCGGGGAAACTGTTTTCAGCAGAGATGCTTTTATTGAAGATATATCGTGTTCACTGGCAAAACCATTCTTCAGTAACAGAATCGTGCCATTTTCTGTTTCATCTGAATAGGCTATCTGGAACAGGAACCACAGAACCGGCGGTGCCGGTCCGCCAGCTGCGCTGGCCGGCGTGAGCAGCTGGTTTATACACATGTAGATAAATGTGCACGTTTTTCTACACTACACTATGCTCAGTTCATTGTCTTAACCTTCTTTCAAACGCACTCACAGTTGGTCCACGGGCCACTAGTAAGAACAAGAAGGAATGCTGGGAGAAGTTCACTGAAAAGCTGAATTTCAAGGCTGACGGAACTACGACGTGGAAAGTGTTGAGGAAAATTTCCGGCAAGTCCGCTCCCTCGATGAGCTCCGCTATTGAGTTCGAGGAGAACGTCTTCAAATCAGGGAAAGCGGCTGCTTATGCGCTTGGCAAGAACTTCTTCATCAAACGTGCCAAGCGAGGCGTGCAAAACAGAGTCACGGTTAGAGAACTGAGCCGGTTGCCGCTCATGAACGCTTCTGAGGCCTTTACTCTCACACAAGTAGAGAAGGCTGTCAAAGAAATGCGGAATTCGAAGGCTATCGGACCTGACGGTATCTCCCCAGCCATCCTGAAGAAGCTTCCCACGGAACTTCTACCGATGCTTGCAGATATCATTAATACTTCTTTCCGGACCTGCACTCTACCCCAAGCTTGGAAGACATCCAATGTGATACCGTTGCCAAAGCCAGGCAAGTCCCAAAGCACGGCAAAGGGCTTTCGACCAATAAGCCTGTTATCGCCCGTCGCTAAATTAGCTCAAAAATTGATCGTGACGGACTTGGCTGATCAAAATGAGCGACAGCAGCATCAGCATGGGTTCAGGAAACTTCACTCCACTACTACAGCTCTATTGGAGATCGTGAGCTTTGCGGTCGATGGGTTCAACATGAGAAAGCCCCTAAGAACGGTGGCCGTCGCCCTCGACCTGAGCAAAGCGTTTGACTCTGTTAACTTGGGACTGCTGTCCGAGAAACTGCTCAAGTCGTCGCTACCATCATGGCAGAAGCGATGGATTGCAGCGTTCACTAAAGGCCGCCGTGCTAAGGTTCTGTTCCAGAATCATGTATCCGATAGCATTCCAATAGCAGCCGGTGTTCCGCAAGGCGAGTGTTGTCCCCCTGCCATATTCAGCCTGTCTCTTGAGGACATTCCCGAGCCTCCCAATGATGTAAGGATTGTTATGTATGCCGACGACATCACCATCATGTGCCAGGATCGTGACCTGCAGATAGCCGCTAACAAGATCAGCGCCTATCTCGTCGAGTTGAAGCTCTTCCTCGATAAAATGATGCTCACAGTCTCTGCCGCGAAATCCTCTGTTTCAGTGTTCACAACGAACACCAAGGAACACAGTGCCCATCCAGATGTCAAATGGGATGGTGACCTGTTGCCAGCAGCAAAATTCCCCAAGCTGCTTGGCCTTATTCTTGATCCCTCACTGAAGTTCCACAAAAACGCGGAACAGAAACAAACAGTCGTCAAGGCTAGGCTTAATATCTTGAGAGCTCTCGGAGGAACATCATGGGGGCAGCCGAGAGACTATATTGAGAACCTACAGAGCAATACTTCAGCCGGCTCTGGAATATGCGGCACCAGTGTGGCAGCACCTGGTGTCTGACAGCTCCTGGAATAAGCTGCAGCGTGTACAGAATGCTGCGCTTAGAATTGCTACCGGTTGTGCAAGGAGCTCCCCGGTGGAGCATCTTCACGCGGAGGCCTGCATATTGCCGGTCAAGGAGCATTGTGAACTCCAGGCACAGCAGATGTATATTAATGTTCTGAGGCAGCCGAATCATCCGTCAAAGAGAATCATGAAGCCCATAAGAGAGAGGTCGATTAGGACGCCGTTCGCCGATGCTCCTCGTAAAGTTGATGTACAGAGATGGTCCGACTCCAACATGGAAAGGCTTCGTCTTCTGCGTGAGGAGCACACCCAGTTTGTTCGAGGATATCTAGCAAAGGCGGCTGTGAACCCTATCTTGGGAACGGTGCCGCCTCGGGTTTGCGAGTCCGAGTCTCAACTCGGCAGACGAGCCAGATGTGCTCTTGCATCGCTGCGCTGTGGTCACTCTATTCTGCTCATGTCTTACGTCAACAAGATCGACAGCAGCCGACCAGACGCATGCCCGGACTGTGGTGCTCCCGGACTCGACACGGCGCAATTGTTCATGTGCCCGAAGAGACCTACCTCCTTAACAACAATGGACCTTTGGACGAATCCTGTTAAGGCCGCCCAGTTCCTCAACCTATGACAAAGACCACTTTGAGGCTGCAGAAGAAGAAGAATACTTTCCACGCAGTTGTTCCGTCGGTTTTAAAATTCAACCTTTCAGTGAACTTCTCCCAACTGTCTTTCTTGTGCTTGTCCAGATCCTTTTTTATCTCTTCATCCAGCTTGGCCACCTCAGGGTTCAAATGATTCTCAGCTCTCTTTTCATCTCTTGTCCTGATCTTCTGTAGAATCTCCCTGGTGACATTAGGGTAGAAACTTTTCACACGTCCTTCAGGTATGGCCGCTTTTGTAGCCTTCCGGATGGCGTCAGATTTGTGACGCTCTTTCTGGTGCACATCGCCATTCCATGGATACTCTGCTGCCTGGCGGAGCGCAACCTCTCTGAACAGGACCCAGTCAGCAAGGCCTAAATTGAGATAAGAACGTGGACGAATACCAGTATAAGGGGCAAGAGAGTTTGAGAGATCAATATGGAGAAAGACGGGAATGTGGTCGCTGGAAAGAGTTGTGGAAGTGGACCATGTGCAAGAATTAGAAAGATTGGATGAAACGAGGGAGATGTCCGGGCTAGAAGGTCGGCCGTAGGAAGGGAGACGAGTAGGCTGATCATCGTTGAGGATAACCAGATCACACTCCTCAGCCCATTCCTCGACGTCTTCCCCTCTGGCGTCGGACGCAAGCGCAGAACAGAACGTGTGAGCATTGAAGTCGCCTGCAAAGACAGCTGATGGGGAGAGAGAGCAGTCATGCAACTGCTTAAGAAGAGGTATGGGGTTGTAGGTTGGGGGACAAGAAGTGGTAGGAGGGATGTAAATATTAAATAGAGATAGTGGAGTTTTAAGAGGGAGGTGAACGGGAACGCACTCGAGAGTACTGTCCTTAGGAACATTTGGAATTAGATGAGAAGGTAAGTTAGAGAGCACAAACGTAGAAACTCCGCCTCCAAGAGCTGTCCTTGGGATGCGATAGGCAGTGTAGCCTGGAATGTTTGGTTGGGGATAAGTCGTAGAGAGAGAGAGTTTGGTTTCTTGAACCAAAATAACATCCGGATGATGAGTACGTGCGAAGAGTGAGAGTTCAGACAATTTGGTGCGAAGGCCGTTAAGATTTATATGTACAATAGAGAGGGGGCGGTTGGTGAATGAGGAATCAGAGTTGCTGGGGGCGGAGCACAGAACACAACGGAAGGATGAGTTGTGATGCCTCACAGAACTAAGACCTGAACAGGAGAAGTGCACCCACCTTTGGCATCCAAAGCACTGGACGCTTGTTCCATTCCAGTTGACTTTCTTGCTGCAGGTGGCACATTGATACTTCTGCACAGGTCCAGGATTCCTCTCGACGCCAGCCCTTTGTAGTAGAATCTTCAGGAGAGCTGGGGCCAGCCAGCGACTCTCCCATGACGAAAACCCTCTCGGTGGAGGGAGTGATGTCGGTTTGCACGAAGTTGATGTTGTTTCCTCCACACTGCCACGGCACGAACGTACGACATCTCGGCAGCTGCAGTGGGATTCCCACCGGAGGTCGGTGCTAATGAGCACACCCAGGTCCCTGATAGTCTCGCGCATCGGAAGCACAACATTGTTCAGGCGTAATATGCATTCGTGTTGGAAATTGATGTGCAACAAGTTGCATTTCTCCTCAGATAGCTGCAACTGCCATTGTTTGGACCAGTCGACAAGCCGATTCAAGTCACATTGGAGTTCGTGAAAATCGATAGCGGGATTTCGAAGAGGGCGATATATTTTGAGATCATCAGCGAAAAGCTTACATGTGCTAGAAAATTCGTCCGAGATATCGTTCACATAGATAAGGAATAGTAATGGACCCAAAAGGCTACCCTGTGGTACCCCGCTGGCGATTTGACAGGGATGAGAGCAAAAGTTGCCAATTTTGACTCTGAAATCACGAGATGTCAGAAAGGATTTCAACCACTTCAAAATGTCTCCGCAAATGCCGTACCCCTCGACTTTGAGAAGCAATTTAGCATGACTGACCGTGTCAAAAGCTTTGGCATAGTCGATGTACACAATATCTGTCTGGCAGTTTTCGTTCAAAGCTGAACACCAGTCGTGAAACGATTATACTAAGTGGGAAAGTGTTGATCTACCAGGTAGAAAACCATATTGTGCTGGACTGAGAAGGTTATTCGATGAACGTTGGGAGAGGATACTGTCCTTGATAATGATTTCAAGAACTTTACATACCGAGGAAGTTAAGCTAATAGGCCGATAGTTTGAAACCTGGGCAGCTGGTGCCTTTTTGAGAAGTGGGGAGACAGACGCTGTTTTCCGTGTGATCGGTAAGGTTCCAAGCGCAAGGCTGTGTTTGAATATGCAAGATAGGGGGTAGCATAAACCGTTGGCAGCCCTCTTAATGAAGTAGGAAGGCAGAGAGTCCGGGGTAAGCGAAATTTTGTCGCCAAGTTCCTTAATGGCCTGCATCACCATCTCGTAGTTAATGGCTATAAAGCGAAATTTCTGTGGGCAACGGGGGGGAAATCGGGGTGTAGTTCCGTTATCACAAGTAAATACCCTGGAGAAATAGTCCTCAAAAATCTCGCATTTTCGCCGATCATCAGCTATAACCTCGCCACCCTCGCCTTTCAGTGCAGCGATACCATTACGAGTTTTCATCCTAGCTTTTATGTATTTGAAGAAATTGTTTTGATTTCCTGAGCAAATAACAGGTTTCTCGCGGTTTCGAGAGAATCGCTTGCACTCCTTCTCAAAATCCTTAGCGCATTTAGTGAAGGCTAGGCGCCCACCAGGTCGATAGCGATCACGCTACAAGATATGCTTTTTGGCGGCCAAACGTTGCAGATGAGGTGGAAAGTTTTTCACCACAGGACCCTGTTTTTTTAGTGGAACACATTTTTCTATCACAGAGTGCACATAAGAAGTAAAAGCTTCATACATTTCATTTATGTTTCGACATGCACGAAAGTATGCATCCCAGTTAATTTCCATCAGCTAAAGATTAACCTGCTTCCAATTAGTCAAGCGGAAGTCGAATTTAGCTGTTTTGGGGGCCTTAGATTCACTCGCATCTTGAAGCCTCTTGAAGCGCAATCTTGATCGTGAAGGAACGACCAGAGATGAGCAAGCCGGTTTTTGACCTTGAAGATCGACCATCGACCAAGTGTTCGTCGTGAGAAGAGTAACCTATGTGCAACAAACAACACAAACGATATCAGCGAAAAAGCATACAGCGGGAACAAGGGAAAACTACCAGATTTTGATCAGGTAGTGTAATGAATTCAAAACAGATACACGTACAGCCCATAATGCTGGAGAGACAGGGAAATTGCTCCGCGAAGGATCAGCGTTCGCCACGTTCGTTCTCGAAGTGTTCAGATACAAGTTTTCTAAATGCTTTATGGCTCACGGGGATGGATTTTAGCCTCCGAAGCCGTTCGAATGCCGGGGTCGCCCTATTTATGAAAAAAAAAGCGCCTGCAGTTTAGATTTGAATTTTCGCGCACAATTTTTGAAGCTCCTCCCCTGGTACTCGATGTTCTCACCTCGACAATACACCCAGGCCGGAGACCAAAGTCCGGTTGATACAGGATTTTATGCAGCAGCAGTAGGTCGTTCAACTCTCTCCTTACCAGAAGAGATGGCAGTTTGAGCTCATTATTCCTGTTTTCTGCAGATGGCATTTGTTGATAATGGCAAAAACCGAGCCTTCTGATCATTACCTTTCTTGTAAACCCGTTCTGCACCTTTTCAAGTTTGACTATGCTTTTCTTTTTGTGCGGACAATGCACTGGTGTCCCATACTCAAGAATAGGTCTTACGTAGGTTTTAAAGGCTCTAAGAAGCACCGCGCTGTTTCTTGTTCCCAGTCCCTTGAATATATTATTGACAGCCACGGTGGCTCTGGTAGATACCGAGTCGCAGTGTTTGTCAAAACTGAGGTTTCGTGTGAGGATGAATCCCAGGTCAGTGATCTGCTCAACATTGTCAATCTCAGTCCCTTCGACATTGTAAGTATGACAGTTATTAGAGGACCCTAGATGCAGACACTTCGTTTTCTCCTTTGATAGCGGCAGGTGCCATTCATGAGACCGGACCACTATTGCGTCTATTTCATTTTGGATTGCCTTAATGTCCTCACTAGAGCCTGCCTGGCGAAAAATCTTAATATCGTCTGCAAATGCACAGAAATCAACTCCAAACCCATTCAATAAGTCCCCCAGCTCGTGCGTGTATATATTGAACGAGATCGGTGAAAGGACTCCACCCTGCGGAACTCCACTACACACTGGATGATTCGGCGAATACGAAGTGTTCACTCGAATCGAAAAGATCCTATGCTCCAAAAATGAAGTAATCCAGGAAACTATGCGCGGGTGTACGCCTACCATTGTTAGCTTTTGTATTAGCTTATGATGTGGGACTTTGTCAAATGCCTTGGAAAAATCGAAGAAAACAACATCAACATCACTACCTTGGTCTAAAAGAGACGTCCAGTTGTTTAGGGCTTCAATGATAGCTGTCACGGTTGATTTACCCTTTTTAAAGCCATGCTGATGGGGGGAAATAACCGAACGATTTTCGAGATGTGCAACTATTCTCTTTTTTAGAATCTTTTGGAACAACCCAGCGAACAATGACGTTATACTAACCGGTCTGTAGTTGGAAGCCTCTGTGAATGGCGCCTTTTTAGGAAGCGGGATGACATAAGATAACTTCCATCGATCTGGGACCTCACTTGTCATAAAGCTCAAGTTGAAAATGAACTCTAGGGGTCCCGCTATTTCATGAGCGGCTTTCTTCAAAAACATCAGAGGGATATCTTCCGGCGTTCTTGAAGATGAATTCGGCCATTTCAATAGTTCAGTAATAATTTCTTCCCTATAGAACCAACAGGAATCTTGCATCACCTCGAACTTCGAGGAAACCTGCCTCGCTTGGTCTAGTAAAGAAGCTCTTGAAAATGAATGTTCGAATGTATTTGCCAAAAGTTCTGCTTTGTCCCTGTCAGCCCTGAGGATATTTCCGTCAGAAGTCTTAAGCGCCCCAATGGTTTTTTATCATTCATTCTGGAGTTCAAAAGCTTATAAAACGCGTTCCTATCTTCCGATTCGATGACTTTCTTCTCTATACTATCATTGTACTTTTCGAGCTTCCTTTCGAACTTACCATTTATGTCCTTGAACTTTGCCCAGCTAGCGGGGGTATTGAGTTCTTTTGCATCAAACCATGCATCTGTGCGCAACCCTTGAAAAATCGTGGCAGCGGTATTCGAAGCCATTACAGCTAGCTTTTTTGGACTTTGAAGCCGCGTTCGACTCTCCTCATCGCAGCACCTACATATGATTAATGTCTTGACCTACACAAGACCTACAGTACCGTGCAAAAGTCTATTCGCGTCGCATTGCCGCGAATAATGTTTTTATACCTATTTTGGCTTCCCCTTAGCGAAACTTGATAAAACTTTAGTAAGTTATGTGTTATCATAATCCTTGCTTTACACACAGACAAAACTAGTTTTTGAGCATGCAGTTTTTTTAAAATATGGAATTTATTTATCATTTTGTGGTATTATCTCGAATTAGGACTTCCTCAAGACATGGCTATTACAATTCCAAACCCGTAGCAGTTATTCGCCATTCAAAGGTCTTCGGAATTGTTGTATAACCTTGTAAAAATATAATCTCCATCGAAAGTTTTTTAAAAATAAATTCGAAAGAAAATCATGGGATATTGCACCTATCAAGTATCTCTCTTTGACGTTATCGAAAAAGAGCGAAAATTATGTTCCAGTTGTACTTTGTCAAAGCACAACTAGCACATAATTTGGAATGGTTCTGGGGTGAATAATTTTAATGGGGTGAATTTTCAAAAATTATCTCCAACCTGTTCAATTTCCGGTCTTCAGAAAATTCTGTTAGAGACGATTTTCTCACAAATGGATACAGCGATTTCGAAGGATTTGGAATGGCGAATAACTGCTATGGGTTTGGAATTATAATAGCCATGTTTTGAAGGAATAGTCCTGATTTGAGATAATACCACAAAATGATAAATAAATTCCATATTTAAAAAACTGCACGCTCAAAAACCAGTTTTGTGTATGTGTAGAGCAAGGGATGTGATGCCCCATAACATATTAAAGTTTCATAAAGTTTCGCTAAGGGCAAGCCAAGATATGTATAAGAACATTATTCGCGGAAATGCCGCGCGAATAAACTTCTGCACGGTACTGTACATAAAAACCTCGTGGTCCATCAGTAGGTGAAAAGCAACAACATATTTAAAGTTTTTAAAAATCAGGTGGGCTGACGTAGAGGAAAAAACAACTGTAAAGCAACTTTAGAAGCACCTTATGATTTCTTGTTCCTTCTATTGGTAGCTTTTAGGTTGTTTAGTAGAAATCTGTCGTTTGAAACTCGTTCACTTTTCTGAAAGCGTTGCTGCTGAGTTGACCCCGTTTGGTTTTGTTTAATTGTTTCTCGGTAACGAAAGCGTCTCGGAAGCTCAAACTCTGACATTGTCCGACCATCGTTGCTAGCTACAATGTAGACACAATAAAACGAAAGCAATCACCCATGGGACGCTAATCAAGCCAGCGTGTCCCACCGGTGGGACACCTTACATGGTGACGCAATCTGTACGCGGTCCGAAAGTGCAGCCACCCAAAATTAGGCGTGGTCGTGAATGGGTTAAATTTGAGCACCTACCCGGGGTTTCCCTCCTTTGCCAAAATCAGCGGAGTGGTTGCGGCATGGGAAAATGGGCGTGGTCTAATGCTATAGAACAGTCCCCCCCTCGCTAGGATAGCACCGGATTCGGTACGTGTTCTGAGACGGGATGCTGCATTTCCTAAAGTCGTATGCTGCATTTTTTTGGTGGTTCAAATTCGCTAAGAATAGATATAGTAATTTGCAAATGATAGGCGTCCCTCTGAAGTTTTGTTTCAAGTTGGCTTCACACCTCCCATCAACTCACCACTTATCCCGTAACGAACGAAAAAATACCTTGCATGTGTTGTAAAGTGGGTTTCAACTGCTAGTTCGCCAGTTTTATCTCTGCGCTTGAACTCGAGCACGACATTGCCAGATTGCTTCGTTGGCTCACGCGCTTCGGCGAAATAGCCTTTGTAGTCCAAAGGGATTAAATCCGGAATTGTTTACTTGGTCCTGCTTAAATTCGACAAGGAATTCAACGGGAGCGTAATTCGAGAAAAGCTAGGAAAGTAGCGTATGAAGGCGAAAAATTGGATAGGAGGCCAACACGATCCAACGTTTGGTGGAAAGCGGAACACAGGTGTTGCTTTTCTACGTTTCAATGCGACTCTTAGGTAGTCTGAATTTTCAGCTACAGTTTACCGCAATGTTAAAAGGACATGGTGCGGTTGCGGTCACGCACTAAAACTACGGTGGAAGACGCCAGATTTCATTATCGATCGACAGCACAGCTGATTTCCTGGGTAAGTTACGGTTGTTTTTGTTTGTTCCGGCATTAATTTTGTTTCTAACTGTTTAAATATCGCGAGTAGGAGCTATTCTTAGTGCGTGAGGGAAATTAGCCGTTTGTTAGGACTTCGAAGTGTTTTTTTTTCAAAATTCTGTCTCGAAATCGAAAAAACGGCAAATTCCATTCGCACACTAAGAAAAGCTCCCATTCGTAATATTATAGGAATCAGAAACAAAAATAATGCAGAAGCAAACAAGAAAAAAAAACCGTAACTCACCCCGAAAATCAGCTGTGCTGTCGGTCGTTAATGAAACCTGGCGTCTTCAACCGTAGCTTTAGTGTGTGACCGCAACCGCACCAAATATTAATACCAATATTAACAAAGGCCTTGGAAGACCTTCATTTACAACCGTCACTTCAAAAGACCACTGTTTCCCTGCTGACGACCCACACTGCTCAAACGAAGTACGTGCCGAAAGTTGTCATTAACGGGATGCAAATTTCGCAGGAAAGAAACCTTACGATTCTTGGTTATCAGTTCGACACGATGATGACGGGACGTTTACACGCTGAGGCAGTTCGCAAGAAGACAGCAAAGCGAGCAAACCTCCTGAAAGCTCTGGCAGGAAGAAACTGGGGACAAAACAAAGAGCTGCTAACTACTACCTATCGTGCCATCGGACAATCAGTGTTGTCTTACGCAGCCCCTGCATGGAGTCCGCTACTGGCCTCGTCACACTGGGATCGGCTACAAGCTTGTCAAAATGCAGCTCTGAGAACTGCGACGGGAAGCCTGGCAATGGCGAGCACAACCCACCTCAGTAAGGCCCCGGTCATAGTTGGATGAGCCGACGTCTCCAGCCCGGTCGATACACACAGAATGCATTGGAAATGGGATGCAAAAATCACTCGGTGTACATTGCGTATCACTAGAAAGCTAACCTTACTGCTACCTCCGTTACTTCACCATACTCTCCTTCACTATTTCTCTGAACAGGTGCAATCCTGTTGGCCACGTAATCATCGTCATATCTAGTTGGATGCACCGAGTGATTTTGTCAATCTCACTCCATCATTTTAAACATACGTATCGACCGGGTGGGTGTTTTGGGGGGGGGGGGGTGCGGGGGGGATACAGATGCAAATAGCACCAACTCTGACCGGGGCCTAACGAATCTGGAATCATGCCAGTGCAGGCCCATAATGAAATGCTGTCACTCCAATATCGAACAGTTGCGGCACTCGACCCTGAACACCCCTCCCACGACATGATGAGGAAGCCGGCGCCGCCACGACAGATTAGGAGGCACGTCAGAACTGTCACCCCAATGACGGTAAGGCCAGGAAATGCTGAGAACATCCGCAAAGAAGTCCACAAGGAGTTTGTGAAGGATTTCTTGGGTAATATGAACTCTCCTTTACTAAATGGACCACCGCCGCAAATCGCGAAAGAAGAGGAGACTTTACCAAGATCAAGTCGAGCAGCGCTATCCCAGCTTCGGAGTGGTTATTACTCAAAGTCGCAGTGGTATCTTCATAAGATTGGAGCAGCACATAATCCACTATGCCCGGAATGCAGTCTGGAGGAACACACAGTACCTCACATGTTCTCATGCGCTACAAAGCCAACGCATCTCACAATTGAAGATCTCTGGCTTAAACCCGTGGAAGCAGCTAATTTTCTGTCACTTTGATTCTACATGATTGTAAAGAAAAAAAAATAGAGAAAAAAAGAAAAGAAAAAAAAAACATTTAAAAAATATATTCAAAAAAATATATATATATAAAAATAAAAAAGTAATAAAAAAAAGAGGGCCAAAGAAAGCTCCATCAGGGATCCTCCAAAGAAGGGGATCCCAGCCACTCGCTTCGATGATTCGTCTACATGCCGGAAATTGGAACCAGGATCCGTGTCTATGGTGGAGGATGGGCAACAACAACAACAACCGCAACCGCACCACGTCCTTTTAACATTGCGGTAAACTATAGTTACAGTCGTTAGCCTACTTTCAAAATGTTCCCAGGGTTCGGGAGTATCAATTTCGATCCGTGGTCAAGCGGGCCATTATCTCGGACCTAGGCGAAGCTGCGACCCTCTATATTATGAGCAAAATTTTCGAAAATTTTCGTCGACGCTCATCCCAAATTCAGTTTTATGTCAGTTTTTACAGCTGCTTCCCCTCTATTTTTTTTGCGGAAATTCTGACGAACTCCGCACTTTCCCATGCCCCATTGTGTCTCGAGAAAGACAGCGGTCTCGTGACCTCGTCTCGAGCTTCGTATCATAGTCTAATCGGAATTTTATCGATTTCTGATGACTTTATGGATAAATTACTGAAATTTTTCAAAATTCAAGCTGTTTTTGGATTTTTTGGCATATAGTCCTACCCCTTCTGTTTCACAAATTTTCGAACTGGAATATCAACAGCTTTTGTATGGTGGTTGGCTTAAACTGCGGCCCCCTCGTTCCCCGGCACTTACAGGTTGCGCCCCCCCCCCTGTGGTCATCACAGCGTAATCCTAACCCTGGTCTAGACCACAGAATAATGGCGCAGAAATAAGGCGTTATAGTGCGTTTTTCGGCGTTCCTTTGTAATTTTGGTAACACTTGGTGGCCAACGCGTTGTTTCAAGTGGAAATCTCGGGAACGAAAATTATAATGAACCTTGCCTTCGAGCAGGCCGTTATCTTGGACTTCGACGGAGCTACAAACGGATTGTGGCTCTTTTTTGTGGGTGCACAGTACGTTGACGCAGACTTGGTACGCGCAACCGTTAACACGTGCACCAAGTTTGCGCCGAAAAGTGTGCACCGACGAAAGGGAACCATAACCCTTGCGCAATCTGTGTCGACTGGAAATCCCGCCTTACAAGGGAGGGTCGTACACATCAGGTGGAGTTTCGGAATGCAATTTTAATCTGCTACCGGGGAGGACAGTTTTCCAATATCCCATATTCAGAATCTGCTAATTGCCTCAGGCAGTCCCTTTCTACAAAGGTAAAAATCTGAACAAGGCCAGAACGGCTCGGCCGAAGTGAGTAGAGCTGATTTAATGATTGAATCACCTTTATGTATGTTCGGAATAGGTCAGGCAGCAATGCATAATTTTTGACCAAACGAGATCAATGCACCAAAATTTTTCTACATCTATTCTGAACATATATATTCAAAGTAATTCAATCGTAAAATTAGCTCTACTCACTATCGACCGAGCCGCTCTGGCCTTGTTCAGATTTGACCTTTTTAGGGACTGCCTGAGGCATTTAGCAGATTCTGAGTATGGGATATTGAAACCAGGGCTGGGCACACGTCCCGGCATGGCGATTCTGAATATGCACTCCCCTTAGCTCGGTAATTCCCTATGGAAAATCTAAATCGGCTATTTTCCAAAAAAGTTGAGCACAACAGCCATGATTTTGTCTTCCTGATTTCGATAAACAAGAATTAAAAAAATCACTGACTAGAGAAAAATCCGAAAATGTGAACAAAAAAGTTAGTGTAATTTCTAAACTTCAAAACAATCCCATGAGGAAAACTTGTTAGCAAGACGGTAAGTTATGACAAAAGATAAAAATATTTCATTACAAAACAATTGAACAATTACAAACAACAGAACTACTATTATTGCGATAATTAATGTTTTGTGTCGAATGTTTTAATAAACCTATGAAGGATTAGTTAATCTGTGTTTGGTTGTTCTGATGTGGAAATCAGAACTATTTTGTGTTGTGGAACAATGTTAGGATTCATGTGATGCGTAGGGAGTGGGAAACCCGAGTTTTACCCTCCTAAAATGCCGCAATCCCTTGAAGATTCGGTTTGCCGTGTTTTACGGTGTTTGTACGCAGCTACACAACGCACACGGGAGTGAACGCGCACAAAATATCGATAAAAAATGTATTTAACTACGGAACGGGGAGGAGAAATGGATTGAAACTGAAGGAAATGGAAGATGGTATAGGTAGTCTATTCTGGATGTACCCATTTTAGAAATTTTATGTAAATAAACAAAGTTAGAGCGGGTGTAAATATTTAGCCGTGACAGGGTTCATTCAAACGAACCTAGTTGATTGAATTTACTCCTCTTTCATACTTCGAAAACGGCGAAAAAAATCGCAGAAATCCGCGAAAAAAAATCGCTGAAATCCGCGATTTTTTTCGCTGATATTACTGATTTCCCTAGAAACAGGCTAATCGTGCGAGGACCATCTGACATCACGGGTAGGGACGCAGAGGGATCTTCGTGGTGTTGATGGGGACGGATTTCGCCCACTTTCTGAGAGAGGTTTGCACTCATTAATTGCGCCTTCTCCTGTTTGGGAAGGTGAATGCTCCGTACGCGACAAGACTTCAGAAGTAGATTTCTGGCCATCTTACGGAGTGGATAGTGTTGCAAGGAGTGAGCAGGACTTCGGGGAATTGTGCAGGACGTCATAGATGGTGCGCAGGACTTCAGTGGGAGTGTGCAGGACGTGATAGAAAGTGTGCAGGACACCAGTGGGAATGTGCAGGACACCAGTGGGAGTGTGCAGGACGTGATAGAAAGTGTGCAGGACACCAGTGGGAGTGTGCAGGACGTGATATAAAGTGTGCAGGACTTCAGTGGGAGTGTGCAGGACTTTAGGGGAAGTGTGCAGGACGTCATAGAAAGTGTGCAGGACTTTAGTGGGAGTGTGCAGGACGTGATAGAAATGGTGCAGGACTTTAGTGGGAGTATGCAGGACGTCATAGAAAGTGTGCAGGAGTTTAGTGGGAGTGTGCAGGACGTGATAGAAAGTGTGCAGGACTTTAGTGGGAGTGTGCAGGACGTGATAGAAAGCGTGCAGGACACCAGTGGGAGTGTGCAGGACGTGATAGAAAGTGTGCAGGACACCAGTGGGAGTGTGCAGGACGTGATAGAAAGCGTGCAGGACACCAGTGGGAGTGTGCAGGACGTGATAGAAAGTGTGCAGGACTTCAGTGGGAGTGTGCAGGACGTGATAGAAAGTGTGCAGGACACCAGTGGGAGTGTGCAGGACGTGATAGAAAGCGTGCAGGACACCAGTGGGAGTGTGCAGGACGTGATAGAAAGCGTGCAGGACACCAGTGGGAGTGTGCAGGACGTGATAGAAAGCGTGCAGGACACCAGTGGGAGTGTGCAGGACGTGATAAAAAGCATGCAGGACTTCAGTGGGAGTGCGCAGGACTTTAAGAGGAGTGTGCAGGACGTCATAGAAAGTGTGCAGGACTTTAGTGGGAGTGTGCAGGACGTGATAGAAAGCGTGCAGGGCTTCAGTGGGAGTGTGCAGGACTTTAAGGGGAGTGTGCAGGACGTTTTAGAAAATGTGCAGGACTTTAGTGGGAGTGTGCAGGACTTTAGGGGGAGTGTGCAGGACGTGATAGAAAGTGTGAAGGACACCAGTGGGAGTGTGCAGGACGTGATAGAAAGCGTGCAGGACACCAGTGGGAGTGTGCAGGACGTGATAGAAAGCGTGCAGGACACCAGTGGGAGTGTGCAGGACGTGATAGAAAGTGTGCAGGACACCAGTGGGAGTGTGCAGGACGTGATAGAAAGTGTGCAGGACTTCAGCGGGAGTGTGCAGGACTTTAAGGGGAGTGAGCAGGACGTCATAGAAAGTGTGCAGGACTTAAGTGGTAGTGTGCAGGACGTGATAGAAAGTGTGCAGGACTTTAGTGGGAGTGTGCAGGACGTGATAGAAAGCTTGCAGGACACCAGTGGGAGTGTGCAGGACGTGATAGAAAGTGTGCAGAACTTCAGTGGGAGTGTGCAGAACTTTAGGGGGAGTGTGCAGGACGTCATAGAAAGTGTGCAGGACGTGATAGAAAGTGTGCAGGACTTTAGTGGGAGTGTGCAGGACGTGATAGAAAGCGTGCAGGACACCAGTGGGAGTGTGCAGGACGTCATAGAAAGTGTGCAGGACTTCAGTGGGAGTGTGCAGGACGTGATAGAAAGTGTGCAGGACACCAGTGGGAGTGTGCAGGACGTGATAGAAAGTGTGCAGGACTTCAGCGGGAGTGTGCAGGACGTGAAAGAAAGCGTGCAGGACACCAGTGGTAGTGTGCAGGACGTGATAGAAAGTGTGCAGGACTTCAGTGGGAGTGTGCAGGACGTGATAGAAAGTGTGCAGGACACCAGTGGGAGTGTGCAGGACGTGATAGAAAGTGTGCAGGACTTCAGCGGGAGTGTGCAGGACGTGATAGAAAGCGTGCAGGACACCAGTGGGAGTGCGCAGGACGTGATAAAAAGTGTGCAGGACTTCAGTGGGAGTGCGCAGGACGTGATAGAAAGTGTGAAGGACACCAGTGGGAGTGTGCAGGACGTGATAGAAAGCGTGCAGGACACCAGTGGGAGTGTGCAGGACGTGATAGAAAGCGTGCAGGACACCAGTGGGAGTGTGCAGGACGTGATAGAAAGTGTGCAGGACACCAGTGGGAGTGTGCAGGACGTGATAGAAAGTGTGCAGGACTTCAGCGGGAGTGTGCAGGACTTTAAGGGGAGTGTGCAGGACGTCATAGAAAGTGTGCAGGACTTTAGTGGGAGTGTGCAGGACGTGATAGAAAGTGTGCAGGACTTCAGCGGGAGTGTGCAGGACTTTAAGGGGAGTGAGCAGGACGTCATAGAAAGTGTGCAGGACTTCAGTGGGAGTGTGCAGGTCTTTAGGGGGAGTGTGCAGGACGTGATAGAAAGTGTGCAGGACACCAGTAAGAGTGTGCAGGACGTGATAGAAAGCGTGCAGGACACCAGTGGGAGTGTGCAGGACGTGATAGAAAGCGTACAGGACACCAGTGGGAGTGTGCAGGACGATAGAAAGTGTGCAGGACACCAGTGGGAGTGTGCAGGACGTGATAGAAAGTGTGCAGGACTTCGGGAGTGTGCAGGACTTTAAGGGGAGTGAGCAGGACGTCATAGAAAGTGTGCAGGACTTAAGTGGTAGTGTGCAGGACGTGATAGAAAGTGTGCAGGACACCAGTGGGAGTGTGCAGGACGTGATAGAAAGTGTGCAGGACTTCAGCGGGAGTGTGCAGGACGTGATAGAAAGCGTGCAGGACGTCATAGAAAGTGTGCAGGACTTCAGTGGAAGTGTGCAGGACGTGATAGAAAGTGTGCAGGACTTTAGTGGGAGTGTGCAGGACGTGATCGAAAGCGTGCAGGACACCAGTGGGAGTGTGCAGGACGTGATAGAAAGCGTGCAGGACACCAGTTGGAGTGCGCAGGACGTGATAGAAAGTGTGGAGGACTTCAGTGGGAGTGTGCAGGACTTTAGGGGGAGTGTGCAGGACGTGATAGAAAGTGTGAAGGACACCAGTGGGAGTGTGCAGGACGTGATAGAAAGCGTGCAGGACACCAGTGGGAGTGTGCAGGACGTGATAGAAAGCGTGCGGGACACCAGTGGGAGTGTGCAGGACGTGATAGAAAGTGTGCAGGACACCAGTGGGGTGTGCAGGACGTGATAGAAAGTGTGCAGGACTCCAGCGGGAGTGTGCAGGACTTTAAGGACACCACAGTGAGCAGGACGTCATAGAAAGTGTGCGGGACTTCAGTGGGAGTGTGCAGGACTTTAGAGGGAGTGTGCAGGACGTGATAGAAAGTGTGAAGGACACCAGTGGGAGTGTGCAGGACGTGATATAAAGCTAGCAGGACACCAGTGGGAGTGTGCAGGACGTGATAGAAAGCGTGCAGGGACACCAGTGGGAGTGTGCAGGACGTGATAGAAAGTGTGCAGGACTTCAGCGGGAGTGTGCAGGACTTTGGGAGTGAGCAGGACGTCATAGAAAGTGTGTGCAGGACTTTAGTGGGAGTGTGCAGGACGTGATAGAAAGTGTGCAGGACTTCTGGGAGTGTGCAGGACGATAGAAAGCTTGCAGGACACCAGTGGAGTGTGCAGGACGATAGAAAGTGTGCAGGACTTCAGTGGGAGTGTGCAGAACTTTAGGGAGTGTGCAGGACGTCATAGAAAGTGTGCAGGACGTGATAGAAAGTGTGCAGGACTTTAGAGGGATTGTGCAGGACTTTAGTGGGAGTGTGCAGGACGTGATAGAAAGCGTGCAGGACACCAGTGGGAGTGTGCAGGACTTTAGGGGGAGTGTGCAGAACGTCATAGAAAGTGTGCAGGACTTTAGTGGGGGTGTGGAGGACGGGATAGAAAGCGCAGGACACCAGTGGGAGTGTGTGCGGGACGTCATAGAAAGTGTGCAGGACTTCAGTGGGAGTGTGCAGGACGTGACAGAAAGTGTGCAGGACTTTAGGGGGGTGTGCAGGACGTGATAGAAAGTGTGAAGGACACCAGTGGGAGTGTGCAGGACTTTAAGGGGAGTGAGCAGGACGTCATAGAAAGTGTGCGGGACTTCAGTGGGAGTGTGCAGGACTTTAGAGGGAGGTGTGCAGGACGTGATAGAAAGTGTGAAGGACACCAGTGGGAGTGTGCAGGACGTGATATAAAGCGTGCAGGACACCAGTGGGAGTGTGCAGGACGTGATAGAAAGCGTGCAGGACACCAGTGGGAGTGTGCAGGACGTGATAGAAAGTGTGCAGGACTTCAGCGGGAGTGTGCAGGACTTTAAGGGGAGTGAGTGCAGACGTCAGAAAGTGTGCAGGACTTGGTGGGAGTGTGCAGGACGTGATAGAAAGTGTGCAGGACTTCAGTGGGAGTGTGCAGGACGATAGAAAGTGCAGGACAACAGTGGGAGTGTGCAGGACGTGATAGAAAGTGTGCAGGACTTCAGTGGGAGTGCAGAACTTTAGGGAGTGTGCAGGACGTCAGGAAAGTGTGCAGGACGTGATAGAAAGTGTGCAGGACACCAGTGGGAGTGTGCAGGACGTGATAGAAAGTGTGCAGGACACCAGTGGGAGTGTGCAGGACGTGATAGAAAGCGTGCAGGACACCAGTGGGAGTGTGCAGGACGTGATAGAAAGCGTGCAGGACACCAGTGGGAGTGTGCAGGACGTGATAGAAAGTGTGCAGGACTTCAGCGGGAGTGTGCAGGACTTTAAGGGGAGTGAGCAGGACGTCATAGAAAGTGTGCAGGACTTTAGTGGGAGTGTGCAGGACGTGATAGAAAGTGTGCAGGACTTCAGCGGGAGTGTGCAGGACTTTAAGGGGAGTGAGCAGGACGTCATAGAAAGTGTGCAGGACTTCAGTGGGAGTGTGCAGGACTTTAGGGGGAGTGTGCAGGACGTGATAGAAAGTGTGAAGGACACCAGTGGGAGTGTGCAGGACGTGATAGAAAGCGTGCAGGACACCAGTGGGAGTGTGCAGGACGTGATAGAAAGCGTGCAGGACACCAGTGGGAGTGTGCAGGACGTGATAGAAAGTGTGCAGGACACCAGTGGGAGTGTGCAGGACGTGATAGAAAGTGTGCAGGACTTCAGCGGGAGTGTGCAGGACTTTAAGGGGAGTGTGCAGGACGTCATAGAAAGTGTGCAGGACTTTAGTGGGAGTGTGCAGGACGTGATAGAAAGTGTGCAGGACACCAGTGGGAGTGTGCAGGGCGTGATAGAAAGCGTGCAGGACTTCAGCGGGAGTGTGCAGGACGTGATAGAAAGCGTGCAGGACACCAGTGGGAGTGTGCAGGACGTGATAGAAAGCGTGCAGGACACCAGTGGGAGTGTGCAGGACGTGATAGAAAGTGTGCAGGACACCAGTGGGAGTGTGCAGGACGTGATAGAAAGTGTGCAGGACTTCAGCGGGAGTGTGCAGGACTTTAAGGGGAGTGAGCAGGACGTCATAGAAAGTGTGCAGGACTTAAGTGGTAGTGTGCAGGACGTGATCGAAAGCGTGCAGGACACCAGTGGGAGTGTGCAGGACGTGATAGAAAGCGTGCAGGACACCAGTTGGAGTGCGCAGGACGTGATAGAAAGTGTGGAGGACTTCAGTGGGAGTGTGCAGGACTTTAGGGGGAGTGTGCAGGACGTGATAGAAAGTGTGAAGGACACCAGTGGGAGTGTGCAGGACGTGATAGAAAGCGTGCAGGACACCAGTGGGAGTGTGCAGGACGTGATAGAAAGCGTGCAGGACACCAGTGGGAGTGTGCAGGACGTGATAGAAAGTGTGCAGGACACCAGTGGGAGTGTGCAGGACGTGATAGAAAGTGTGCAGGACTCCAGCGGGAGTGTGCAGGACTTTAAGGGGAGTGAGCAGGACGTCATAGAAAGTGTGCGGGACTTCAGTGGGAGTGTGCAGGACTTTAGAGGGAGTGTGCAGGACGTGATAGAAAGTGTGAAGGACACCAGTGGGAGTGTGCAGGACGTCATAGAAAATGTGCAGGACACCAGTGGGAGTGTGCAGGACGTGATAGAAAGCGTTCAGGACACCAGTGGGAGTGTGCAGGACGTGATAAAAAGCGTGCAGGACTTCAGTGTGAGTGTGCAGGACTTTAAGAGGAGTGTGCAGGACGTCATAGAAAGTGTGCAGGACTTTAGTGGGAGTGTGCAGGACGTCATAGAAAGTTTGCAGGGCTTCAGTGGGAGTGTGCAGGACGTGATTTAGAGTGTGCAGGACACCAGTGGGAGTGTGCAGGACGTGATAGAAAGTGTGCAGCACTTCAGCGGGAGTGTGCAGGACTTCAAGGGGAGTGTGCAGGACGTCATAGAAAGTGTGCAGGACGTGATAGAAAGTGTGCAGGATACCAGTGGGAGTGTGCAGGACTTTAGTGGGAGTGTGCAGGACGTGATAGAAAGTGTGCAGGACTTTAGTGGGAGTGTGCAGGACGTGATAGAAAGCGTGCAGGACACCAGTGGGAGTGTGCAGGACGTGATAAAAAGCATGCAGGACTTCAGTGGGAGTGCGCAGGACGTCATAGAAAATGTGCAGGACTTTAGTGGGAGTGTGCAGGACGTGATAGAAAGCGTGCAGGACACCAGTGGGAGCGTGCAGGACGTGATAGAAAGCGTGCAGGACACCAGTTGGAGTGCGCAGGACGTGATAGAAAGTGTGCAGGATTTCAGTGGGAGTGTGCAGGACTTTAGGGGGAGTGTGCAGGACGTGATAGAAAGTGTGAAGGACACCAGTGGGAGTGTGCAGGACTTTAAGGGGAGTGAGCAGGACGTCATAGAAAGTGTGCGGGACTTCAGTGGGAGTGTGCAGGACTTTAGAGGGAGTGTGCAGGACGTGATAGAAAGTGTGAAGGACACCAGTGGGAGTGTGCAGGACGTGATATAAAGCGTGCAGGACACCAGTGGGAGTGTGCAGGACGTGATAGAAAGCGTGCAGGACACCAGTGGGAGTGTGCAGGACGTGATAGAAAGTGTGCAGGACTTCAGCGGGAGTGTGCAGGACTTTAAGGGGAGTGTGCAGGACGTCATAGAAAGTGTGCAGGACTTTAGTGGGAGTGTGCAGGACGTGATAGAAAGTGTGCAGGACTTCAGTGGGAGTGTGCAGGACGTGATAGAAAGCTTGCAGGACACCAGTGGGAGTGTGCAGGACGTGATAGAAAGTGTGCAGGACTTCAGTGGGAGTGTGCAGAACTTTAGGGGGAGTGTGCAGGACGTCATAGAAAGTGTGCAGGACGTGATAGAAAGTGTGCAGGACTTTAGTGGGAGTGTGCAGGACTTTAGTGGGAGTGTGCAGGACGTGATAGAAAGCGTGCAGGACACCAGTGGGAGTGTGCAGGACTTTAGTGGGAGTGTGCAGGACGTGATAGAAAGTGTGCAGGACTTTAGTGGGAGTGTGCAGGACGTGATAGAAAGCGTGCAGGACACCAGTGGGAGTGTGCAGGACGTCATAGAAAGTGTGCAGGACTTCAGTGGGAGTGTGCAGGACGTGATAGAAAGTGTGCAGGACTTTAGTGGGAGTGTGCAGGACGTGATAGAAAGCGTGCAGGACACCAGTGGCAGTGTGCAGGACGTGATAGAAAGTGTGCAGGACACCAGTGGGAGTGTGCAGGACGTGATAGAAAGTGTGCAGGACTTCAGTGGGAGTGTGCAGGACTTTAGGGGGAGTGTGCAGGACGTGATAGAAAGTGTGAAGGACACCAGTGGGAGTGTGCAGGACGTGATAGAAAGCGTGCAGGACACCAGTGGTAGTGTGCAGGACGTGATAGGAAGCGTGCAGGACACCAGTAGGAGTGTGCAGGACGTGATAGAAAGTGTGCAGGACACCAGTGGGAGTGTGCAGGACGTGATAGAAAGTGTGCAGGACTTCAGCGGGAGTGTGCAGGACTTTAAGGGGAGTGAGCAGGACGTCATAGAAAGTGTGCAGAACTTTAGTGGGAGTGTGCAGGACGTGATAGAAAGTGTGCAGGACTTCAGCGGGAGTGTGCAGGACTTTAAGGGGAGTGAGCAGGACGTCATAGAAAGTGTGCAGGACTTCAGTGGGAGTGTGCAGGACTTTAGGGGGAGTGTGCAGGACGTGATAGAAAGTGTGAAGGACACCAGTGGGAGTGTGCAGGACGTGATAGAAAGCGTGCAGGACACCAGTGGGAGTGTGCAGGACGTGATAGAAAGCGTGCAGGACACCAGTGGGAGTGTGCAGGACGTGATAGAAAGTGTGCAGGACACCAGTGGGAGTGTGCAGGACGTGATAGAAAGTGTGCAGGACTTTAAGGGGAGTGAGCAGGACGTCATAGAAAGTGTGCAGGACTTTAGTGGGAGTGTGCAGGACGTGATAGAAAGTGTGCAGGACTTTAGTGGGAGTGTGCAGGACGTGATAGAAAGCTTGCAGGACAGCAGTGGGAGTGTGCAGGACGTGATAGAAAGTGTGCAGGACTTCAGTGGGAGTGTGCAGAACTTTAGGTGGAGTGTGCAGGACGTGATAGAAAGTGTGCAGGACTTTAGTGGGAGTGTGCAGGACGTGATAGAAAGCGTGCAGGACACCAGTGGGAGTGTGCAGGACGTCATAGAAAGTGTGCAGGACTTTAGTGGGAGTGTGCAGGACGTGATAGAAAGTGTGCAGGACTTTAGTGGGAGTGTGCAGGACGTGATAGAAAGCGTGCAGGACACCAGTGGGAGTGTGCAGGACGTCATAGAAAGTGTGCAGGACTTTAAGGGGAGAGAGCAGGACGTCATAGAAAGTGTGCAGGACTTTAGTGGGAGTATGCAGGACGTGATAGAAAGTGTGAAGGACACCAGTGGGAGTGTGCAAGACGTGATAGAAAGCGTGCAGGACACCAGTGGGAGTGTGCAGGACGTGATAGAAAGTGTGCAGGACTTCAGTGGGAGTGTGCAGATGAACAGCAACAGAAACCTGAATGCACGCCTCTCTGCTGCGTGCTGTCCAGTAAATCGCAGAGACAGCAGACTTGTGCACACTCTCCGAGCTGTCCTGTACGATATACTTGTTCCGAATCGAATAATCGGATGAGTATCCGACTGTTAGTCGGATAAAAAAGTCGAATTTTTATTAGAAAAGTCGAATATTCGAAAAAGTGCGATATCCGACTACAGTCGAAAAGTCGAATATTCGAAAAAGTGCGATATCCGACTATAGTCGGAAAGTCGAATATTCGAAAAAGTGCGATATCCGACTATAGTCAAAAAGTCGAATATTTGAAAAAGTGCTATATCCGACTACAGTCCAAAAGTCGGATATTCAGATAGTTCGAAATCCGACTATAGTTCTAATGGCGAATATTACAATTCTACCACCAAAAACTGCACGCCAATCACACTCCTGGAAAATAATTACGTTCTTCCGAGATTTATTATTCAATTTTAGTTATCCATTTAAACATAATATTTAATTATATTCTGTTTTGGAAGAAACTTTGTGTTTGTAAGTCAGTTGGGAGCGATTTTCAAAGAAACCTAATTGTTGGCGACAGATTTCTGCTATTGGTTGGACGACTACAAGGCGTGCCCAAACTGTAGAGGCACCATATTTTCGTGGGATAATGAAACGAATCGTGTGGGCACCTTTCTATCACGTCCTGCACACTCCCACTGACGTCCTGCACACTCCCACTGGTGGGTCGAACGCTTTCTATCACGTCCTGCACACTCCCACTGATGTCCTGCACACTTTCTGTGGTGTCCTGCACACTCCCACTGATATCCTGCGCACTTTCTGTCACGTCCTGCACACTTTCTTTGACGTCCTGCACACTCCCACTGACGTCCTGCACACTCCCACTGGTGGGTCGAACACTTTCTATCACGTCCTGCACACTCCCACTGATATCCTGCACACTTTCTATCACGTCCTTTGCACTCCCACTGATATCCTGCACACTTTCTATGACGTCCTGCACACTCCCACTGGTGGGTCGAACACTTTCTATCACGTCCTGCACACTCCCACTGACGTCCTGCACACTCCCACTGGTGGGTCGAACGCTTTCTATCACGTCCTGCAACACTCCCACTGATGTCCTGCACACTTTCTGTGGTGTCCTGCACACTCCCACTGATATCCTGCGCACTTTCTGTCACGTCCTGCACACTTTCTTTGACGTCCTGCACACTCCCCTTAAAGTCCTGCACACTCCCACTGACGTCCTGCACACTCCCACTGGTGGGTCAAACGCTTTCTATCACGTCCTGCACACTCCCACTGATGTCCTGCACACTTTCTATCACGTCCTGCACATTCCCACTGGTGGGTCGAACACTTTCTATCACGTCCTGCACACTCCCACTGATATCCTGCACATTTTCTATCACGTCCTGCACACTCCCACTGATATCCTGCACACTTTCTATGACGTCCTGCACACTCCCACTGGTGGGTCGACCACTTTCTATCACGCTCTGCATACTCCAACTGATGTCCTGCACACTTTCTGTGGTGTCCTGCGCGCTCCCACTGATATCCTGCGCATTTTCTGCCACGCCCTGCACACTTTCTATGACGTCTTGCACACTTCCCTTAAAGTCCTGCACACTCTCACTGAAGTCCTGCACACTTTCTATCACGTCCTGCACACTCCCACTGGTGGGTCTAACACTTTCTGTCACGACCTGCACACTCCCACTGATATCCTGCACACTTTCTATCACATCCTGCACACTCCCACTGAAGTCCTGCGCACTTTTTACACAATACTCGATGCGAGCTTAACAAAAATATGCTGCTAACTTCTCTAGGATGACGCTATTGCGACAAGAATGATCTCAACCATTCTTCTCGCAAATCTTCAAGCTGCGAAAAAAATCGCTCAAAATGTTTCGATGAATTCGATAAAACAACTATGAGCGACATTTATTGCTGCAATCCGCGTCAAAAATCGCAGCTTAAATGTGCGATTTTTTTCGCCAGCGATAAAATTCGCGATACTCTGGTATGCTTAACCATTGCAGATCTGCGATTTTTTTCGCAGTTTTCGAAGTATGAAAGGGGGGTTAGCATTATAAAGAGAGCAAACGATATTGTGAGAAAGAAGGGAATCTGGCAAACATTTTAGTTTTATTAGGATCAATTTTTAATGTGATTTAAGGACCTTAAATCTCGTCCCGGTTTCACCCCGAAAACCGGGACAAAACCGGGACGAGTTTTAAGGACCTTAAGTCACATTGAATATTAAACCTATTGCTATTGAAATGTTTGCCCGATTCTCCTCTTTCTCTCAATGCTCTTAGTTCTATGTTTATTGGTGTTTTTAATCAACTAGGTTCATTTGAATGAACCTTATCAAGTCCAAAAAATTCACTCCGCTCCAACTTAGTTTGTTTACATTAAATTTCTATAGTGGATACATTGAAAGTATCCTATTTCTGCCTTCTTCCATTTACTCTAGTTTCAATCATTTTCTCCGCCCCGTTCTGTAATAAAATACATTTTTTAATTAATATTGTGTGCGCGTCTACTCCAGTGCGCGCTGTGCAGCCGCGGACAAACACCTTATCGCACGGCAAGAGAGATTCCCACAGGAGTCCGCTGGGAGTCCTAGTCTCCCTTGCAACAGGAGTCCTGGTTTTCTCCTGTAGGAGACCGGAACTTCGGTAGCTTGGGGGGAATTTCAAATAACGTTTGCTGGAATCAAGCCAAAACCGCCTAGTTCTCGAATTCTTTAAGATCGAAGCATGATTTTCACACTTCCCCGTTGACAACTTTGTCAACGGCAAAATTTACTATCGGGGATGAAGCCCCTCTAGCATTCTTCCCTCATTTACCAAGTGATGAGGAACTCCGGCTCCAAAGCACCCCCAATCGGTCGACGAAGGGGGCGCCTGTGTGAACCTACATGGGTGATTTGATTCTCCACCCGTTGCACAGGCGTATCATACGCCGCGCGGGTTCGATCAAGCGTTCAACGTGCGCGTTCCAGGTGAACTACCGGAGTTGTTCTGTCCTGTAGGAGACCCAATGGAACTCAGAGAAACTCACGGCTCGTCCGCGGCGGCAGATGAGCTTTCCGGACGGTCCGCGGCGCTTGACGGCTGATCCGCGGCACAATTGATAGTGGGATGCTCAAACGGCCGATCCGCGGCGCTGTGTGTTCTAGATAGGGTGGTTTCGGGGCGCACCGGCTGTCCACCATCTCGATACCGATCACCCAAAAGCAGCCACATATATTTTTGAATTGTTTTTGGATTGAACGACTTCACCACCTCATTCCCCGCAGTCTTAAGACAATTTCCTAGCCGCTTACTTCGACTTTCTCGTATTTGTAACTTCTTCAAACCGTTATATCTACATGTACGCTAATTATTCTTTCTAGATGCCGTCGCAACAACTTCTAGGGCAGAAAAAATTCCCGATGGTAAGTAAATTGTCATATTCTCGTTCATTTTTGAGATTCTCTTCTGATTTTGTTTTTTTTTCATTGAAATAATTTTCATGATTGTTTGGTTTCGTAATTCTCGTGTTTTTTTTTTCAAGAATAGTTCCGGTTTGATCCCGAGTTCGATCGATTTCGGCATGAAACCATCTACCCTAGGAAACCAGACAATCATATAAATCACAGGAATGTAAGGAAGAAAAACAAAAAGAGAGAATCACAAAAATAAACGTGAAATAAAAAATTAGATACCCCCGTGAATTTTTTCTCCCCTAGAAGTTGTTGCGGAGGCATCTGGAAGGAAATGTTGGTGTGCATGTAGATATAACACTTCATTATATGAAAAAACACAGAAGGACGGGTTTGGTCACAGAAGCCCAGAAAATTGAAGAAAACGAAAAAAAACACCTACAATCAGCTGATCGGCTACAGCGCAGGAATCTCGTTCGGCTCGGGCGCGTGCGGCCGCGAAGCGTCTCAATACGCAATTGCGGAGGGGAATTTGACGCAGAGAAGCACAGTACATGAACTCTGTTTCCATCGAGTGGGATATTCTAGTAGAGCGGAGTCCTTATAGTTTAGCTCAGTGTGTTTTGCTTACGCAATTGAAATGCACGCAGTGCCGCTTACAGTAACCAGAAAATCAAATCGATCGCCGCCGCAACTGCCGTATGGGTTCTCTGACATGGCCAATTAGAGGGTGGTGGCCATCGTGTATCAACACCCCGAAGAGGCGGGAGAAAAGGGGGAGGAGCGAGCTTCCTGATTAGACGCAACACGGGCTAGCCCTGCGTTGCGTCCAATCAGGAACCTCGCTCCTCCCCCGTTTCTCCCGCCTCCTCAGGGGTGTTGATACACGATGGCCACCACTCCCAATTAGATGGAAGCAGAGTCAGTTCGCCCACCCCAATCGATGCATTGGCTGTGAGACAGATCTCGGCATTGTTGCAAGCTCTTCGCGCTAGCTTTTTAACCTCAGAAAGCATCAGTATCACAATTTCGCAGGATTGCTCTACCGTACGACTTACTTTCAGAGGTAGAACAGCTCAATTTACAAGTAGAACTGGATTCGATGTGCATTCGAAGACTTGTTCAGGTTATAGCATATTGCAATGTATGCCCATGGTACCATGAAGAACTGATTGTGCAATAACTAAGTGTTACAGGTCTTCAGTCTAAACTAATATTACAAAGTTGTTGCTCAAGAGTCATAAAATATGAGCTCTCGATTTCGAGAATTTACTGCTCATGATCATACATTAATAATTTGTTCATAATCATAATTATACATCTCCGATGTCTAAAAGATTGCAATAAAATATAATAGTTTCACAATACTTCTTCAGCGATACATGTCACAGTTGTACAGCTAAACTATATCGAAACCAGTTATGCATGTTAATCGAGCTGTTCTACTCTTGAAATTAGCTCTTACGATGGAGAAATCCTGCAAAATTGTGATATTGAGGCTTTCTGAGGAGTATGGATTGCTAGCGCGAAAAGCGTACTCCAATGGCAAAATCTGTCCCACGGCCAATGAGTCGATCGGGGTGGGCGGGATAACATTATTCAAAAGGACGGTCCGCGGCGGCTCTCAAGACGATCCGCGGCGGCTCTCAAGACGATCCGCGGCGGCTCTCAGGACGATCCGCGGCGCCTGCAGGACGATCCGCGGCGCATTGCCGGCGCATCCGCGGCTTCGGTGAAGGATCGTCCGGTCGTCGGCCGCGGACGATCCTCCAAAAGCGCCGCGGATCATCCTTGGACTTCTCTGAGAAGCGATGCGGCAGCGTGTCCTGTAGGAGACCGCTTCACTTCAGTTCGGTCTCCTACAGGACAAAACAGCTCCTGTGGGAGACCGCAATCGTCGTGTTCTCCTGTAGGAGTCCGCTGCCAGTGTCGTAGGCATTCAAGGTGGATAAAACTCAGGTTTTTATGTACAGGGGTGCGTTCCAAGAACATTCCCATGGCAAAACGCGTCCATGGAAACCTAGCCACGGCCACGTGGGAGCAATTTTCAGTTATAATTTGCATCCACGGAAAGCAAATTTGTCCATGGGAAGGTTGTTTGTCTTCCCCACGGCGTCGTGGGAACGGTCTTGGAACGCACCCCAGGGTACATCTCAATGAGGACGACACGGTCATTCCCTTCTTTCATAGGAACTTGCAGTCTTTACAGTTGGCTCTCTTCATAAGTCACATTCTCATGAATTAAAATCTATTGACTGGTTGTGATACTGACTGTGCTATCTGTGTTTTTAAACTGTCGAAATAAAGCCGAGCCTGCTCGGATGAGTCCGGGCGGAGTAAGCAGCGGAGCGGTTGGTCATGGCAAAATACATATAACAGTGATAAGGAGATTTTGACATGATAAGCCCGATAAGCCTTGCTTCGACCGGCTCAAAATGAGCGACATAGGCTATACATCATTTAGCGATTTTTTTTACTTGAACGATAGCTTTCCTGGGCGCTGTCTTTGTATCTTTGCCTCGAATCGATAGCCACCCGCGCAATCAGTGAACGTTGAACCAAAGCAACATGACGCTACATCAGTCCTTACTTGCTACAAGATAACAGAAGGATGTTTATTCCTTCATCAAAACAAACTTCGACAGCAACCATGAATTATTGCCAACACAACCTGCATTCCTATCTATAATTTGAATTCTTCAAGTGTTCGCCTCAAAAAGCGGAGAAGTAGATATGGCAACTCAGAAGAATAGTGTGTATTTTTTCCTGATATTCGACAGAACATGTGTAGTATCGGCGTAGACGAGTTTAGTGAATACTTTATTAGACGAAATGTAGAATCATAGCATAGAGGAAAATGGCCCCTTTTATACGGACAGAGTAGGCGGGACCGGAAGTGTTCTTTGGCCAGACAGTGAGTGGCCATAGGTGGTGTGACCGGAAGTCCCCCACGAGGCCATTGATACAATGGCCAAAGAACACCCAGAGTGCACAGTGGACAGAGGTCAATCAATGCCTCAACAACATGCACTTCGTTCTTTTTTTGGTGTTCGGTTTAGGCACCCCCCTTTGCCCTCTCTGCAACGTCCGATATGCACCCCCCTAAGGTTAACCGGAACGCGTGCCTAGCCCTGATTGGAATACTCACCCCCTTAAAACATTAAAATTGCATCCCGAAACCCCATCTGATGGGGGCAATCCTCCCTCGCTAGTCACCTAATTTTTTACATCCCTCTTTGGGGATTTTTTCGGCAATGCTGGGTCCGAAATTTTCTAAAATTTTGACAAAATAAATGTGCATTACAAGGGCGGCTGTTCATTCGACATTTCGATGCCTGCTCTGGTAGGCTACCTTCCATGTTTCAGAGCATCCTTTGCAGGAAGGGGGATAACTATCTACTGCTGAGGGAGTTGCCCCCCGGTATGCAACAAAGTGTGGTCCCCTATTGCTGGCATGGCTAGGGTAACCCCTCTCCTTGCTGCAGCCAGTGGCAGGCCATTGGAGAGGGTTGGAGTTAGATGCTCAAATGCTATCCATGACGTTAGGGACGTTTTTTCAGTAACCGAAACACTGAGAAAAATCGTTTGCACGCCGTACTCCAACGGAGTCGTCAATCAAAAGTTTTGTGTATGGTTGTACTCAGGTTCAAGCGGGCCGCTGCGTAGGACGCTAGTAGGAAAATGATCCCCTCCCATCGGAGACTAAAATTTTCACGATCCCCTTTCCAATATCGGGTTTTTGGTTCGAAAATCCTACGTTCTTCATCCCGAATTTTCATTTTAAGTCTAAAATGTATACCAACGCCCCACCACACGGTGATCAATTTCACAACCGAGTTTGACCCTGATTGTACAAAACTTCAGATTGCACGCATTATACGTCGTTTTTCTATCGTCATAGACACTTCGCTATCCAGATGAGATCAGAATTGTGAGTGCGGGCGTGATTATTGAATAATACATTCCGACGCACTACTGGGAAAGTGGTTCGCTCTCATTTTGTCACCAACCAGAACGTTCGCACGGACCCGAGTCTCTCTTCGCCTTCCTAAATCATGAGAGTTAAGAGCCCTGAAGAGTGAGTCATTATTCACCCTATCGAAATTAAAATTGTATTAATCACCCTGATGTCAAACGGGATCATTCACGAATGGTAGATCATTTAAATTTGCAATCTATAGCAGCGATAATAAATTTATTTGTTGTTTCCTCGTTGCCGCACTCGTCAGGTCGTCAGGCACTCGCTGGTTAAAAAAAACAAAGACAACATCTAATCTGTGCAGTATCATGCTCATTATGGAGTCGTTCTAGCGATTTGCGCAACAAGGATTACAAGAATTTGGATTTTTTTATTTCGAATTGCGACTTTTGACTGTTTTCGGAGTGCTACGACAGATATGGCTCAAATTGTTGCTCTATGGGTGATTTGCAGTGCTAAACACGAATCTGCAATCCGCTTATTAATTTTTTGATAGATTACGGTAGGTTACGGTCTTCTTCTTCTTTGCAGCCACGGAGAGGGGTCTCGTCACAGGTTCAGAAACTCGGCCACTAGCGTTGGGTTCATCCGCAAATCCATCGTCGTCAATGTAGTCGGCCTTATCGGGCAGTTGAACAGGTGTGCAGTAGTATGCCCTTGGCCGCCGCAATCCGGGCGCTCGTCAGGTTTGCTGTTATCGATCCTATGCAGATATGACATCAGCATGGGGGAGTGTTCACAGCGTAACGAGGCAAGGGTGCACCTGGCACGCCTGCCAAGTTCCATCTCGGTCTCGCTAACCTTCGGAGGTACGACTCCCAGGATGGAGTTTATGGCAACTCTGCTCAAGTGTCCCTTCATGAATCGGGTATGCTTCTTCTTCTTATCAGCCACATTGGAGTTTATTCTCATAGGCGCAGAAAGGCGGCAACATCACTCGGCTTGTTCCACATATCACGAGCAGACAGAGGAGTAGGTCTGGCAGAGCATGAAAATAGATGTAGTGAATCATGACCAGTATTTTGACAGTCAGGACATTTATCCGGGACCGATTCATCGATCCTATGTACGTAGGCTTTGAGGTACGAAGAATGACCGCAACGTAGACCCGCTAGAGTGACGCGGGAGCGTCTGGGCAGAGTCTTCTCACTGTCATCGACCGTAGGAGGCACACTACCAAGGACTGGATTAGGAGGGGCACAGGACATGTATTCAGATACGAATCTGGTGTGTTCGATTTGCTGCAGCCTCTTCCTTGTGAGCTCCGAGGTGGCCCATCTTTGACGATCCACTGTAGAAATGGCAGCGTGCAGCGGTGTGCGAATATTACGAGGATGGGGGTCTGATGACAAGAGGGGGTAGTTGGGATGTGTGGCATTCTTGACTATGCCGATGTGGAACTGTTGTGACTGCAGTTGGCAGTGCTGCTTGACAGGAAGTAGGGCACATTCTTGGTGAAGATGGGATATAGGTGTTGATTTTGGGCAGCCAGTGATGACACGAAGTGCAGTGTTTTGTACACGTTGTAGCTTGCTCCAAGAGGCGTCCGACAGGTGTCTAGTCCATATCGGGGCTCCATACTCCAGAGTAGGCTGTATCATGGCCTTATATGTCGTGCGTAAGACTTCCTTTGTGCTACCCCAGGTAGTACCCGCCAGAGCACGGAGGATGTTATTTCGCGTGTTGGCAGTTGCAGCTCGGATGCGCGTGTTTTCACTAAAGCGCAGTGAAGGATCAAGAAAGATTCCAAGTAGCCGAGGGTGCTTGGAGAGGCAACTGGTTACCTTCCCAGAGAACCCTGGGATGTAGCTGATGCTCAGCCGTTGCAGTAGTGCACAGAGTGACGCTAGACTTTGAAGGAGAGACCTTTAGCTGCTTCGATTCGAGAAATTTGGCCAGGCTGCAGAGGTATTTGTTCATCTCCGTAGTGGCACGATCGATAACAGAGTCAGTGCATACAATTGTGATATCATCTGCATACAGACATAAGTGAATGTTGGGCGGCGGCTTCGGAATATCGGATAGATATAAGGAGAATAGGCTTGGTGATAATACTCCACCTTGAGGAACGCCCGCCTTCAAGGGAACCGACTTCGACAGGTGTCCGTCAAATTTCACACGTATGGAGCGATCTTTGACGAAGTTGTCAGTCCATCGTTTGCACCAGTCGGGCATGTCACAGTCCAGAATCGATTTTGATAGCAAGGAAGTGCTGACATTGTCAAAAGCGGCAGTCAGATCAATTGCGACGACTAGACTTCTACCGGCGGGAGCATTTCTATTGAAACCAGCAATGATGTGTTCAGATATTGACGTTCTTCTTCTTCTGCAGCCTCAAAGTGGTTTTTGTCATAGGTTGAGGAACTGGGCGGCCTTCACAGGATTCGTCCAAAGGTCCATTGTTGTTAAGGAGGTAGGTCTCTTCGGGCACATGAACAAGTGCGCCGTGTCGTGTCCGGGAGCACCACAGTCCGGGCATGCGTCTGGTCGGCTGCTGTCGATCTTGTTGACGTAAGACATGAGCAGAATAGAGTGACCACAGCGCAGCGATGCAAGAGCACATCTGGCTCGTCTGCCGAGTTGAGACTCGGACTCGCAAACCCGAGGCGGCACCGTTCCCAAGATAGGGTTCACAGCCGCCTTTGCTAGATATCCTCGAACAAATTGCGTGTGCTCCTCACGCAGAAGACGAAGCCTTTCCATGTTGGAGTCGGCCCATCTCTGTACATCAACTTTACGAGGAGCATCGGCGAACGGCGTCCTAATCGACCTCTCTCTTATGGGCTTCATGATTCTCTTTGACGGATGATTCGGCTGCCTCAGAACATTAATATACATCTGCTGTGCCTGGAGTTCACAATGCTCCTTGACCGGCAATATGCAGGCCTCCGCGTGAAGATGCTCCACCGGGGAGCTCCTTGCACAACCGGTAGCAATTCTAAGCGCAGCATTCTGTACACGCTGCAGCTTATTCCAGGAGCTGTCAGACACCAGGTGCTGCCACACTGGTGCCGCATATTCCAGAGCCGGCTGAAGTATTGCTCTGTAGGTTCTCAATATAGTCTCTCGGCTGCTTCCCCATGATGTTCCTCCGAGAGCTCTCAAGATATTAAGCCTAGCCTTGACGACTGTTTGTTTCTGTTCCGCGTTTTTGTGGAACTTCAGTGATGGATCAAGAATAAGGCCAAGCAGCTTGGGGAATTTTGCTGCTGGCAACAGGTCACCATCCCATTTGACATCTGGATGGGCACTGTGTTCCTTGGTGTTCGTTGTGAACACTGAAACAGAGGATTTTGTGGCAGAGACTGTGAGCATCATTTTATCGAGGAAGAGCTTCAACTCGACGAGATAGGCGCTGATCTTGTTAGCGGCTATCTGCAGGTCACGATCCTGGCACATGATGGTGATGTCGTCGGCATACATAACAATCCTTACATCATTGGGAGGCTCGGGAATGTCCTCAAGATACAGGCTGAATAGGGCAGGGGACAACACTCCGCCTTGCGGAACACCGGCTGCTATTGGAATGCTATCGGATACATGATTCTGGAACAGAACCTTAGCACGGCGGCCTTTAGTGAACGCTGCAATCCATCGCTTCTGCCATGATGGTAGCGACGACTTGAGCAGTTTCTCGGACAGCAGTCCCAAGTTAACAGAGTCAAACGCTTTGCTCAGGTCGAGGGCGACGGCCACCGTTCTCAGGGGCTTTCTCATGTTGAACCCATCGACCGCAAAGCTCATGATCTCTAATAGAGCTGTAGTAGTGGAGTGAAGTTTCCTGAACCCATGCTGATGCTGCTGTCGCTCATTTTGATCAGCCAGGTCCGTCACGATCAACTTTTCAGCTAATTTAGCGACGGGCGATAACAGGCTTATTGGTCGAAAGCCCTTTGCCGTGCTTTGGGACTTGCCTGGCTTTGGCAACGGTATCACATTGGCTGTCTTCCAAGCTTGGGGTAGAGTGCAGGTTCGGAAAGAAGTGTTAATGATATCTGCAAGCATCGGTAGAAGTTCCGTGGGAAGCTTCTTCAGGATGGCTGGGGAGATACCGTCAGGTCCGATAGCCTTCGAATTCCGCATTTCTTTGATAGCCTTCTCTACTTGCGTGAGAGTAAAGGCCTCAGAAGCGTTCATGAGCGGCAACCGGCTCAGTTCTCTAACCGTGACTCTGTTCTGCACGCCTCGCTTGGCACGTGTGATGAAGAAGTTCTTGCCGAGCGCATAAGCAGCCGCTTTCCCTGATTTGAAGACGTTCTCCTCGAACTCAATAGCGGAGCTCATCGAGGAGCGGACTTGCCGGAAATTTTCCTCAACACTTTCCACGTCGTAGTTCCGTCAGCCTTGAAATTCAGCTTTTCAGTGAACTTCTCCCAGCATTCCTTCTTGTTCTTATCCAGATCCTGCTTGATCTCGTTATCCAGCACAGCTATGTCCGGGTCTAGATGGTCTGCGGCTCTCTTCTCATCTCTGGTTCTTATCTTCTGCAGTATTTCCCTGCTGACATTTGGAAAAAGGTCTTGACACGACCCTCAGGAATTGCAGCTTTCATGGCCTTGCGGATGGCACTTGTTAGATGGCGCTCTTTCTGATGAACATCACCATTCCATGGGTAGTCGACCGCATGGCGAAGTGCAACATCTCTGAACAGGGTCCAGTCTGCTAGGCCTAAATTAAGATAAGTACGATGATGAACACCAGAGTAAGGGGCCAGAGAGTCAGAGAGATCAATACAGACAAAGACGGGAATGTGATCACTGGAGAGAGTTGTGGATGTGGACCACGTGCAAGCATTAGAGAGATTGGATGACACAAGAGAGATGTCTGGGCTAGAAGGTCGGCCGTTGGCAGGGAGACGAGTGGGCTGGTCATCATTGAGGATAACCAGGTCACACTCCTCAGCCCATTCTTCGACATCTTCCCCTCTGGCGTCAGAATCAAGAGCGGAACAGAACGTGTGAGCATTGAAGTCACCCGCAAAGACAGCTGAAGGGGAGAGTGAGCAGTCGTACAACTGCTTAAGGAGGGGAATAGGATTATAAGAGGGGGGACAAGATGATATAGGAGGAATATATATGTTAAATAGAGATAAAGGGGTTTTGAGGGGGAGGTGGACAGGAATGTACTCGAGAGTACTGTCCTTAGGAGTATTAGGGATAATATGAGAAGGTAAGGCAGATTGAACGAAAGTAGACACTCCGCCCCCAAGAACTGTCCTTGGCATGTGATAGGCGGTGTAGCCCGGAATGTTAGGTTGGGGATAAGTGGTAGATGGAGAGAGCTTGGTTTCTTGAACCATGATAACATCCGGGTGATGAGAACGTGCGAATAGAGAGAGTTCAGATAACTTGTTGCGAAGGCCGTTGAGATTAATGTGAACAATGGAGAGGGGGCGGTTGGTAATTGAGGAATCAGAGTTGTTGGGGGCAGAGCATAGAACACAACGAAAGGATGAGTCATGATGCCTCACAGAACTGAGGCCCGAACAGGAGAAGTGCACCCACCTTTGGCATCCGAAGCACTGGACACTTGTTTTATGCCAGGTAACATCCTCGCCGCAGGTGGCACATGGATACTTCCGTGCTGGACCTGGATTCCTCTCGACGCCGGCCCTTTGTAATAAAATCCTCAGGAGAGCTGCGGCCGACCAGCACCTCTCCCATGACAAAAACCCTCTTCTCGGAGGGGTTGACGTCGGTTTGCACGGAGGCGATCTTCTTTCCTCCACACTGCCACGGCACGAACGTACGACATCTCGGCAGCATATTGACGTTAATGCGGTGGTGGTGGAGTGAGCCTTTTTGAAGCCATGCTGATGGACGTTCTGCTGTAGTGCGCCCTGGAGATGCGGGTTTATGATTTTCTCCGCCAACTTAGCGATAGGGGATAATAGGGATATGGGACGGTGTGACGTTGCTTTATCTTCTGGTTTGCCAGGCTTGGGAACTGGGAGAACAGTCGCTTGTTTCCAACGAGCAGGAATAATACCAGTGGTAAACGACGAATAAATAAGATCACTGAGTACCTCTGCGTACTGTTCCGGCAGATGCTTCAGATGAACGGCTGAGATGCCGTCTGGTCCTTCTGCCCTCGAATTCTTCATCGACTTGATGATGGTAGAGACGGTAGAAGCAGTTATGGCAGGTACGTCATGTCGACTGAGTTTTCTGATCGCACGTAAAAGACATCTGTGCTCTTTGTTGCGGCGAGATGAAGCAGAAGCATAGAGTTTATCAAGTTGACAGGCAGCCTTGTATCCGAATTCAAATCTGCCCGAGGGGAACTCAAGCGTATTGCGCGCAGGTGCCATCTTCTTCCCAGATAGTCGCTTCAGAATGGTCCACGCTTGTTTGCTATCAGTCGCAAAATTGATGGATTCGGTGTACTCCCTCCAGCGTTTCTGCTTGTAGTCGTTCAGCATTTTAGAGATCTCATCTGACAGTAGTGAAATGCACGGATCGGAAGGATCAGTTCTGCGTCTGTCGTCCCGTTGTGTGATTAGCTCCAGTGCTTCCTTTGGTACGTTAGGGTGGAACGTTCTTACACGACCGGTCGGAATGGCTATTCTGGAGGCTTCGCATATGGTGTCGACGACGAACTTCTCTTTGTCATGAACAGAGCCAGCTAGCGGATAGTTGGCTACCCGGCTGAGCAGCACCTCCTTAAACAGGACCCAGTTAGCCTTACTGTAGTTAATGTAACATTTGCTACGGGAGCCAGAAAAAGGTGCGAGATGGCTATTAAAAGACAGATCCAATGTTGTGCTGATGGGTACATGATCACTGGCCATGGCCACAGATGTGAACCTGTTACAAGACATGGCAAGAGAAGAGGAAACGAACGTGACATCAGGTGAGGAGGGCCTGCCCGTCGATGAGAGACGAGTAGGAGAATCTTCGTTTATAGGAATTAGGTCACAATCATCCGCAAAAAGCTCAAGTAGTTCTCCTCTGTCATCAGGATCTGGAGGAGAACCAGGAAGAGGAATGAGCATTAAAGTCACCAGCCATGACAACAGATGAAGATGAGAGGATTGAAAATACATCATGTAAGTATGGTGTGGGATCAAATGCGTTGGGACAAGAGGTGGATGGGGGAATGTAAACATTGACAATATCCAGAGGACAGCTTTGCAATACTATATTAACTCCTATACATTCAACAACATTGTCATTGGGGAGGTCAATAAGGTGAGATGGAATTGAAGATTTAACAAAAGTTGACACGCCACCGCCATGTGATGTACGGGAATATGATAGGATGTATAGCCGGGAAGGCGGGGCTGAGAAGGGGAGGACACGCTAAGTTTGGTCTCCTGTAGGAGGATGACATCAGGTTGTGAGCGTTCAATGTACAATGTAAGTTCCATAAGTTTGGCACGCAAGCCATTAATATTGAGTTGAAAAATGTTGAGACTATGAAGAGGAACCGTAGAAGGTGAATTAATACAAGACATACAACAATAGGCATCAGTGTAGTCACTGTAACTAGTTAACCCCGAACATTTGAGGTGTACCCAGCCAAGGCAACCACTGCACTGGATGCTCGCATGTTGTGCCGACAATCCACAATGACGGCATGGATATCGCGGAGTCTTGTTTCGCGGTCCAGGATTCTTCTCAATGCCAGCTCGTAACAGTAGAATACCAAGGAGTGTAGCACCCAGCCATTTACACTCCCACACAGAAAAAACTCCTCGTGGAGTTGTTGACGCTCGTTTGATGAGTCTTCTTGATCTTGGTAGTCGACTCCACAGATCCACCACGCGTAGGTTGAGCATCTCGGATCCTCGGGTATGCTCCGCGCGCAAGAGACGGAGGCGTTCTTGTTGTTGTTTTTCGGTCCGTCTCTGCACATCTACTTTCCATGGAGCATCGGCGAACGGCTTTCTGATACATCTCTGTCTTACTAGGCTTAGTACTCTTCGCGACGGATGATTTGGCTGCTTAACGATGTTAATGAACATTTTTTGCGCCTGGAGTTGGCAGTGGTCTAACTGGCAATATGCGAGCTTCGGCGTGTAAGTGCTAAATTGGAGAGCTTCTGGAACAGCGCGTCGCGATTCGCAGAGCACAATTTTGGACGCGCTACAGCTTGTACCAAGAGGTGTCCGACACGATGTGCTGCCAGACTGGCGCAGCATACTCCAAGGCGGGTTGCACAATAGCCTTATACGTGGTCAGGATGGTTTCTTTACTGCACCCCCAGGACGTTCCGCCGAGAGCACGTAGGACGTTGTGTCTTGTTTTCACTGTGGCTTGCCTCTACTCACTGTTCTTATGAAACTTCAACGAAGGATCCAACACCAGTCTAAGTAGCTTGGGGAATCGGGTGTCCGGCAATTAAGTTTCGTCCCATTTCACCCTGTGATGGGCACTGTGCTCGGCATTATCAGTAGAAAAGACGGTGACGGATGATTTGGAGGCAGAGACTGTGAGCATTTTGCGATCGAAGAAACATTTCAACTCGATCAAGTAGTCATTGATCTTACTGGCGGCTACCTTAATGTCGCGATCTCGGCACAGAATAGTAATATCATCCGCGTATGCAACGACCTTGATGTCTTGAAGGGGAACGGGCAGATCTTCTAGATATAAACTGAAAAGTGCAGGCGATAAAACTCCTCCTTGAGGGACACTAGCGGCTATAGGGATGCTATTGGAATTATGTCCCTGTAATAGCACATTTGCCCGACGTCCTCTAGTGAAGGCAGTTATCCACCGCTTCTGCCAGGGCTTAATGGTAGCTGCCGAGATGTCGTACGTTCGTGCCATGGCAGTGTGGAGGAAAGAAGACCACCTCCGTTCAGACCGAAGTCAATCCCTCCGCGGAGAGGGTTTTTGTCATGGGAGAGGTGCTGGCTGGCTGCAGCTTTCCTGAGGATTGTTCTACAAATGGCCGGCGTCGAAAGGAATCCAGGCCCGCGAAGAAGTAGGTTATGGTGGGTATACTGTAGCTTGGCCGAAGTCTGAGATTTGACTCAAAATTTCATTATGGGCGTCATTTGGGAAGCCGAACACGAATTTGAGGTCCATTTTTTGATTTTCGAAGTTTCAAGGTAGGTGACGCCAGTTAAAAGACATTTTACCTACAGTAACCCTAGATCTAGCGACAAGCAGACCCTAGATTCGCGTTCAGCGCCCTGAATATCTCCCAGTTTGAAGTTTTGAGCCGAATCCGAATTTTTTTCAAGTGTTTTAAAAATTTTCTCATGGGTACCCTTATTTTTTCGTAAAGCTTCAAAAACGCTTATATTTTCGTTCAGCGGTGTCCGTAGCAAAATCCGAATTCAGTAATGGAGTCAGTTTGCCACAGTTGAATAGAACACATTCATCATCTTTTAACCCATTCACGACCACGCCTAATTTTGGGTGGCTGCACGTTCGGACCGCGTGCAATATTGCGTCACCGTATACAGTGTCCTACCGGTGGGCCACTTTTGCTCGAATGGCACGCCACCAAAAATCGAATTCAGTTTTTTTTGCTCAATGTACGACTGTTGAAGTCAAAATCATGATGCCAAAGTTTGAGCTTCCATAACTCTTTCCTTTCAGAGAAAAGGCCTCCTAAATTTCTAACTGTGTAGATAAGACCATCCAGAAAATCACGTGAGTTCGTTGAATTCTAGCGCTTCAAAACATTAATTATATTAGATTACCATGATAGACATTCTTCTGTTCTTCAATTGACAGGAAATGCTTAGAGAATGTTATTTTTTAGATTTGCACTAATTTTTGCGTTAGCTACCCCCTCGCTCTTGCTGTCTATTGCATTCCGACAATTTTTTTTGTAGTAAACATTTTTAGCATTCTTTTTGTAATTGAGACGTAGAAAATACTCTTCAATTTTCATATTGACTGGGAATGCTGATGGAAATGTTTTTTTAGATCTTCGCCCATTTTCTTTTCTCGCCCACCCCTCACATCTCCGGTTCGGCGCCTTCCAGGGTCAGATTTTTTGTAAAAAACCATCTTGAGCGTTCGTTTCTTCTACATTTAGACGTAGAAAATAGTTCTATCATTACATATTGACTACGAATGATCAGTTTAATAACCGTTTTTCAATTTTTTTTTTCGTTTTCTACTCTGGCACGTACCCATTTTCCCGTCCGCTCCTCTCAAAGGTAGTTTTCACCGAAGTTGGAGCAACCCAAAACCAAGCAGGACTTCCAAAATTAGACCAATGGGTCTCTACATGGGTGATCTTTGCATGAGAAATTCTCTGTGAAGAAAATACGGTCGAAAGAAAAGCCGATTTTCAACGCGGGATTGGTGCGCAGTATAGGTAATCATATTTCTGTGATATATTAAATAGTGCTATACGATCTGCCCACTCTAAGAAGTAAGGATTGTTTCTCGAGCAATAGGAGAAAGAATAAAGTTCGCCATTAATTGCATGTAAAAATGCGATCTGTACTCAAGTTTGCGGTTTTCGACCTCGCCGCATTCGATGGGTCAGCTATATTGTAGTGGTGAAGCTTCCAGCGGACCACGAAGTTTATAGTCGAGTCTAGAATAGGTAAATACATTGACCATAAATAGGTTTAGAAATTCCTTCACGCGGTGGAGAAATAGATTTTCGAAAAGAGTGTCCCACCGGTGGGACACGCGGTCCGAAGTGGTAGTCAACGCGTGTCCCACCGGTGGGACACGCGGTCGTGAATGGGTTAAATGGTGGGGATAGCCCTGCGAGGTTCTCTAGTTAGTATGCCTCCCCGATCTGATGGTTGAAAGAAGTTTTAAGCTCAAGACGGTCTTTTTTGTGCTTTTGGTGCCTCCCAAAACCTTCCAATCTTTCCAAAATTTGCAAACGAATTTGATAATCCTGTTCAGCGCCCAAAATACCTAGACAAAGGTTGGGTGAATTCACATTTCTCGAACTTCGAATAGAGGGATGGAGGCCTTCGGGTATTTCAACCCGTGAAGAGGCGGGAGAAAGGGGGAGGAGCGAGGTTCCTGATTGGACGCAACACGGGGTTGGCGACAGCCCACTCGCTGCGTCTCTCCCATTTCTCCCTCCTCCTCAGGGGTTGGAAAACACGATGGCCACCACCCCGAAGAGCGATAGCGTTTCCGACTTGTTGATTGAGCGCCAGGGTCAAGCGGGATTGCGAAATTTTGCAACAGGTAGGGGTCGCCGAAATTTTGGGGTGCCATGTGGCCTGGGGGGGGCAGGCTTGAGCAGGCCGTTCTTCTTCTTCTTCTTCTTTGCAGCCACATTGAGGGTTTTGTCATAGGTTGAGAAACTGGACGACCAGTAACGGATTCGTCCATAAGTCCATTACGGTCAGCGTGGTGGGTCTCTCCGGACATTTGAAAAGGTGTGCGGTATCATGGCCGAGGCAGCCGCAGTCCGGGAAACCATCTGATTTGCTGCTGTCTATCTTGCTGACGTTAGCGCAGCGACGCGAGAATGCACCTGGCCCTTCTTCCTAGTTGAGCCTCGGATGTGCAGACTTGGGGCGGCACTACCCCCAATATGGTATTAATGGCCGCCTTTTCCAGATGGCACTGTACGAACTGAGTATGCTTCTCGCGCAAGAGACGGAGTCGTTCTTGCTGTGAGTCGTGCCATCTTTGCAGATTGACTTTGCTGGGAGCATCGGCGAATGGCTTTCTGATGTCTCTCTCTCTCTCTCTCTGACGGGGTTAAACACTCTCCAAGAGGGGTGGTTTGGTTGCTTGACAATGTTGATAAAAAATTGTTGGGCCTGGAGCTGACAGTGCTTCCTTACTGGTAATAAGCGGGTCTCAGCATGCAAGTGATCGACTGGGGAACTTCTTGCTCATCCCGTGGCGATTCGAAGAGCTGCATTCTGTACGCGTTGCATCTTAGTCCAAGAGGATTCCGAAACTAGATGCCGCCAAACTGGTGCGGCTTACTCTAGTGCAGGCTGGAGAATCGCCTTGAACGTTGTAATAATAGTTTCTTTGCTACTACCCCATGATGTGCCGCCCAGGGCTTCAAGCACGTCAAGCTACGCTCAAACGGTAGCCTGCTTCTGTTCCATTTTCTTATGGAACTTGAGCGATGGATCGAGCACGAGTCCGAGAAGTTCTGGGAAGCGGACCGCAGGCAAACGATCTCCATTCCATTCGACATACGTATGTGCGGTGTTCAGATGGGTCCGTTGTGAGTACGGATACCGATGACTTTGACGCAGAAATCTTCAGCATTCTGCGGTCGAAGAAGCTTTTCAGAGTGATCAAGTACTCGTTAATCTTGGCGGCGGCTACATTTATGTCCCGATCGCGACACAAGACGGTCACATCATCAGCGTAAGTGACCACCTTGATATCTTGGGGAGGGGTGGGCATATCTTCGAGGTACAGACTGAAGACAGCAGGCGACAATACGGCACCATGTGGGACTCTAGCTGCAATCGGAATGCTGTCTGAGACACGATTCTGGAACATCACTCTAGCCCGTCTTCCCTTAGTAAATGCAGCTATCCAGCGCTTTTGCCATGGCGGGATTGATGACTCCAGTATGTTGTTTGATAAGATACCAAGAATCACGGTGTCGAAAGCCTTAGTGAGGTTCAAGGCAACTGCTACAGTTCTCTGTGGCTTGTTGGCGTTGAAACCATCAATAGCATAGCTAGTAATCTCTAACAAAACTATCGTCGTGGAGTACAGTCTTCTGAATCCATGCTGAAACACCTGTCTCGTTGTGTTCAGCCAGGTCTTTGACGATCAGCTTTTCAGCTACTTTAGCAAAAGAAGACAACAAGCTAATGGGTCGATATCCCCTGATTGAAGCTTGGGGCTTGCCAGTCTTGGGCAGCGCCACGACGTTTGCCGTCTTCCAATTCTGCGGGATAGTACACGACCTGAACGAAGTGTTTGTCACATCAGTGAGAAGCGGTAGTAGGTCAGTGAGTATCTTCTTCAAGACAGCAGGACATATCCCATCAGGACCAATAGCTCTAGAGTTCCGCATTTCCTTTATAATCTTCTCAACTTGCGTCGTAGTAAACGCCTCGGCCGTGCTCACAAGCGGGAGGCGGCACAGCACTCTTATAGTCACTCTATTCTGCGGACCTCGTTTAGCACTGGTGATAAAAAAACTTCTCCCGAGCGCATAATCGGCTTCCTCTCCTGATTTGAATACGCCGTTGTCGAATTCGATTGTAGAGACGGTGACGGGTGAGTTTTTACCCGAAAGCTTTCGTAAAACCTCCCAAGTAGCTGCACTGTCCGTCTTAAAATCTAACTGCCCGGTGAACTTTTCCCACTCTTCTTTCTTGTGTCTGTCCAGATCCTTTTTGATCTCACTGTCAAGCTCAGCAACCACGGGGTCCAGATGATTAACCGCTCTCCTCGCATCTCTTTCTAATTTTTTTCGAGGATTTCTCTGTTGACATTTGGATAGAACGTCTTGACGCGACCGATAGGAATAGCCGCATTCATGGCCTTGCGGATTGCATCTGATAAATGGCACTCTTTCTGGTGCACGCTTCCATTCCACGGGTAAACTGCCGATGGGCGAAGCGCAACTTCACTGAACAGGCGCCAGTCTGCTCGACCTAAATTAAGATAAGAACGTTGGCGAACACCAGAAAAGGGAGCGAGAGAATTGGATAGATCGATGTGGACAAAGACAGGAACATGGTCACTTGACAAAGTCGTCGAGGTAGACCATGAGCAGGAACTAGAAAGGTTGGACGAGACAAGAGATATGTCTGAACTAGAAGATCGGCCGCTGGCAGGGAGACGAGTGGGCTGACCATCGTTTAAGATGACCAGGTCACACTCCTCTGCCCATTCCTCGACTTCATTTCCTCTAGCATCAGGACCGAGAGACGAGCAAAAGGTGTGAGCGTTGAAGTCATCCGCGAAAACGACCGAGGATGAGAGGGAGCAGTCGCTCAGCTGCTTGAGAAGTTGGACAGGATTGTAAGGTGGAGGGCATGAAGTTTTAGGTTGAATGTATATGTTGAAAAGAGAGAGGGGTGTTTTTAGGGGAGATGGGTTGGGAGGTACTCGAGAGTACCGTCCGTGGGGTGCTGGGAATGAGGTGTGAGGGAAGTGAAGATAGAACGAAAGTAGAAACTCCTTCGCCGAGAATTGACCTTGGAGCATGGTGAGAAGTATAGCCTGGGATATTGGGATGAGGATAGGTAGGGGATGGAGAGAACTTGGTTTCTTGAACCATGATGACGTCTGGATGGTAAGTACGTGCTAAGAGAGAGAGTTTAGAAAGCTTGGCACGAAGGCCGTTTAGGTTGATATGCACAATGGGAAGAGGGCGATTTGAGATAGAGTAATCTGAGTTGGAAGGTGAGGAGCATAATACACAACGAAAAGATGAGTTATGATGCCTCACAGAGCTGAAACCCGAACAGGAGAGATGCACCCACCTTTGGTATCCAAAGCACTGGACGCTGGTATCTATCCAGGTAACATCCTTGCCGCACGTGGCGCATAGGTATTTCTGAGCGGGTCCAGGATTCCTCTCCACGCCGACCCTTTGAAGAAGAATCCGAAGGAGAGCTGCGGCTAGCCAGCACCTCTCCCATGGCAAAAACCCTCTTTGTGGAGGGGGTGACGTCGGTTTACACAGAGGTGATCTTTCCTGCACACTGCCACGGCACGAACGTACGACATCTCGGCCCCTCTGGTGATGAATGAATGTGTTCCACGTACATCTCACCTATTCAAGTACATATATTGGTGATAATAATATATAAATATGACTGATATAAAACTATTATGTCCTGCGAATCCACAATGAAGCACGCGAAAAAGGATTAATTACTCAAAAATGCAGTAGAATAGTGTCGATATGGATATAAAGCCTTGCTTGCTCGGATGAGTCCGGGCGGAGGAAGCAGCGAAGCGGTCGATGATGGCAAAATATAACATTGATAGAAAGGTTTTGACATAATAAGCCCGGGTAGTCTCTTTTGGACCGGCTCAAAATTATAGAGCTATGCTATAAATGTGTTAGTCAATGCACATTTTAAGTGTCCACGTCAAACAACGCTACATCACTTGTAGGCAGAGTTAAACCGGCTTATACACCCTCTTCCCGCACTTGTCTCTGCTGAAAAATAAAAACCGGTCGCAAGGCTGCGAAACTCTGGGAAATTAAAAATTTCAAATTCTGAGAAAAAGATCTGGAATGTATATCAAATTCTTTTCAATTTGATATCTTGAAGTCCGCATAACTCGCTACCTTCGCGGAGTTATTCCTTATTGAAGCCAATCCCCGTTGCGACCGGCGTTTAGCCCCAGTTGCGACCCGGGGCTACAAGTCGTTGAAGCTAGGACTTTTACAGGCATCACCGTCCACCGTTATAGACAATCGTGGCGGGCAGCATCCATTGGCAGCAAGCGAAGAGAGCGATGCGAATGCTCCAGAAAATGACCTGCGACAGCGAATGCGGCTGTTTGTGTCCCTTTTTTCTTTGTCAGCAATTTAGTAGTTACTTGAATTTGGTGGAATCGAATTGACCATACGCACAACGCTGCGATATAGACGAAAAAGGAGGTTGACGAGCGGAAAGTACACATGCTCAACAAAATCTGCTCTTATTTAGCAAAAAAAGTGATGCCAAAGTTATGCTCAGCGTCTAAAAACTCTTTTCTACGTGAATTCTCGGTCGATTTCGGGTCACAAGCGTAAGCATGCTTATGCATCTAACATCGGCATGGAACGTGAAGAGACTTTGCGTTCACTGTTGAAGGTTGGCGCAAATTCGGTGCACCTATATTATAGCACATGACACCAAGTTTGCGCTAACCTTCAACAGTGAACGCGAAGTCTCTTCGCGATCCATGCCGACGCTACACACAGTTGCCCGTAAATCAGTATAAGAAATTCAAATTCTTGTTAGGTACCTGCCTAGGAGAAGTTTAAGGCAGGCTGTGTCATTCTCGATACACAGAACAGGTTTGAAAGAACCCTGCCTTTGTTTTCGCAGCGCTTCTGCATGTCTTGGCTTTCTGCCAGTAAATTTCGAGGTGGTTCCGAAACGATTGTCTGTAATGGTAGACGGTGACGCCTGTGAAAGTCCTAGCTTCAACGTCTTCTGTCGGGGCTCACGGTCGCAACGGATATTTTTCTTTGGAAGGCTTTCATCAGACTCTTTTTGGGACGATTCTGATTGTGTAACAGTCTTGTGTAGTAAAAACAACTAGCATCTAGTGAGCGTCGTCGCTTTACCGCGTTTGGAGTTCGCTATATTTAGTACTAAGCCCTTCAAGCGAATAGTGCGCTCCAATGCGCGCGCGTCGCGCCCGCTCGCCTTTTGTTTTGGAGGGACTCTGGCAAATCGGGGGACTCTCCCGCAGAAATTTCGTGAGCGGGTCTGCCGCCTAACACCCAGCGGGAGAGTCACTAATAAAAAAAGTGGGCGTCGCTCGGTTCGGGACTCCCGCTGAGGAAAAACGGTTCTGCGGGAGAGTCCCCCGATTTGCCTGCTGTGTCTGTGTGTATGTTGTAGCGTCGATTGTCTCTGCGTCTCGTCTAGTTAGGCATTGTCTTTCGCTGAGGGTCTGGATTCTCATCGTTCGGCTGCTCGATAGGAGTCTCCCGCCGTGCCTTTAGCTAGTGTCCCGATCGCAATAGTGACGTCATAACGAGCGTCGCAATGCTGCACTCCCGCTGACCCTTGCCGTATGACTCCGCGTAGGTCTGTGCTCCTTTTCTCCTATCGGGAGTCCTACGCGGAGTGTCCCCCGATTTGCCAGAGGAAACACACGATTTTGAAAGTAATTTTCTATTTTTGGGGGGTTTGTCTGGGTTCTCAGCCTTTTTCAGGGTTCTTAGCGTGAAGTTTCATTTCTATATTTTTTAAATATTACTTTGCCTAATATTTAGACCCGCTTAATCGTTAACTTTCTGTATGATGTTTTTTTTTCTCTGATCATCAATTTTTTTCTGATCTTTATACTACAGGCCATAAAATGGCCAATGTCTCACCGTCGACTGCGTACCACGCGCTGCGCGACCGCACGTGCGTCGGAAGCAGACGAGTTTTTGGCGCGCGCGGCGGCCGAAACGCGCGGCGGCCGAAACGTCGCGCGGCGGCCAAAACCCGCCTGCTTCCGACGCGCGTGCGGTCGCGCAGCGCGTGGTACGCAGTCGACGGGGAGACATTGGCCATTTTATGGCCTGTACCTGCGCTTGCTATATTTCGAGCATGTTATCTACCGCATTGGGTACTTTCTTCGTGATCTGCCCCGCTTCGCCTAAGTCACATAATTTTATTTTTTGTAAATTTTTCTGTGTTTATATTTTTGTCAATTCTATTTCAGTCATTTCACTGCATTTCTGAGTTTTATCCAGTACTTCAAGTTTTCAAAGGTCAAATTATTTTCATAATATTTCAAGACACTTTTTTGAATTTTTCAACTCCTAATTTCTCGGGAAAATGACATTACCAAATTGATAATTTTGTCAGGAAGCTAATATTATGGAATGGAAAGTTTTAAAAAATTGAAATCAAAGATTAATGCGTAACTGTTTCGCTTCGCAAAAAAGGGTGATGATTTGGCTTTTAGGAAAAACTCTAAATGGGAAAAATGACGCGCGCGCGCCGGCGTTGAGTAGTATGAATAGCTTCAGAATGTTTTAATGTCTGTTTATGGCATGATATATGATGAATAGTATGAAAGAGCACCTAACCCCACACATTAGAAGATTCTTTCTGGAGTGTCCCACAATAATTAAGGGTGTTCATTTGAAATACATATACCCTATCCCAAACGAGATGGGGCTTAGTCCTCGCAGACGCCTCGGTCATCGGGACTCACGCGTAAAGTAAAATGCGGGTGCTGCAGGCGCACACAACACACGCGCCTTTACGCGCAAATAAAAAAAATCAGAAAAACTGATTTTTTTCAAAGCATGGATAAAGCCTTAATTATGCGATGAATACGCGACAGTGCATTAACATACGTATATGACTACGACAAAACAACTCCTTTGAATAAAAGTACTGTATTTATAGGATTGAGATTTTCACCGTAACTCTTCTCTTTACATTACGAAGCTAATTTTCCCTGTTTGCTTAGCTACCGTTCCCATCATTTCTTTCCAGCACAAAAGTTTTCTTTGGGTTTCCGGGCATAATGCGCCAGTTTTCTGAGTTTTCAGGTCTTCGTACTGGGCCCTTTTCATTGATAACAGACGTCACATACCATTCCACTCTTCACAGCTGTTCTACTTCTGGAACGTTAATCGTAAGAAGGCGTAAAAAATTGAAACATCGACTATAATTCTTTTTCAATCACTATCACCCAGAGTTTTCTTTCAGATTTTCGTATAAATGTGGACACAATGAGAAATACCGAGCGGTGTATATATGTAATTCATAACAAGAACAATAATTTTCAGTATTCCCTCGAGAGTTTACCTACTTAACATAAGCGGTCGGAGATGTGGCAATGCAATTAGTATCACCACTTTATTTAACCTTGGCAATGTGTACCGCTCGGTACTTGGAGATTACAAGAGTGCGGTAGGCCACCGCAAAAATAACCTGGTACTCTAAGGCACCAGACAAGTTCTCCAGGAAGTTCCTAAACAAGCTCACCACGAGTCTTTTCCAGTTTTCCTCAGAACCTCGATCCGCGTTGCCATCCGTGAAATCCTTTTTTTGCAACCGTTTTGCTTATCTAATGTAGCCGCGTTTGGCATCCTATGTATTCAACACTTAAAGGCAGTGGTCGCGATCAAATATGCTTGTCGTCTTTTTCTCTCCAAATCCTTTCCTGGGTCTCGAGTAGTAGGACTCATAAAAAAAATCGCGAAAAAAACACTATTTAGGGCCGAATTTGAAACCTGAACTTTCTTGTCTTTTGATGGTGGACGAGCCCTCTCCACATCAGCGGCATCGATGACCTCTTATATCAAGAACATCAGCTAGCTTGAAATTGAATGTCAATCAATGAACCTTCGAATTTATGTACACATCTAATCAAAAACATTGACTGGAGTGCTTTCTTTCATTGCTCAACTGCTTTTATTAGGTAAATTAGCATTTATTTCGTCCTCTCAATGTCGATGATTTTTGACTGCTCGGCATGAGACTGCGATCTGTTTCGTCATCGCTGTGCACGTGTGCACGAACTAGCTTCTTTGGGCCCTAGAAACTCTATTTGTAGACCGTTTTTCACCGCGCTACCTTCATAGTTTTTCAGCTGTTTTTGATCTAAACTGATTTTTGTAGTTTCTTCGATAACGTTTTTCATCGTGACCACTGCCTTTAATTGTCCAGTCTCCATTGTTGATGGCAGGGGAGCAGGATGCCACCGTCTAAATCTGTGCCTCTGTTTTGGTTATTCACCGGGGGAGTGCGGCAATTGCCGTTCGCCGGCCATTTTTGGGGTTAGCCAGTGCCGTTTGCTGAAAATTTTGCTTGAAACGGCAAACTTTCGGCAAAAAATTCAAACCACAGGGTTAGCCCCCACAGCTGTTTATTTGACTAGGTAATCAGAGGAAGTCGGCCAAGTTCTAAGCTGTTTGGGAGTCTCCAAGCGTGTTCTTCCAATCATCAGATTCTTAACCCCTCTTGGAAATGACAAAATTGCAAAAAACCCTCTCCCTGAAACATTCCGATTACTGCAAGTTCCACAGTTACAAAGCTAAAGGGTATCAAAAGTGGAGCGTGAAAGCATCCTTCTTTAGACGTATGAACCAGTTAAGAATTCGTGTAGTCGTTTTTCGCCAGAGTTCCGCACCTGCTGGACGTTCCGAAACGCATTTTAGTCTTTGGAAAATCTGGAATCGGACCTCTTAATCGTGTTCAGCGCCCAGAATAACCGCCTGATCAAAGTTCTGGTGAGAGCATGTTTTTCGAACTTTGCACAGAGTGAAAGCGTTTTCCACTTGCACAAGGCGTTTTTTCTGATTTTAGTACATTTTCTATCCTCCAAAAGCGCTTTACTTTTACGAAAATACGGAAACGGATCTTATAATAGTGTTTAGCGCCCGAAACACCCCCCCCCCCTAAGCAAAGTTTGGGTGAAGACACATTTTCCGAACCTTCTGCAGACTGATAGCGTTTTGGACTTGTACGGATTTTCGGTTCAGCGTTCAACTATTATATATCAATACGGGGTACAGTAAGCGTTGAAGAAACGTATATTCCACTTTTTATCATCAACGGGTTTAGCATGATCATTAAGTCAATGATGCAGTCTTGAATGTTGTCTGCCCTGAATGTCAGGAAACGTTCCATCATTACTCTGACCTCTCCAGGCACTATGGGGAAGCTCACACAGACGAGGAAGGAAGTCAATGATTCAGCATATGTTCTTAACCCTCTAACGCGAATGACAGTACATCGGTTTCGTATCACAAATTCCTTATCACAGTGTTATTGTCCACCAGATCACATGAGTTTCTCAGCTTTGTGCCTCTAAAGGCTATATATCCCACTTTGGTCATCATCAATATTAAAAAATATTAAAAATGACTTTAAAAAGTATAAAAAATATATCACAAGTGAATATATGATAAGTGGATTCCGTACCACATGAAAAAAATGAACTATTCCAGTTGTATTACTTGAGTGTATTTACAAGACAACTGGTTTTCGTATTTAAAACGATCTTCTGTAAGAAAAACTGACCGCAAAGCTCTTTCTGATCTGAATTCGGACTCTAACGAACGTAAGTCCGAGAAACGGTGAGTCGGTCAATTTTAGCGAATTGCGCGTAAAGGCGCGTGTGTTGTGTGCGCCTGCACCACACGCATTTTATTTTACGCGTGAGTCCCGATGACCGAGGCGTCTGTGAGGATTAAGCCACGAGATGGCAAGCGTAGAGCCCAAAGAAGCAGCGCGCCGCCCTCTGCGTCTCTGACATTTTCGTATTTTTGGACGTTTTTTAACTCTCTCACTTCATTTTCTTACATACTCCATTGCTCTTGTGCGTTCTTTTCTCTCGAAATGCTCGTGGGCTCGATACATATTTCGTTCTTCACGTGGCAGGGAAAGTTTCTCAGAATATGGATAATAGGTCGGAGCACACAGAGTCGTCTAACCCGTCGATTTCACCGTAAACTCGATACAACGGAGCTGTTTTAACTTGTCTGAGGCCATTATTTCCCTTCATTGCTTGGTTGCAGTCTCTATAGTGTCTCAGACAACTTTAACATCGATCCAGGTGATTCAGGTCGCTGGTGATTATACATTCCATCCGATCGTTTTCGGATGAAAATAAAAACAGCTTCCTCTCTTGAACTTTAGTTTCATTTCCCAAAAATAGAGTCTATGCCCATCAAAAGTCATTGTACCATTCATATGATATGAATTTTGCGGCCAAATAACTGCTCAACGCTCAATGATTTTAGTTTATCCGAAATTATCCGATTATCCGATCCGAAATTTAAATTTGTGCCGTAATTTTGATTTGCTCGCAGACAAAACTTTTATTTGAATTGCGAGTAGTGATATGGTGATATTTAAATTCTGGTGCATTAGAAAATGTGCTTCTTGTAAGCAAATAAGCCGAATAAGTGAAGGAAAATCGCAATACAGTTTTTATCCGAAAAATTTCGGTTGGAATGTATACTGGTGATGTCAGAGACGCGGAGGGCGGCGCGCTGCTTCTTTGGACTCTAGGCTTGTCATCTCGTTTGGGACAGGGTACAAGAAAATCCAAAAATTTTACGACCCCCCAACTTTTTTATTTTTTGAAGTTTTTTCTGAAAAGTTTGAGAAATACTCAATATTTTACAACCCCCTCGTTGCGACCGGTCGCAAGCTTGTCCAATCCTGTTGGGCACTGTGGCGCGATGCACTTGGCCACGCCCATTTCACCGTGCCGCTTTAAATTTGAGCACCTAGCCGGGGTTTCCCTCCCTTGCCGAAATCAGGAGATTCAATGCGGCACGGAAAAACGGGCGTGGCCAAGTGCGTTGTAAGAGTGATCCCCGAGGCCACATAGCACCAGTTTCGGATTTTGGAAAAAAATGATGGTGGGGGGGGGAGTCGCTCTGATTTATAAAAATTACGCAACGCCCCGCCTGACCCTGCTGAGCGTTTGCTTCTACCATTCGGGGGTTACGAAAGCGTTGAAGAAAAATGTTCCAGATTTGACCTGAAATTCTCCTGGGGATGTGCTGATCATGAATATGATGTTTACTTGTCGATTTGTCGAACTTTTCGACCTAATTTGTCTAAAGCTTCAAGTCGGGGGAAATTTCAGGGCAAAATGAGACTTCTGACGATTCCCGGAACGCTACTGTAGATATGGCTCAAAATATTTCTCTAGGAGTTATTCGGAGTGCTCGACACGTTTGATGTCCTTATACCGATTTTTGACAATTTATGGTAGATTACGGTGGGTGTGCGGTAGTTTAATCAAAGTCTCAGATTCGACTTGAAAATTCTATGGAGGGTTTATTCGGGGTACTGAGTACGAACTTGATGCCCATTTGTCGATTTCTGAATTATCAAGGTAAGTTCTGCCCCCCCCCCCTAAATGGCATGGTACCTACCGTAACGTTTTGTAAACCTTGAAGTTCAGACAAACGGACCCCAAATTCGATTTCAGAACCCTAATTAACCCCTACAAAATTTCAGCCAAATCCGAAACTTGTTTTTCAAAACACTCCATAAATGTCTGATGGGTAATCTTACCTCTTCGCGAGGCTTGAAAAATGCTTACAACTTTTTGGAACCAGCAGCTCTGGGCGGTATACTGCGCAGTTTTACTGTGGTGGCCTAACAAGAGATTATAACAATACCATTCGTTCTTCTGCATTTTCTGCATTCTGCTTTTACCGCTCTAAATACTTCCCTTGTAAGAAATGTGAGACCTATTCATCCGCTGGTAATTTTTAATTCATTGGCTGTAGAGTCGCGCTTGCGTTGGCCCTAAAACAAAGCGACATATTCGGATCAACCCTAAGATCTAGTCCTTTTTTCTACGAAGCTCACGAAATGCTTACTTAAGAAAAATTTGAAAAATCTGGAAAAAGGTTGCAAGCTATGAGAGTTACTATGTGCGGGGTCAAAACGTTTTATAATCGATGCGGAATTGTTCGTCGGAACAGTGTATGGTCGAGCAGTCTGTGTCTGTGGCTGTCTATGTATGCGTCGCACAGCCCAATGCCTTTGTCAGAAAATACCGATTAGACGAGCAACTCCGCGTAGACCAGGCAGTGTAATGTGTTTCTACCTTTTCTATACTTAGTTTAATTTCAGTTCAATGAATCGCGAATCGGTTATCAATGCACTACATGCTACCACAACGCCAGAGGAAGAGAAAAAAGCCGAAAGCTTCTTGGGAGAGGTAGGCTTTTTGTTCTAAGTTGACTCAGATCAGTGAGTTGCACTTGTAGAATTAGGTTGCGTCGGTCGGCACTGCTCAATCGGAGTGTATGTTGCAGCGAACGGGCCCGCGAGAGGTCGGGAACGGTGATCCGCTTCGTCGTACAACTACCACATCGAGTGATGGTGCCGACTGGCGTACCTTGTGCGTACTCACGAACGACGATGGTCAACATATCGCTGGTGCCGCCACTGCCGAATTTAACAAGATGGAGCCAGTAAATCGAGATCATGTGGCAAAACTTATGGAACGATGGCGACATGCTGCACGTAAAGCGCGAAAACTCACACAAGACCCATGGTCACCTTTTTTTATTTGCGATGTACCTATTATGCGTGCTAAACGTTATCGTTATTCATCTATTAGAAAGTCGTGGACCGAAGATATTGTTGAAGCCCGTCTCCATCCTGAATCATTTGCTCGTGGCGCTATGAGAGAATGCTATCGTTTAAAAAAACTTCCATCGAATTGTCATCATAATGATTGGAGATATGCCCACAATTACGTGGCTAAGCGGTATATCCAAGAAGTAGATCGGTCAGTGTTGTTTGAGGACGTTAGACTGCAGATGGATGCGAAGCTATGGGCTGAGGAGTACAATCGTTACAATCCCCCGAAGAAAATAGACATTGTGCAGATGTGCGTTTTGGAGATGATGGATTTGCCGTCCGAGCCGTTGTTTCATCTTGAGCATTACATTGAAGGCGATTACATCAAGTACAACTCTAATTCTGGATTCGTTTCTGATGTCGCCCGGAAAACACCTCAGGCATTTTCTCATTTCACTTTCGAAAGATCCGGACATCAGATGATTGTGGTTGATATTCAAGGCGTCGGAGACCTTTACACCGATCCACAAGTTCACACCGTTGTTGGCACAGACTATGGTGATGGCAACTTGGGTACTCGTGGAATGGCTCTATTTTTTCATTCTCATCGTTGCAATGATATATGCCACTCCCTCTGCTTGACTGAGTTTGACCTGTCCGACGCGGAACGCTACGATTTGCAAAGTTGTTCTTCGGCAAATTCTGTGAACCAGTCGACTGTGTTCTCGCGTCATCCAAGTGCGTGCTCAGCAATTGTTCCGGAGCTGATACAAGAGGATGCTATGGAGTGTCTCCGTCTGCGAACCATCTCTATTCGAAGTCGTAATTCGTCGGTCTGCGGGGACTCAAGGATGGATGCTCATTCGGATGATGGCAAAACGCATGATGATGACTGTATTTGCGATGACTGTCTGACTCAGGCAACCTCAAATGTCTCATGTGAACCATTCGATGACGACGATGATGACGAGGACAATGGTGAGGGTGACGACGATGATGGTCACGAGGACGTGAAGCCGTGCCCAATTCGTAAGGTGGGCTTCTCCAGTCTCAGTATCGAACGAACCGAGCGGTCTCGTTCGGACAGCTTCGGAAGCTCTCTTGGATCAAGTTCCCTTGGAAGTTCGTCTAGGATCACCCGTGACACCGAGAAGGAGGAGTACTGGTCTGTTGCCCGGAAGAAGTCGATACCAGCTGGTATACTTTCTGCCATGGAACTACAGAAGCTTGCTGTCGAATCCATGAGGCTGACCCAGCACGCTTCCATTCTAGGCCAAATTCATCTGGATCTTGCCCGCTATCACGAATTGGGACGGTTCTTAGCGGCAGAAGATAATGACGATAAACGGATTGCATTAGGTGAAACAGGCACGAGTATGGAAGTCTGTTCGAAATCTCCTTCAATAAAATACGATTCGGAATCTGCTCTGTTCCATCTTGATATAGCACGACGTTGTGGTGTGTTGGAAGCCATTGTTACCGTCGCACAGATGGCCTACTGCTTGCCCCATGATCTTCTAAAAGACATCGGGGATGATGAGATTTGGACGAAAGATGATGAAGATGGAGATGAGGGAGGTAAGCATTGCGAAAGGGAGGAGTTTGCCTTCGAGTTGATGTTAACGGCTGCAGAAATGGGCGACCGTAGTGCGATGTTGTTCGTAGCCGAAGCTTTCGAGACTGGACGCCGAATGGGTCCCAATGGACAACCAAGCTATCCAGATTCGATCAAATGGTACGAGAAGCTTGTTGGCTTCAATGACGATGACAGTGGCGAAGGAGTTGTACTTCCCCGATATCAAGTTCTGGCGAAGGTGGCACAGATGTACCAGGAAGGGGGGTGTGGATTGCCGCAGGATTTTGAGCGTGCTTATAATTTGTACACAGAAGCTGCTGAAGTAGCTATGGAGGCCATGAAGGGAAAACTTGCTAATAAATACTACGAGCAAGCGGAGATGTGTTTTCGTTAATGTCTTTAATTTTGTGCTCCACTCTTTATCTGCATTTCTTAACACCAAGCTGTACATTGTTCGGGTTATTTTCAATGATGTGCTCCATTTTTTCTCTCCGGGAATGTTATCCTTTCACATGTCTTCATCTTTATTACTATTTGTTTGCTTCAATCAGGCAGTGTGTTTTTGTTTGAGTAGACACCGTTTCAAGTGGTCACGTGTTGTTTAAAAAAAATGTTTTAAAGTGTGCAGCATTGCAGGAGCAGTAATCAATAATTTTAAAGGAAACACAAAAAAAGAATGCTTTTTACGCTAGTCAATCACAATGGTAAATGTGCCTTCTCAGAAAACCGCCGCATTCAATGCGTGTCGAATATGCATTCAACTCGAGTGACCACAACCATCGAAAGGCTTCATCAAGGGGGCACGTGCTCCAAACAGCAGCACGTGGTGCGAAATTTCATAGCAGGAGCATGTGCCGCAAAATTCAATCGCAGGAGTACGTGCTGCAAGGTAGTCCAGCGCTATCGTAGCAGCACACAGACGCGACGCGGCTGGCACACCGACGTGTGACGCGGCAAGCTCGCCGAGCACCATCTGGGGCCGTTAGCGATTGGACGAGGCTTCCAGCGGACGGGCGGGTAAAGAACCGCAAACTTGGGTAATTGAAGGAGTGCATCCGTATACTTTCCTTTTTTGGATAATCGTTTTGTCATCGAGTTGAATGTGTATCGTGCACGCATTCGACGGCTTATTTGTTGGGGGACGTGCTGTGATTTGAAACAAAATAGGAGCACGTGCTCCCCTAGCAACACGTTCCCTGACTGTGCTCGAAACCACCTTGTCTTCGAGTTGAATGTATATTCGACACGCATCGAATGCGTCGATTGCCTGGGTTATTCTAAGCTGCTTAAAGACCTCAAATTTTGGGAGCTGCTCCTTAGATTATATCCCTTAGTGTCACTAAAATGCTTACTTTAAATAACGGTCGAATAAATGTTGCGACGAAACTTGGCTGGCTGGCTTTCCAGTATTTCTTATCGTAGTTACGTTTAACACATATGGTATATTACAGAACGGTATAAAGGTTAGCAGCCGAGCGGTTGCAATACGCCTTGAGATCTAACTTTAATAGTTCAGAGGCAATTTCAGATTTTTGCAGTGCCAACATTCCCTTAAGCCTGAATTATACTGGGAGCAATGCTACCGCGCCTAGAAAGCCGATACAGCACTATTCGCGGGTTACGGTAAGCGAAACAGTGACTCGCATTGGTACCGGGCCCAAGTCACGGCTTATTTGCGCGGTTGCTAAGCGTATCGCGTGCACATCACTCACAAACCACGCATTTTCGCTTTTGGTATTTGTCGTGTAGTATACGTGACATCGCGTCGCTGCTCTTTGCACAGCAGGGTTGAGCAGCGCTGTGACCGGCTACAACGGGGGTCGTAAAATTTTTAGAAATTTTTGGAAAAAAATAGGATTTTTTCCAAGCCTTTTGGTAAGATAAAATAAAGTAAAAATGAGGCCCTGGAACTAATTGCAATTTGTTCCGCGTACATTGCACCTAACCAAATACATATGATGGTGAAAAATATATATATAAAACTGAAAAATATATGCCTAATATGTCTCCCGAATCCACAATAAAAATTATTACAACAACCTTCGCTTCTCTTTGAAATTTGACACTAAGTAAAACTTTAAAAAAATTAGTCCCAGGGGGCCCCCTGGCGTGGGGGGTCGTAAGTTTTGGGATTTTTTTTTGCAATCCGGGGGTCGTAGCCTCTACAAAATTCGCCACAACGGCCTGCTCAACCCTGTTGCACAGCGATGCGATGTGCATCGCTGTACAAATCACATCACACACTATCCCATTCGGGAAGCGCTCGAGTCGCCTAACGCCATGTTTTGACTGCATCGCTGCTGTTTTTCATCTCAGCGATTGTGCACCCGCTGCTGCAGCGATGTAGAAGCGACAGGTATTTTGTTCATAGTGCACAGCCTCACCGATGATCGAAGAAGTTCATCAGTGAAGGTAATGGCTGGTAGTCATGAATAACACGTTTCGACTCGTAAACACTAATCTTGTCATGTGAAAGGGTCAACGTTCACTAGACGAAACGTGTCATTCGCTTTCAATCCTTTCAGCGATGATCATCGAGAATCGCTCCTTCAACAGTGATGTAGTAAGACATAGGATTTCTTCGCCGCGACCAGCGATGTAAAGGGGTCCGCAGAGGTGAAGTAGCGGGGTTGCTCGCAGCGACGACCAGCACTGGGTGATGCCATATCGATTACATTCGACGACGATGGCGACCGACGCGGCATGAAGGGCGACGAGGGGGCACCGCAGAGTGTATTGACGCCGCGACGGCCCTACATCACTGCCAGCGAGATGCAACCGACGCCGCGTCGATAATGTTTCGAAACATTTCTGTCGCCGTTTCAAGGCTGACGCTCGGCGACGACTCGCCGGTCTCTGCAACTCTGCAGACCCCTTAAGACGTTTGCCACGCAGCGATCACAACTGGAGTGCCCTTCCATTACGCGCAATGAAAAAGGAACAGTTGTCCCTCGCATGATCGCAGCGACCACCTGCAGTCAAAACATGGCTTAAAGACTGGTCGCGGTCAAATATGCTTGTCGTCTTTTTCTATCTAAACCCTTTTTTGGGTCTGGAGTAGTAGGACCTATAAGAAAAAATCATGAAAAAACCACTGCTTGGGGCCAAATTTGAAGCCTGAACTTCTTGTCTTTTGATGGTGGGCGAGCTCACTCCACAACATCGGCGTCGATAATCTCTGATATAAAGAACATCAGCTAGCTTGAAATTGAATTTCAATCAGTGAACCTTCGAATTTATGTACACATCTAGTGAAAAACAGTGACTGGAGTGCTTTCTTTTCTTGCTCAACTGTTTTATTAGGTAAATCTGCATTTTTTCTTCCTCTGAATGTCGATGATTTTTGACTGCTCGGCGTGAGTGTGCGATCTAGTTTTTCAGCTGTTTTTGATCTAAGCTGATTTTTGTAGTTTTTTTTCGATGACGTTTTTCATCGTGACCACCGCCTTAACGGAGTTTTGAAAAAGGGGGATATAAAATGAAACAGTATCGTGTTTTCAAATCTCTCCTAATGCACTCGCGTAGATTGAGAACGGCCAAAACTACGTTTTTTATATTTCAGAATTCGGAACTTTCTCAGCAAAAGTTTCGTTAAAAAGGGTTATTTGACGTGCTGAACACGAGCTTGCTGTCCATTTACAGTAATTTGAATGCTTCGAAAGTTACGCTAGGCTACTGTGGCCCAATGGTATTTAACCGACAGTATCCTAAGTGCTGAAATCTCTTGTGGGAATGAAAACGGACTCCATATCTTTGTTCTTGCCTCAGATGACCCCCCCTTGGACTTTTACCCTTGAAGAGTTTGGTTTGAAAACGTTTGAAGTTCTGACAACTAAAGACTACATATCTGGCGTTTCTGATCTCCCCTTGTGCAATAAAGGCAGCACATGCGCTCGTAATAGGGTAAGGCGTAGCGGTGTGGTCGGCCCGTGAGAGGTGCGCCCCCCCTCCCTCCAGCTTTGGATCCGGTGCGGCCCCCCTCCCATCGATGTTGTGACTTGAACCACTTTTGTGAACCAATTTGAGTAATTTCTTCCGAACAATGCTTCTAAACGATTTTTCAGCGAAAACGGACGTTAAAGGTCAAGTCGCACCGGCCGTAATCGGCTCAAAATGGTCGGATCGACCTGGGACTCGGCCGACACCTTTTCTAATGGTCATATTCCAAATAAACACTACAGCATCGCGATCCAGAAAACTTATTTTTTTCGACCTCTTCAGACGTCAAAATCCAACAGCGGTTTTCCGATCTTTGGTCAGTATCTCGGATTTGGCTGAAATCTTGCCTAGGGATGCAATTCAGGACGCTGAAGACGAATGTGACGCCTGTTTCACAATTTTCGACCTGCTACTTTAGTTATAAGATGGTTTGGGAAAGAAATAATTCATGCGATGATTTCACTGTTCGATTCAATGACGTGTATCTTCGTACCTTATCTTTTTTAACTTGCTACGGACAACAAAGTGGTGAAATGGGCCTCTGAAGTGGATCTAGAATTGACGGCGTGAATTTTCGGAATTTTCATGTTCCTGTTAGTGAGGCGAGTGCAATGGTATGTGAAAAGTCTTTCTGACTCCGGCGTTTCATCGTAATACTTGTATTTCCTTCTGTGATTCCCAAAGACCACAGATCGAAGCGTGTCAGATTTCTTTTATGGTGACCGTCTGATCATTTCACAATGAGGGATTTTAAGGTGGAAATATACAATTTTTTATTGATTTCGGGTATTGACTCAGTTATTTCGTATCAATATAATTGTATGGTACTCGTTGAATGCTGTTCAAAAATGGCATCAGAATTGAAGTCGTAGGACTCTGAAACAAGTTATGGATAAGTGGCACTTTGTGCGCGCAAAATTGTCGCAAATCGCCATTTCTGCGGAAAAAATCTGCTCTGTACGGTAGGAGGGAAATTTTCGGCATGATGACTGACCGGGGGCCTGCGCCCCCCCCCCCCCCTACCCGGCGCCTCAGCCTGCCGCCCCCCTCTGTGATCGTCACACCGTACGCCTGAGCCTGAAAATCACACTCGGAAACAGAGGGTATATGGTTTATTCATTGTATTTATTGTACCACCCACAAACGTCGCTGACAGTGAGAATGGCCCAGCAGCCCTGTTTTGGAGGTGGCCGCAAATACAAGGGGCGGAGGAATACAAGGCGTGGCCAACTTCTCACTCGTGAAGTGGCATTGTGTGTCGTTTTTGACGCTTGAAAATGCGTAGACGTGTACTGAGCCATACCATTCTATTTCCGTCTTTATCTCAATCACGTTTACGAGCGTGTATGCTGTCTGTAATGGAAATTTGAAAACCCGGAATCGCTTCTTTCTATCTCCCGGACAACCCTCAAAAGACCGTTTCTCAGAGCCCTATTCAGTGTTCGAGGATTTCCCTTGTTAATCGATAGGTATTGTGGCGGCTTTAGACACTTTTCAAGGAGCTGTGGCACGGGGTCGTCTCAAATACACGGTAAACGTCCAGAAACTGCGCGAACGATTTATATCCGATAAGCGCGCGATTCAGTAGCGCGTATCAGGCGCCACACAATTGCCGCGTTCGATGGTTGACCTCACCGCGGGCATTTCGTGCGGCAACTACCGGCTTACGCGACATTGCTACAGGTGAGCTTTCTGCTTTGGTATTTGTTCGGACTTACGAGGTTCCTTGCGTTTTCGAGACGGATGACTATTGTAGCCATAGCCAAGCATCCGACATAGCTCGTTGCAGCTGATGCAGTGAAGAGAGGCATCGCGCGAGCACAGTGCTTCTTGTTATAGTACCAGTTAGCATAAACATGGTTTTCAGAAAACTGGCTCAATTTCATTGTAACGGTGACAGAGCTCGGAACATGAGCTAATTATCTGGTATAATAACTTGTATTCGCTGCTGGCTATGCGGTCGTGTTCTCTCATATACTTTTGCCAAGGCTAAATTGTGCATAGTTGATATGTTTCGTTATCTTGCATGGGTTTGTGAGCAATGCTTTTATTAAAAGAATAGGAATTTATATATCAGCTACCAACATCAGCGAACGCGTTCCGGGCGATCACGCTCCCACTTACATCTTCGTGCTCCCAGCTCTGGCACTGGCCAGGTAGCACATCAACACTTACCCGTCATCAGGTATGATTTGGAAAGCCGATTTCAGCCCGATGATGGGCAGGGTACGGCGCAGGGTGTGGATGTTCACAGGGGGACTGAGCCGCAGAGAAGTGAAGGAGATGTCCACAGGGGGGGGGTCTAAGCTCCGCCGAGAGGTCAAGTGGATCATTCTGAATGCTTTTTTAATGGCATGTTTCCTTGAAATTTTACAGCAAAAAACACCAATTATCGCTCCAGGGGGATCTGAGAAAATCGCCAAAAAATGCTCCTGGAGTGGGGGGGGGTCTGGGTAAAATTGGCCTTGTGCACACCTCGTGCCGAACCCTGTGCCTAGGTCATGAAAATTTTTCGTGCAAGCCTTGAGGACGATCCGCGTGAAGGACGTCCAAAAAGCGCATCAACACCAGAAATCATAGCCAAAATGGAGGATATGGTTTTGGAAGATCATCGATTGACTGAGAGAGATTTAGTAGAGGCTCTACGCATCTCATTTGGCAGTGTGGCCATATTTTTAGTGAAATTTTGGGTTTTAGAAAGCTGTGTGCACAATGGGTGCCGCATTCGCTAACAATGGAACAAAAACATATTCGAATGCGACTTTCTCAGCAACATTTGGAGCGTTTCAAACAGGATAAAGTGTATTTTGTTCGTCGATTCATCGTTATGGATGAGTCTTGGGTCTATGACCATGATCCCTAATAAAAACAAGAGGCTAAAGAGTGTTGTGAACCTGGTTGTTCGGCTTCGAAACGAGTTCTTGTCCGGAAATCGGCCAAGAAGGTTATGGCATCAGTTTTTTGGGATGCGAAAGGAATTTTGTTTGTGAATTACTTGCAAACTGGTGAAACAATTCTGAGTATTATCGCAACCTTTTGGACTAGGTGAAGGAAAAAATCGTGAAAAAGACCCGGTTTGCAGAAGAAAAAATCCTTTTCATCAGTACAATGCACCGTGTCACAAGAGCATTTTGACAATAGCTAAAATCCATGAATTAAAGTTCGAATTGTTTGAGCATTACTGCAATATAATATCTACGGAACTGCACAGATGGCCTATGGCATCTTTCATAGTGCACACCGCAAGAGCGGCGCGCGTGTGAGGCGTCGTTTATACTTCCGCCACCGAGCAGCGCGGCGAAGTGCAATCCTATAGTATCGATCGTGCCGCGCTCGTGATCAATTTTACAGGAATGCACTGTGCCGCGCCGCCCCGCGGCGGGAGTATAAACGACCCCTGACGCGCGATGGACTATGAGAGTTCTTATTGCACGGGACGCGCGTCCTGCCCATCCACCTCTGCCATAGCGGCACCGTCCAAACCGTCATGGCGGTTTCACCATTGAAATTAGTATCCACCTCTCAGTCTAAGCTCACTCCAACATATATAATTCTGGAACTACTCCAGGTAGCCGTATACGCAAATGCAAGTCATGAATTTCTGTGCATGTCAAATTTGAAGCTCAACATTGATCCGTACCGCCCTGACGGTGCCGTCGGAGATTTCATAGTTGTTTCCCGCTCGTTCCGCGCGTGCTGCGCGCTGAGAACTTCTATAGCCTACCGCGCTTCCCGCGCTTGCGGTGAGGACTATGAAAGATGCTTATGAGACGTTGATAGTAGCAATGACGAGTCAACGACGGATAGAACATCATCAAAGGCACTCATCTTGAGAGTCTTGGCTGAGAAATAGCCCACCAGGCTTGATAGCTGTTTCTGGTGAGCTATTTGTTGAATATTTCGCGACTATTTCTTGGCTACTACGCGGGTGCGACCTTGTTGTTCGCGAAACAGCCGAGAAATAACCGAGAAAACATGGGTAGCATAACCGAAGGCTGTGTTGACACCCGAATCTGCCACAAGGATGCGTCGTATACTCCCTTGGAGGGCACTTTTTCTGCGGCTGTTCCCGGGCGAGCATTATTTGACGGCTATTTCGCGGCAACCACCTATTTTTCGACGACTTCTCGGCTATTACGCGGAAATCAGGCATTTTGTGACTATTTATCGGCTATTACTTGGCCAAAACTCTCAGAGCAAGCATCCGTAGGGTAGTAACTACGTCAGCTTATTAGGGGTTGGTGAAAATGTGGTGAGGTTAAAGGCGATTGTCGCGTGAGGTATGCTATTATGGCGTCATACGCGACAAGCGCTCTTCAATCTCAGCTTCTGGCGATATATTTTCAGCACTGAGGTGATACTAGCGTGGCGATTTCAGGCTTTAAATTCACCTGTACTTACATGGTTTTGAAGTCATTTTGGTCGAAGCAAGTCGCGAAGGTTTGGCGGAACATTCAGAACAGGGTTCGGCGCTAGGTGTGGAGATCCACACCGGGGGGTCTGAGCTCCACTGGGAGACCATGTGAACCATTCTGACCGGGGGTCGTAGATATACTGTTTAGAAATATTTTTTGCGAGTATTTCAGTAATACCGTCCAATTAGCATGAAACGTTGTAATTAAATTTTACGTAAAGGTTAAAATTATAGTAAAAGTTCTCCTACGGTTGGATATAAGGCACATAGGTTCTGGCCGTGTATCCTGGATAGTCGTGTACTGATTCGAAAATAAGCTCAGATTGGAAGCTACGGAAAGGGGCGGAAGAGAAGAGTGGATACTATGAATGAAGTTATATGCAAATGCGAAGACGACAAGATGTACTAAAAAATAAATGTTTTCAGAGAAGAACAGGTCACTTTAAATGTATGGAAAATACGCTTTAATAAGTGGTTAGATACGAAAATAGGTGTCTCAACATTAGCCAGACCAGACATGGCAAAAACACTTGCTAGTTGGAAAGAGCGTCATCTAATCTGGTTACGTTTCGAATTTCATTCTCCGAAACCCACTCATACACGAAACACACGACGCGGGTACGATCACGCAAGGTGCTTAATTTTTGGAAAACATTAGACCTCACATCTTTCTCCAATGTAAGGGTCACGAAAATGAGATATTCGAGTCGAGAGTGATAGATTCACCGTATATACAAAATTTCTGCCCCTAAGATGGACGCTGAAAGGCACTTCTCTGTTTCGCCCACACCTGTGGCAGATGCGGTCACGCTGGAAGTCTACATTTTTGCAAGGTATGAGTCAGGAGAATACGATATTCGAGTCGAGCGTGGTTGATTTACCTCATATACAAATTTTAACGGCATCATAGGAACGCCAAAGACCGCTCCACTGCCTGGGCTCACTTATCTCAAGTGTGGTCCCGCCTGAAGTCGGCATTTTTGAAATTTAGGTGTCACGAGAGTAGGATATTTGAGTCCAGCGTGGTCAATTTACTGTTCAAACTTTTGCCGTCTCAGTGTAACGCCGAAGACCGCTACATAGACAGCGGAACACGGTAAAGAAATCGTAAAAAAAGTCCACAAACCTGAAAAAGGGTTTGAAAACAGCTGTAACTTGAGTTCCAAATGAGGTACCCGGGGCCACACTACACGGTCTCACATTTTTCTCAAGTGTGGTCCCGTCGATAGTCGGAGATTTTGAAAACTATGAGCCAAGAGAGTAGGATATTTAAGTCCAGTGTGGTCGATTTACTTGGTATACTCACTCTCACCGTCCAACATAGATGCTGAACACCGCTACAGAATGAGGCCTCACACTTTTCTCAGGTGTGGTCCCGCCGAATAGGGGCATTTTTGAAATTCAGGTGTCATGAGAGTTGGATATTTGAGTCCAGCTTAGTCAATTTACTCCGTATACTCACTTTTACCGTCTTAGTGTAACCCCGAAGACCGCTACATACAACCCTACAGATTAAGACCCTAACCGACCCCAGAAGTTGCTTTTCAGAAAAATTTACTAGGTGTGGACTTTTGATGTTTAGGGCGCAAAAGTCCACACCTAAATCCGCTGGCCAGGTGTGGACTTTTATGCTCAAAACATCAAAAGTCCACACCTAGTAAACTTTTTTGTAAGGCGTCATCTGGGAGGGGGTAAGGTTGCACTCCGTATGGTTACAAATGTAGTTTCTTAGTTTTGCTCAAACCCCGGGTACCTCAATTGAAACTCAAGTTACAGCTGTTTTCAAACCCTTTTTCAGGTTTGTGGACTTTTTTTACGGTTTCTTTACCGTGTTCCGCTGTCTATGTAGCGGTCTTCGGCGTTACACTGAGACGGCAAAAGTTTGAACAGTAAATTGACCACGCTGGACTCAAATATCCTACTCTCGTGACACCTAAATTTCAAAAATGCCGACTTCAGGCGCGACCACACTTGAGATAAGTGTGAGCCCAGGCAGTGGAGCGGTCTTTGGCGTTCCTATGATGCCGTTAAAATTTGTATTTGAGGTAAATCAACCACGCTCGACTCGAATATCGTATTCTCCTGACTCATACCTTGAAAAAATGTAGACTTCCAGCGTGACCGCACCTGCCACAGGTGTGGGCGAAACAGAGAAGTGCCTTTCAGCGTCCATCTTCGAGGCTGAAAGTTTGTATATAGCGTAAATCTACCACTCTCGACTCGAATATCTTACCTTCGTGACCCTCACTTTGCAGAAAAATGTGAAGTCTAGTGTTTTCCAAAAATTAAGCACATTGCGAGATCGAACCCGTGTCGTGTGCTTCATGTATGAGTGGGTTTCGGAGAATAAAATTCGCAACGTAACCAGATCGGATGACGCTCTTCCGAATTAGAAGTCCATACATCTGAAGTGACATGTTCTTCTTGAACTTGCGAAATGAATTCACGAACTCATATTAATTTGAAAACACATTTATTTCTTCAAGACATCCCGTATTCTTGACCTTAGCCAATCATTTCATCTTCTCCACGCTTCTCTTCCACCACATATATACCTTAGCTTCCTGCCCGGAATCATTCCCAATTTCTGGATACACGTTCAAATCTATGTGTCTTATATTCAACATTAGGAGCGCCTTCACTATAATCAAAACTCTTACTGTAGCTAAGTTTTTCAAAAACGCAGGCAACTCCATGTAATCCGTCAAGAAAAACCTCGTCCGTGATTTATTTCTTTTGTTAATGTCCTGTTTTTTGAAATGGTTGTTCTTCTTTAAATTATACATCTTTTGGAATAAGTTGATCCTGTTATTTCAATTTTACTACAAAAACAGACAATTGACATTCCTGGGAGGGGGTCTCAGAAAAACGCCAAAAATTCGACCTATCAACGCTTCTGAGAGGGGTGTGAGAAAATCTCCAAAAATTTGTTTTTAAAGGGGGGGGGGTATGAGAAAATTTAGCCTTGTCCACACCTCGTGCCGAGCCCTGATTCAGAACTGTATGTGTTGGATTTATAAGAGAACTTGGAAGGCCAGACTATGTTCATGCCGGTGTTCTCAACTTCTGCGACAAGTCTGCTGCCAATCTATCGATGCCGGATGGATGGCAGGGTTGGTTGGTCTTTGGCGTGGATCGAACACTAGGTCGTGTACGCCAACAACTGCGCCCTCTGCCACTACGCTGCAGGCGTCTGAGTCATTCTTGAAAAAAAAAAGAATATGCCAACGAGTTTTTCTTCCTGAGGATTGTTTTTCAAATTAAAACATTTCTCTCAGTTTAAGGCGTGGTTTGCCTAGGACGCATGACGTGAGGATTGTACGTGAAATTAGCGGATTCCGGGCATCTATAAAGTGCTTCTTCTTAACGAGTATCTAGTACCAGAGTAAATACTTGATGAACCCAGTCGAATGCATCAGGACATAGCAACGTAAAAAAAATGTATCTCAATCAAGAAAATAGTAGACTCGGCATCAAATTTGCTAACAGTGCCTTTCGCTACGAATTCGTTGTGACATATCGGTAGGAAGAATCTTAAAAACGGTTCTACATCATTCGTAGTATTCCTTGTAAGTCACTGGGACTTATCATTGGGGAACATTGGTTATTGATTTTTCTGTTTGTGGCCAATTTTTCAGAAAACAGAAGGGCCAAAATGGCCAGAAAACAGAAATCAGAAAATTCCGCACACCCCTGATTGCGATTCCAAAAATCCGTAAAGTACAAACTAGAGTGTCGTCTGTTAAAACTCTGTTAAAAAATCATTGGGCTCGAGTATGCACTGACAAGGTCATCCTTTCCGCGGTAGGAGACGTCTTGAAAAAAGTTATTCTGGGAGTTGTGGGGCATGGATAGAGTAACAATACTGTATGCTGGGTTTTCCCTATGGGCTTCCCGGTATTCCTAGAATTTCCAATCGAAAGTAGCTGTAGTTTCCTAATCAGAGGAGCTGGAGTGAGTTTATATGCTCGGCATACATTTAGTTACATTAAAATTGCCCTATACAAGGTCTGACGGTTTGATTCTGACCCATTCGTGAGACACAAGCTGTTTCCAACCTCATTGTGCATTCCATTCCTCCAATCCCTTGATTGAAGTTGCAGTAGCCAGCGAGCAGGGATGGCCGAGGGGATAACGCTGTGAAATTCCAAACGACGAAGGAATGTTGGCGTTGCGGGTTCGATTCCAGCATTTTACGTATCTTCCGCAGCAATAGTTTTGCATTTATTCGATTGTTGTCCACGAGGTTTCTCATTCACATTTAAACTTGCTTTTTCGGATCTTATTGGATTTACAAGCTGGAAAAACGCCTCTTTCGACGATTTCAAGAATGCTACGACCAAATCGCCGCAAAACTTGTACATAGGGGTTATTCGGCTAAATTACGGTGGGTATACGGTAGCTCGATCAAAGTCTCAGATCTGACTCTAGGTTTCTTTGTGAGTGTTATTTGGGACGCTGAACACGAATTTGAGGTCCATTGTTCGATTTTCGATATTTTAAGGTAATTAACGCCAGATAAAAGGCATTTCGCCTACCGTCACCTACCGTAACCCTAGGTGGGGCGAGGACTAGACTACGGATTCGGGTTCACAGCCGTAAATAACCCCCAGATGCAAGTTTTGAGCCGAATCCGACAAAATTTTTCTCAACACCCCAAAAATTCCTGATTTCCCTTACCTTCTTTTTGAAGCAATTAAATTGCCATTTTTCGGAATCCCCGCGGACGTCTGCGCTTAGCGATCGCAGTTAGAGTACTTTATAATCGTGTGCGACAGAAAATGGGCAATTGTCCTCTTCAGCGACGGGTTGCAGTACAAACAAGGCTCCATGCCGGAGCCATATGGTTCGTGTGATTTTTGTAGAAAGCTGTGACGCAGCCGCCTGACCCGAAGTTATTGGCGATAGGCACTCCATGCCTCTCTACGTTCTAAGAAAGCGGACTCAATTGGATTAGGGTACATATGAATAGAAATGTTTGGTCGAGATTCGTAAGAAATCTGAAAATTAGAAGACTCGAGCCAGAACGTATGTGGAATGTTTTGCATCACAAGGCAGTGGTGAGTACATTTCGCGTGTGGAAAAAGTCTTCATTGTATATGAGTCCCGCGTTCACTTGATGTCGTTCATAGTAGGGAGAAACGATTTTGTTAGTAAACATGTCACTGTTATGTGCATTTTGCTTTTTCAGTGCGCAAAACAACGAGGATTTGTTCCGGAGCTTCTTAACATCGTAGCAGATGCTTCTGTTCCAGAACCTGTCCGGCAGTCCGCCGCTATCTACTTTAAAATGTCGATCAGTCGGTCGTGGGAGGTTAAGATTTTGATATTTGGGATACTCGAAATCGATTTGAAAGTAACAAGGCTAGAAGGAGTGGAAGACATGTTTCCAGCTCGGTGATGACGATGACGAAGATGAAGATGCGGCTCAAGAGAGATGCCTCACGGAAGAAGACAAAGAGAGTGTTAAAGCTAATGTTTTAAACGCTTTGTGTGATGCTAATGAAGCATCGAGGTTAGTTATTTTTCAATTCACGAAGAACGACAGGCTGCTTCATACTTGGGGCTCACGAGTGTACTATGCGTTGTAATAACTTTTTCACGTGCAGAATGTTCGTCTTCTATTTTTCGCAGGTCTGTACACTCATGGGATTGCTACAAATTTTGTGGATGGTCAATGTAGGCAGCGAAGCGGTCCATAATGTTGAGCTGGTTGAGAACATTCAAGTTTCGCCATGTCCACCCGCGCCGCTGCTGGCTGTGCTTGTGTCGAATGTCTGTGAAAGGCTTTGCGTCTATGCAAAGTTTCAGCTCATGCGCAAGCTTTCGCACGGTTTATGAGCCATGTGAGGAAATTAGCTCTACCAGGTCTCTGCGCCTCGGCCCATTCCCCCCCCCCTACGATCTCCATCCAACCCGCGCCCATACTACATTCACCAAAATTTCAACGCAGTTTCGTGATTATTGTGAAAACTTGACTCATCCGATGACCCCATATTTGTCATCTGCCATCAGGGCTGGGCACACGTCCCGGTATGGCGATTGTGAATATGCAACCCCTCCCTTATCTCGGTACTTTTTAGGCACCCCCTTTGGGAAATCGAAATCGGCCGTTTCCCGAGAAGCCGGGCCCGACAGCCATGATTTCGACTTCCTGATTTTGATAAACAAGAGTTCAAAAAACACTGAATAGAGAAAAGTCCGAAAATGTCAACAAAAAAGGTGTCTTTTCTAAACTTCAAAACAATCCCATGAGGAAAAATTGTTAGTAATACGCTAAGTTATGACAAAAGATGAAACAATTTCCATTCCAAAACAATTTAACAATTGCAAACTACAACCGAACTGCTACTATTGCGGTAATTAATGTTTTCTGTCGAATTTTTTCATGAACCTATGAAGGTTTGGTTAATCTGTGTTTGATAGTTCTGATGTGGAAATCAAAACCATTTTGTGTTGTGAAGCCATGTTAGGATTCATGTGATGCGTAGGGAGTGGAAAACCCGAGTTTCACTCACCTAGAATGCCGCAATCCCTTAGAGACTCGGCTTGCCGTGCGATATGGTGTTGGAAGCAGCTACACAGCGCACACGGGAGTGGACGCGCACACAATATTAATAAAAATGTTTTTTATTACAGAACGAGGGGGAGAAAAGGATTGAAACTGACGGAAATGCAAGATGGTAAAGGTAGTCTATTCTGGATGTACCCATTTCAGAAATTTGATGTAAATAGACAAAGTTGGAGCGGGGGTAAGTATTTAGCTGTGACAAGGTTCATTCAAACGAACCTAATTGATCAAAAGTAGCATTAAACACGAGAGCAAAGGATATTGTGAGAAAGAGGAGAATCTGGCAAACTTTTTAGCATCAATAGGATCGATTTTTGTGTGATTTAAGAACCTTAAATCTCGTCCCGGCTTTACCCCGAAAACCGTGACAAAACCGGGACGAGCTTTAAGGTCCCTAAATCACATTGAATATCAAACCAGTTGTTATTAGAATGTTTGTAAGATTCTCCTCTTCCTTCCAATGCTCTTAGTTCTCGTGTTTAATGTTGTTTTTAATCAACTAGGTTCATTTGAATGAACCTTATCGAGTCTAAAAAATTTACCCCGCTCCAACTTAGTTCATTTACATTAAATTTCTATAATGGATACATTGAAAGTATCCTATTTCTGCCTTCTTCCAATAACTCCGGTTTCAATCCGTTTCTCCTCCCGTTCTCTAATAAAATACATTTTTATTTAATATTGTGTGCGCGTCCGCTCCAGTGTGCGCTGTGTAGCTGCGTACAAACACCAAATCGCACGCTCACGCACTCGAGGGGGGCAAGCCTCGTTCATTTTCGCGCATGGGGACCAGCCTTGAACCGTCATTGTGGGCGGATACTTGAGAGGGACGGCGCTCCGACCACCGTTGAGCCAGCCCTGTGCAATCTCTACCCTTATTTTCGTCTTCTCTTCCAACACTTCATTATTGTTCTTCTGTTTTCACACCTCTGACATAGAATCCGGTTTCTTCTTCTCAGTATATTTGAGTTAAATACTTGTTTATAGAATTTTCTGGGCACTGCTCCATTTTCCGAAGGGGGCGAGCGAAAAGGAATCAGCATAACTTTCTATTATAGGAATCGCCTAACTTTCTATTATAGGAATCGTTCGCTTATTCTTCTATTCGACTCGTCTTCGTCGTCGTTTGCGATATCGAGAATCGTTCGCTTATTCTTCTATGCTCGTTGGCCTATTATTCTATTCGTCACATCCTAGTCGTCGCGCCCAGATGAAAGAAGGCCACTCTCCCAAGAAAGTGAGGAAGTGATTTTGGAGTAGTTTCTCTCATTTCCTCTGTTCGTGGATTTCATTTAACAGGCTGATCTGATTGATCATGCTTGATGGTGGCGATTCCATGGAAACGATCCAGCGTAGCTCTGTGGAAGACGGACTAGAGGAGAAGGTATCAGTCTATCGACGGGTATTTTTATAAATTTTTTTCACAGCACTTAACACTTTGATTTTCAGGCGCGACGGGCGCGATTACAAGCGCGACGTCCTTGAAGAGGGATATGATTCGACAGCTTGAAAGGTAGATTCCGTTGTAGTGAAAACTGGTATGCGATGCCTCCATTAAAATTTTCACCATTACAGCTTTACGCACTTTCGGAATGGCTCAAGGAACAACATGAATTAGAAGCCAACGAAGAGCCAATGTTATGGTGCAATTGCGTTGTTGTGCATTAATATGTTATTTCTCCTTCTTTATTGACTGCTACTGTTCTTTTATTCTGTAGTGAGGACATTTGATTTGTGCAAGATGTGATATTTTGTGCTTTCCCACTTGAGCTGGTTTCCTCAGATCACTGTTTTGTCAGTTCCGACGATTTTCAAAGTCAAAAATCACTTTACGCGTCTGTGAATATTCGTGTTGATTACCATCGAAGTGAAAAGTATAACTATCATTGTAATTAATTGATAAAGTTTCATAGTTCACAAGTGGTTTACCACTTTAATTAGGCTGGAGATCGTCTTGAATGACGAGAAAGTGACCAGAGCCAAGCAAATCCTAGGGCACGTGAATATAATATTTGGGATGACCCGCGTGTGTACTGCGGGGAAGAACCGGGGTAGAATGGCCCCGCCGCGAAGGAAACATTAGGGCGCCGGCCTTGTTCCACTGGCACGCTTGCCCCCCCCCCACGAGTATCTGAGCGGCAAGCCGAGTCTCCATTGGATTGCGGCATTCGAGCTGGACAAAACTCGGGTTTTCATGAGCAGGGCACTTCTCAAGGAGGAGGATGCGATCATTCGCATCCTTCAGAGCAGTTTGCAGTCCCAATTTTTTTGGATTCCGTAAATGTTCGCCTAAAAAAAGCGGAGAAGATATGATAAATCAGAAGAAAAGCGTGTATTTTTTTTCTGAAATTTGACTGAACATGCACTTCGTTTTTTTTGGTGTTCGGTTAAGGCACCCCCCTTTGCCCTCTCTGCAACGTCCAATATGCACCCCCTCTAAGGTTAACCGGGACGCGTGCCCAGCCCTGTCTGCCATTCTCATCATGGTCATTCTGTGCACCCGCTCTGCATTCACGCACAAAAAAAACCGGCTAAGACGCGTGTTAGTGCACAGCTTCATGAGCATTCCGAAAGATAACTTTTTTCCGACGCTCCTATCTCCCTTCCTCAATTTTCCTGTTCCCATTTTCCTGTTTTTAGTTAAGCTCGGATAATTTCGCTTAATCCGATGAACTAATCTTTCGCCTCAATCTCGAAATGATTTGAGCTTTCTTTGGTTTTCAGACACCGAGTAAGGGGAAGCATTCCAGAAGTCTTGACATTTTTTCCGCATTCCTAGAATCAAAATTGTCAGTTATCCAAAAATATTTGAAAATCCGAATATTTCCGAATAGCTGGCAATTGTGACTCCATAAATGCGAAGATTTCTACTCTGCCATGGTTCATGAAAAGCTCCACTACTACTTGATGTCTGCAAATAAAAGAAACACCTCAAGTCATCTTGACATCGAAGCAATGATTTATTGAATTATTCGGGCCTCACTATACTACATATAGGAGAAATCGTAGGGTGGTGTCCTTCGCTGGCATTCTATCGAAAACAATGCCTACAAATATTTCAAGATCTTCGCGACTATGCAGTATCTTTTTTTATGACTGAACATTTGAGTTCCGTGGCGTAAGATAGGCTGTATTTAGGAAGTATGGACCGAATTAAGGAAGTTAAGACTTGAAGAACGGAGTAGTTCGAATTCGCGTATAAACCGAAAAGATGAGGGGTGTTAAGGGGTCTGCAGAGTTGAAGTTGTGGCGTTGCTCGCAGCGACGAACAGAGCTGGGTGATGCAATATCGATTACATTCGGCGATGAGGGCAACCAACGCGGCGTGAGGGGCGACGAGGGGGCACCGCAGAGTGGTTTAACCCCGCGACGGCCCTGCGTCACTGCCAGCGAGCGGCAACCGACGCGGCGACGATAATGTTCGGAAACATTTTTGTCGCCGCGTCAAGGCTGACGCTTGGCGACCAGTCGCCGGTCATCGCAACTCTGCAGACCCCTTTAGTGAATGGGTTGTTAACTCGCTGTTGACTGCAGCTGACCGTGAGCTTTTTATTTGACGACTTTTAGGAGTGGGGCCAGACGCTTGGGTCCTGCGCACTTTCTATGATGTCCCGTACACTCCTACTGAGGTCCTGCACACTTTCCATGATGTCCTGCTCACCCCTTCTGGGGTCCTGCGCACATTCCATGGCGTCGTGCACACCCGTGCCGGGGTCTTGCGAACGATCCATGACATCTTGCACACTCCCTCTAATGCCCTGCACACGTTCCATGATATCCTGCGCACGCCCACTCGAATTCTATCACGTCCTGCACTCTCCCACTGGGGTCCTGCACACTTCCTATGACGTCGTGCACGTTTCCACTGGGGTCCTGCACACTCCCACTGAGGTCAAGCACACTTTATATGACGTCCTGCACATATTCCATGACTTCTTTTCTATGACGTCGTGCAGACTCCCACTGGGGTCCTGCACACTTTCTATGACGTCGCGCACACTCCCACTGGGGTCCCGCACACTTTCTACGACGTTCTGCACACTTTATATGACGTACTGCACCCTTCCGCTGGGGTTCCGCACACTTTCTACGACGTTCTGCACATTTTCTGTGACGTCCTGTACCTTTCCACTGGGGTCCTGCACTCTCCCGCTGATGTCAAGCACACTTTCTATGACGTGCTACACACTCCCACTGGGGTCCCGCACACTTTCTACGACGTTCTGCACACTTTATATGACGTACTGCACACTTCCACTGGGGTCCTGCACACTCCCACTGGGGTCCTGCACACTTTCTATCACGTCCTGCACACTCCGATTGGGTCCTGCATCATTTTTATGACGTACTGCACTCTCCCACTGGGGTGCAGCACGCTTTCAACGACGTCCTACACCTTTTCTATGACGTCCTGCACGTTTCCACTGGGGTCCTGCACACTCCCACTGAGAGCAAGCACACTTTCACTTTATATGACGTCCTGCACACTTTATATGACGTATTACGCCCTCCCACTGGGGTACCGCACACTTTCTACGACGTCCTGCACACTTTCGACGATGTCCTGCGCGTTTGCCTTGGGGTCCTACACACTCCCACTGAGGTCAAGCACACTTTCTATGATGTCCTGCGCATTCCCACTGGGTCCTGCATCTTTTCTATGACGTCGTGAACACTTACTATTGTCCTGCGCACTTTCTATGGCGTCCTGCACACTCCCACTGATTCCCACTGGGATCGCACACTTTCTATGGCGCTCAGCACACTCCCGCTGGGGTCCTGCACACTTTTTATGACGTCCTGCACACTCCTGCTGGGGTCCTGCGCACTTTCTATGACGTCCTGCCCAGTCACGCTGGGGTTCTGCACACTTTCGATGACGTCCTGCCCAGTCACGCTGGGGTTCTGCACACTTTCGATGACGTCCTGCACATATTCCATGACTTCTTTTCTATGACGTCGTGCAGACTCCCACTGGGGTCCTGCACACTTTCTATGACGTCGCGCACACTCCCACTGGGGTCCTGCACTATTTCTATGACGTCGTGCACACTTTCTATGACGTCATGCACACTCCCACTGGTACTGGTGCAGAATACGGCTGGAGATGGTGATTTCGCTTTGGGTTCCTCGAGCCTTCAATAAACCTCTCGTCGAGCAGATGACGAGTAGGACCTCTAGTCACATATACATCCCATTCTCCTTTTTAACCCCTAAGAGACCGTGTTTCCACATTGTGCACCCACGCCATGAACTCGATTTTGAAAAAAACGGGATTCCTTCTTATTGCAGCTGGAAAAACCGTATAAAGAGAAACTTTTTTTATTGGTGGGTAGACATGAGACACATTGATATTCTTTTATCCGGGTTATTTTTTAGGGAAAATCCCGGTTTTAATACCCACTGAACCGACTGGTTGTGGAGCACGCGGTCGGATGCGCGTCTCCTAATTGTTAATGCTAAAAGTAATGCTCCGTCGTAATAAAGATCTCGATTATCCGAAAATACGAACAAAGCGATATTTCTGCTCTGAGCCTCCTTCGACGAATCGAGCAATACGTAAACCGGTAGAAGAACTTTTTTCGCCATCATGCTAGCCATACTATGTTGTATGTATGTTGTATGTTTATTACAGGTCTAGCCTGCTTAGTTAATTTATACAGAATAAATGCAGCAAATAATGAATAAATAGAATGTAAAACCTATACAATAGTAAAAGGCCAGAAGCCGGCTCAAACATCCACGGTCATCGAGTACTGATCCAAGAGACGTTTAAACGCAGGTAGGGTTGTAGGGAGACTGCTCCTTTTGAGTAGCTTTTCAAACTCGCTCCCGGCTCTATTTACAAAGAAATGGTGCCTCAGACTTTTCTTGGCTCTGTTACGAACGAGCTTAAAACTGCTCCCTTTTGTGGTAGGTGCCCTCAGTTGAAGGAATTCATTTGCCTTGAGTCCAACATAGGCATACAAGATTTTGTAAACCATACTGTAAAACCTACTCTTGTGATTCTATGTCATCCTTTTTTTGAAGATGTTATGATCTTCATTTGTGGGGATCTCCTGTGACTGCCATTGTTGCCTTACGTATTCTGGTGATTCATCCCCTGTTCAGTGCTGCTGTAAGTGATCCGTTCCCAAAGTGACAGTTACGCATTGAGCATTTGAGTCAGCGCTGTAGTTTGATGACAGCGCCGTTCTCTGCACGGTCTGCGCTAATCGTTCTGGTATAGGGGATCTATACACATAGAGGGAGTTGTCCCGTTTTTGCAATTTGCTACGTTGCGCTACTCAATTCAAGCAAAATGGTCCCGAGTGGAATTAGAGCCGCAAAAGCCGAGACAACTTCCTCACCAGGGAATGACCAGACCGGTTTGCCAGAACTGCCATTAAAGCCATGTTTCTCTGATCGACTACCTCCCGGGTAATCCTAAAAGCCGTTGAAATTATTAGTGTATTAGTGAAAAAAGTTATGAACAAAAAAAAACTGAATATATCTGTAGGCATATTGCTACCGTAGCCTGTCACAATCTCGCGAAAAGCAGCAAACGGACCTCAGATTCGTGCTCTACGCTCCAAACTACCCTTCCCTGGACAGTTTTTTTCCTTGACCTCTGCACCCCCCAAAGATGGGATTGGGTACCCCCCATGGGCTCTAGAGGTCAAACGTTTTTTCCCAAACTTCGTCTGGGAGTTTTTGGGGGGGTGCTGAACCCAAATAAGAGGTTCGTTTAGCGTTTTTCGGGCGATTACGATAGGTTACGGTAAGTATAGTGTAGTTTAGCTACCGTAGCTCACAGACTTCCATCCAGAGAATCCTGTGGTACAGTCCAGGGCTGTGCGTTATAAAGTTAACGTGTTAACGCATTAACGGGTTAATGCTGTTTTTTCTCGAAAATTAACGATTAAAGCTTAACGAAAAAGTCTTAAAATCATGTTAATTTATAATTCGTTAATTGTCGTAGAATTTTGGCACCAGGGTACTGCACGAGGTGCGGGTCGGCCAGTTTTGCTCAGACCCCCTCTCCAATGTCAATTTCGCTCAGAACCCCCCCCACTAGGAGCGTGAGAAGGTCAAGTTTCGACCTTGTTCTACTCCTCCCCCTCCCCACCTAGAGCTGATGTGTTCAAACAGTTAAATTGATTGATTTGATTGCAGTTAAATTACTCTTGTCGTATTAAATTTGTGAAGCTAGTGCTATGCGAAAAAAATGCGGATTTTCGCAAGAACGAACAGCGCTCATAGCGTTTATGAAGAGAGGGGCTTAAAGTGCAAAAGTGTATGTATAATGCAGTCCAGCAAATTTCGTACATGTACTTATCGATGAGAAGATGTCGGCAGAGGATCAATATGCATGAATTCCTATGCAAAACACTCGCCACCGATTGAGCGAGAGGGGTTGCGCTGCCATGAATTTCAAACACACCGATCTTTGACCCTTCTCATTGGTAATTAGTGCAACTTTTGGTGGACTACGTTATAACTGGTTACAGTCTGTGCTGTGTAATAAAATGCGGATGTTTGAAGGGGGGGGGGGAGGAGTTCGATCCCGCTCGAAGTTCATAGTTATTCAAAGTACGGATCACGATAGAAGGATATTTGAGTCGAGCGTGGTCTTTTCACCCTTTGTATACACTTTCAAGGTCTAGGATGAAGGGTGAACACCGCTACAGTGTATGCGCTCACACTTTCTGAGGTGTGGTCCTGCCGGAAGTCGACAATTTTGAAAACTATGAGTCACGAGAGTAGGGTATTCGAGTCAAGCGTTAATGATTTACCCTGCATACGAAATTTCACCGTCTGAGATCTACTCTGAAGGGCGCTACATTGTACTCGTAAACGTCGAAGAAAAAAAACGTGCGTCTTCGAAAAAAAAGGTTTTTAGAAGATCACAAGTTAAAGGCAGTGTTCACGATAAATTTCACTTCGGATATCTCCGCGGTTTACGGAAGGTCTGGTGCCCCTTATACAGGCCATAAAACGGCCAATGTCTCACCGTCGACTGCGTACCACGCGCTGCGCGACCGCACGTGCGTCGGAAGCAGATGGGTTTTGGCCGCCGCGCGGCGGCCGAAACGTCGCGCGGCGGCCAAAACTCGTCGCGCGGCGGCCAAAACCCATCTGCTTCCGACGCGCGTGCGGTCGCGCAGCGCGTGGTTCGCAGTCGACGGTGAGACATTGGCCGTTTTATGGCCTGTAGCAAGGCTTGCTTAAAAAGGACACGGAAGACGCGTTTTCGTGCCAAAATAGGTCCTCTCTTGTTTACGTTGATTTGTGAGCGTGGAGGAATTGACCGCTAGAAGGATGATACCTATCAGTGCAATGAAGCAAACAGCTCACTTATCAGCACTTCCTTCACTTGATCATTCCTATAATCTGAGTCTTCATTTGTTCCTGTCAAGGGGCGGATCTGGGGCACGGGGCGTGTCTGGGGCACCAAAACGCTGGTTTGCAGCCGTTATTTTGACATTCCTGGCTCGTTTTCTACCGTTCCTTTGGCACTGGGAGCCTAGGATCTTTCTCCCCTATCATTTTACTGTAAAAAGTCAATGAGGATGATCATCGTGAACACTGCCTTTAAGTAGCAAATGAGTTCTTTGGAAAAATCCTGGCTTTGAGAAACCAGGCATTACACTCTACGGTTTGCAACCTTCCGCAAACCTGAAGAGTGCCTTTTAAGAACATTAACCTGTTGTGGGTTCTTCTCTAAAATACACTGTGGGTCCATATCTGACAAAGCAAGTACTCCCCCCTCAATCTTGAACGAGGAAATTCTTTGTACAGGGTAAATCGACCACGCTCAACTCAAATATCAACTCTACTGACTTCTAGAAATCTTTCGTAGAAATCATTCAGATGATTTCTGTTAGTAGGCATTCAGATGTTAGTAGGCAAATTGCTTTAGGCACTTCACATTGAGAATTCATATGTCTTGTCTATCATTTTGGGAACGCTTTCACGATGACTTCACCCTAAGATTCGTAGTTAAACGCCGTCACTCACAACTAAGTTTAAACAGTATTTCAGTCAAATCGGAATGCATGGTTGAATTACATGTCAAAAACTGCTCCGGGCGGTCTTCACTCACATACACACTAGTCCATTGAGTCTTTCTCTGAAGGTCAGACATCTCCGGAGCTCGAAACCCCCTGTGGGGCTCTATCCCGCGCCGAACTCTGTATGGCACTGATTGATTTTGAAGATCTGATAATTTGTTGATTTTTGTCGTGGTAATGTTTTTCTTTTAATGGTTTAACGAAATGCAAAATTAGCGTGTTAACGCATTAACGGGTTAACGCGATTTTTTTCCGAAAATTAGCGATTAACGCTTAACGAAAAATATAATTTTCATTAACGCACACCCCTGGTACAGTCCCATCTTGTGCAAAAAAAGTTGCCAAGCTGTTTTTTGAGACGAACTTTCATGGATATTTATATAGAAGTTTTTTGACAATTCTTCTGTTGGGGAAAAACAGCAAGCACCCCGAAAGGAATACACGGCAAGGAAAATCAACACCAATGGTAATTTTCTAGGAAGTGGGCGAAACAAAAATTTCTATTACAGTGGCAGCAAAACATGAATCTGATATGGTTGCAACATCCAACTTCCTCGCATTTACCGATTTCAATAGGGAAAAGCGTTGCGATCGGGCTGTCGAGTTGACCGGGATGATCACGGACGTACCCTGACGTGAAATCGACAATCGTATGAAACCGGGGTGATTAAATAAGACACAAAGTAAGAGGTTCAAGCCGCCACAGAATAAAACATGTCTTCTAGTAAGTTGGCCCAAACAACTCGAGCCAAAGCCACTCGTGCAGAGAGATTTTGTATTGAAAACGTCGTTCTCGTGTTTTGGTCGTCTGTGTGCTTGTTCTTCTTCCCTATGGAGCTGGCCAGAGTGTCATTAGGCCGCGCAACGCCCTGATGGCACTCTGCTCAGCCCCTATGAGTTGTGGTGTCGATAAGCTGTAATGAAAACCTGGCGTACAGCTGTTGGACTCAAAAAACCTGTGGCAAAAGTTTTACCGATAGAGGTGATTGAACCCGGGAGACTGGTTGGACCATCCGACCAATCAGACATGGTGATGTTGTTGAAATGATAGATGATATAGCACTCGCCAATTTCTCACCGTTTCGACCTCATTTCAAAAAATGACTCATAACATTCTTCCCACTACTAAACAGGCAAATCGCCGGGTGTTCTTACGATTACCCGAAACGTATAGTGGAGTCCACCAAGAGTGTCTCCTTTACTTATCAATAAGAAGCGGTCGGCTGGGGATCAATGTGCATGAATCCCATACCAGCACGCTCGATACCGACTGAGCGAGAGCGGTTTTGCTGCAACGAGTTCCATGTTCATTGATCTTTATTCGACCGCTTCTCATTGATAAGTAAATGAGACACTTTTGGTGGACTCCACTATAGTGTAGCAGAAAAACGGATGTACTCAGATATTCTTGCTGAAAGTCGCTGTTTTCGACAGTCTCCTATTTCTGAAAAACTGCGATCGGTCCAAATATATTCACCTCTGACTAAAGGTTACAGAGAAGCTTGTTAGCTCGTCTGAAATCCAGACAGAGATGCCACCACCTCGCGACTAGCCCGTCTGCATCACCGTATACGCTGCTTTGTTTTCGCGTTCATCATGTTCGGGGGGAGGCCATGGGAACAACCGTGAAGCGAACTTCCCTTGTTCTCCCCCCGAGTTGACTGTTTCGAACGCCTTATCGTTGTGTATGATTCGAGGGGCGAGACGTCTCCCTTCGGGGGAACGTCTCGATCCTCTCCCCTCGACCGAGTGATAACGACCAATTCAGGTCTATTGTCCTCGGGAACTTCCCCACGAATTTCTGAGTATTGGCAGTTCTGGTAAGCAGGTCTGGTCATTCCCTTGTAAGTGTGTAAAGAGCCCCTCATTCCGATCATTCTGGCTCGGACACACCGCGCATTCGGTTGTCAATGCTCCGCAGACTTGTTACTACAAGAAAGCTCCCGGAAAACGCACAGAATCGGTGACACACGTGGTAACGAGTAGCAGTCAGCGCGTCTGTCATGAATGCGCGAAAACTTTGGCTTATAATAAGAAATGCCTCAGAAAAACGAGTGAATGGGCTTGCTCAAGTTTCGAAAGGATAAATCACAAATTATTTTGCCGATATTCATAACTTGCCTGTTCTGGCGCTCCAACATTGTGTGTTAAGCTTCATCTGAAAAGTAAAAAATTACTGCGAGTGCAAACTTTCAAAAGCATGAGATTCAAGATTTGATGTTGTCGTGAGTGAATTTTTTAGAATACAATTATCTGTTGCGATTCGTAATATTGTTCGAATGGATTTTCCCGAAAAGTGGGAATTTTTTATGGACCAGCTTTTCGAAAAAATCTCCAATCCGGAAAATGCCTCAGTTTTGTCTGCGGGTCTGCTCGTCCTATATACCGTTGCCAAAGTTTACGAGTAAGTTCTTCTTTACTACTTGAGCGGTTTCCCATCGCATCAAACTGTTTTTTCCAGGTTCAAACGGAGTAAAGAGAAGGATGCGATAGCGGCACCTATTGCTAAAATCGAACCACTTGTCTTTTACCATTGTAACCAATTGCTCAATAATCAGTCCGCTGAAGCTGTTGTTGTTAAGAAGCAGGGACTGAAAATCATTTATGTTCTGACTCAGGTATGTGTCAGAATTCCCTCAATATGTGAAATGTATCGATTGATTGGATTTTCAACAGTTTTCCATACATTTTGGTATGTTGTCTATCGAAAGGCTTGACGACTGGATTCAATTTGCTACAACGATTTTATCGCAAGACTGTCCTAATGAGGTTTGTTGGCTATTGCACGCGAGATCATTCCTCTATTCGAGTGCGACCGTAAGCTGCAATAGTAATTTACGCAAAGTCATAATCATTTCGGATACGTTGCTCCTACGGCAGGTCTCGGATACCCCTACCCAAATATCACTCAAATTTCGGTTTCATTTTTTCATGAGTTTTAAATGATGGTGAATATTATTCCTAAACAGAGGATTTATCGTTGATGGATTCGATCTCACAAGTCGTGCGAAATTTAGCTTAGATGTTTTGCAGTCGTGTTTGAACAGGACCCAGCGCATTTTATGTGATTTCCCCTGACGCTGAGCATCTTTTCAGCTGAATACTATCGAAGACAGAGATGAACGTGAACAAACGGTTTGGTGGAAGTGTAAAAAATGGTCAATGAAGTTGTTGGATCGAATATTTGATAGGTATATTGAGTGTTAACCTATTCTTTGCCTATTACTATTCAAATCTGCAAAAAGTGCTATTTAAATAAGAAGCAAGCGGAAAACAGCGAATCTGAAAATAATCATCAGTAAAGTAAGGAAAAATGGCTAAAAAACGCTTAGCTGATAACAGTGAATGCTGATTCCAAAAGTTCGCGCAGTGTGAGCTACGACAAAAACAGTCGGTAGAGTTATTTATGCAGGTCGCATTTTGAGCTCGAGATCGTTCGTATTCACAGCATCCTCGCGGTGCAAGAAATTTATAGAAGTTCTGCGAGAACTTTATCGTACCGCACACGCAACTGCTCGTTTCGTCCTCGCAGTGCGGCAAACTATAACCCCCTAACTTTTTGCCGCCTGTGAGCTTTCATACGAGGACTCTCACCTATGTACTCATTCGGGTCGCAAGTTGGGGAACTCTAAATGCGCTTCAAGGTTTGTGAAAACTCTCGTCTCCCTGTTCCGGCCCATGCGTGCAGGTGTGTAAAATTATTATGAATGAAGACCATAAAGTATAAAGCTGTGGTGAACATCGGATAGTGAGCGTTCATCTGCGGGGAAACTCTACCTCTATTCTGTGACAGCGTCGTGACTTTCATATAATGCATGACAAAGCATGACAAAAATGAAAACGTGGTTGGATTTAGGAAGTTTTCTCAGCACCATCTTTTACCGTTGAAATACCAGCACTCAGGCCATTAATCCTTTTTTTGTGTATGGATGTGAACAGAGACGATATAATGAAAGTCGCGCGCAAATGACGTTCGCGCTGCGTTGCGTCGCCATTAGTCTGGGATCATACCTCCCTCGACAAGCGATTACGACAGTGCCTACCGGGCCCATCGATGTTCGGTCGATATGCTTCATAAACATTGCGTCGTGTCGCCGGTCGTGGAAAGTATAATCCTGACCTTAACGCCGCACAAGGGCTCTTCATTTCTGGGTGTTCTCAGTTTCAGCCGTCAATGCGCTAGGGAATTTCGGTCGGGGATTACTGTTGTTTGTATGTTCCTAATTGCGTACTTACGCACTTGTGCGTAGTGACTGTGCGTTTGCATTCATTTCTCAGCTGAATTCTTATTTCGCGTTCGTGTCGTAGCGGAATGCACCTTCGCGTACACCTGATACCGATCGTGCTCCGGCTCGTGATCAACATTGTGCTCCGTTCATACTTACATACATAATTTTATTACGTTTGCGGAAGGCAAGCGTTGAAAAGGCACGCAAAACAGTCCGAGAATGCGCAGACAACAAATTTGTGGAATGCATAAAACTAAACAATGTATGGTAAGGCTACGTGATAACACAATGAAACGATCGATTTCAGAAAACTCTAGTCAACTCATAGCGCTGCAAAAGTTTGGCATACTCCTCCTGAACTGGAGGAAAGGTCATTTTGGAACCTGGATGCCTCGCTCATCGCGGACGTACTGCAGATTAATCCGGGGGACGTCGATGACAATGCGGCTTGGTATTCGGTTGGGAAGGTCTAGAACCGGAAGGATTGGATGACCGAAGACCCCACAGTGATGTTCTAAGACTACCTCTGCATACAGCTACGACCACATGTGGAGCTGGAAAAATTGAAGCTGGCACCGTTCAGAGCGCAGAAGAGGCAAAAGCTAGGGCCATCAGCGGAAGCACCGCGCAAGGAGGAGGTTGCAGTGAGAAGTAACCGCAAGCACATCAAGCGAGCCGCTTGCCGTTACAAGGATAAGATGCGGGCCCTAGAGCGCTATGAAGATTGATCTGCTCTATGATCTATTATTGTTGATTTTTTTGTTGTTAAATGAATATTTTATTAAATGAATTTTGAAATGGTGATGTGGAGTGGAGCCACATTTTCTTTCATCCCCCCCCCCCGGCATGTAGTTGATAGGTAAATGAAATGAGTACTGACGGAAGGGTCAAAACAGAAACTTTAAAAGAAGACGTCACGAAAAAGTGCGCGGAGTGCACTGCGGATTTGGACAAATTTTGAATTGCCGCCGGATCGCGGCCAGAGCCATTCCAAACCGGAAGCGGTCGGTTTGCGCGGGACAGAAAAGGGGTCGAGGGGCCGTGAGCGAAGAGATCGGGAGTTCTCTCGTTTTTTTCCTCTCTGGCTTTTATTGGGGTCTCTAGGGTCCTCCGGGTTAGCCTAGTCGCTGGAAGACTTGCACCCTTTCGCCATCCTAACCCGCTTCAACCTTTTGGATTCGCCTATCGCCGTGACTTTTGAAAATCCGCTGACCGACGGCGTTCAACGACATCCTGCACTAGAGTGAGGACCGAATATTCGAGTTCGAATAAATATTCGAATTTTTCGAACGAATTTTTATTCGAACATTCGAATATTCGAAATGTGTGAATATTCGAACATTATTCGAATTCGACTATTCGCAAAAGGTGAAAATTCGAACATTATTCGAATTCGACTATTCGCAAAAGGTGAATATTCGAATAATATTCGAATTCGACTATTCGGAAAAGGTGAATATTCGAATATTATTCGAATTCGACTATTCGCAAAAGGTGAATATTCGAACATTATTCAAATTCGATTATTCGCAGAGGTGAATATTCGAACGTTATTCCAATTTGAATACCCGAGCTGATTTAACAAAAAATATGAAAATCAGCTCTAATGTATGAAGGAATCGACATACCTTCCAAGACTGATGTCATTTTCTTCACTACTCCATTGTTCCATTTTTCCGAACGCAAGAGCTAAATTTTTTCCCCATACCATCTGATGAGGCTACTAGGGCGGTTCTAACAGGGGGAGCCACAAGGCAATCGCACTTGGCCACGCCCATTTTTCATGCCGCCGCGCAATGATGACACCAACCATAGCTTCGTTGGGTGGAGCCATGTACTCCACCAACCTTCACCTCTGAGCAGGTGAAGGGGGAACCTTCACCATTGGGAAAACCGGTGACAACCGTTAAAACGCCCCGAAAAAGAATGAAAGTGACCCAAATTCATGCAAGTCATTTTCAAGATTGGGTGGTGTCACTGCCGGTTTTTCATCCATAACTTTTTTGTGCTTGTAGATAGAATTCTGCGTCAACTTGTGATTCCAGTTTGGAAAAATATTTTCTCGGTTCTTCAACCTAATTCATTTTACGAAACACTTGTTTTTCGCCTATAACTCTTTAAAACCCTGGTGAGGGTTGTCTTTGAAATCTACGTAAAATTCTGCGTCGAGTGATATCTCGGGTTCCTAACTCTGCTCGCTCCATAAGCAGGCCAGGACGGTGGAGCCGTCCCCGTTGTTGGCTCCAGCAGAACTCTGCGCCTCTCATTTAAACCATAGAGGCGAAAGCACTCTTTGGAGGTAACTATGGAGCTCAGCTCCACCGATCTGGCTGGCTTATGGGGCAAGCAAAGTTAGTTAGGCTCCACGAATAAGCTCCTTAGGCTAAGTTAGAGCGGAAAAGTTGATTTTGTAGCATTCTTTGCGTTGTAGCCCGTACAGGTTTAGAGATGAGTCGTGCCTTATTAATTTTAATTGTAGGTGTAAATCAAGCTTTAGAAGAAGAATTCAACTTGTTATTGCCGCTCACTTTGTAGTTGGGCGATATTGCTATGGATGATTCGAATTTCGAATATTCGTTCGTTCGAAATAAAAAATGAACGAATTTTTTCGAAATTCATTCGTTTGGATTGAAAAATGAACGGATTTATTCGAAATTCGTTCGTTCGGAATAAAAAATGAACGAATTCATTCGAAATTCGTTCGTTCGAAATGAAAAATGAACGAATTTATTCGAAATTCGCTCGTTCGAAATAAAAAATAAACGAATTTATTCGAAATTCGTTCGTTCGGTCCCTTTTTAAAAAGTCCTAACTCTATCCTGCACCCACTCGCCTAGGAAACCGTCATCTGCGCCCATCATCATCGCTGATAGCTGTCTCTACTGATTGAATGCATATTTGAATTTTGTCATGAATATTCTCGTAGTTCTTTTGTAAACCTCGCAGCGGTTGGAAACCGTAACGTAACGACACACACACACACTCACTCATCCTTACTGCATCCAGGTTGCTTCGAAGGAAACACTCCTGGTTGTACAGACAAAATATTGGTACCACGGTATGTGCTCTCCGGACTGCAGGAAACCCCGTGGAGGAGAGCGACTGAGGAGGGGGTTGTGTCGGCAGCTTCAAAACGACGGCGAACGGGAGCAGAGCTATGGAGCTCGAGAGGGCGAAGGCTTGGGTGGAGACGAATCCGAGGAAGGCCTATGCGTTGCCGCGACAGTATAACGGAAAGATGAATAGATGTTCTCCTGCCCTGACCACTACCAATGGTAGTTGTACTTGGTGATGCGGCGCTTCCAGTATGAGGGAGTATTTCAGTTCTCTCCTGAATCGTACAGCTCCATCAGTACCTGAACTCTCACATGTTCAGAGAACACGTTACGATGTCAGTGAGAAACCGGCGACAGAGTCCGAGGTTTTGGGTCGCGTTCGGAAAATGAAGAACAGAAGCAGGAAACCCCTTCTTGTGTGCAGACGCGTACACCCATACACAAAGGGTCATACGCATGCAAACATGCGCACAGACACATGCCTTTCATTCCATTTTTTTCACACGGGAACTCGTGTGAACGATATAACCCAAAAAAAAACACAAATGTACCACCACCGTCAGGGAGGGATGGGAAGGGACAAGAATATATGGCAATTAAATTACAATCGCAAAACGTACGACTCATCACGTATTATGAGACTCTATAAAGCTCACTCTTGGGATAGCAGATAGCTCTCAAGCGTCTTCTTGAAAGTAGTGAGTGTCCCAATTACTAAGCCTAACCGAAGGAGTTTATTGAAATAAGAACCCGCTCTATTGACAAAAAAGTGCTGTCTGACCTGCCGCCTAGCCCCATCAAGCGCCCATTTCACCGGCGCCCCCGTAGTGGTTGACGGCCTCAGCTTGAACAGCCGGCTAGTATTAAATACCAGCTCACCCATAAGCGATCTTATACATCATAGCCATACCAAACTCTCGTTTCCTGTGCTCTAAAACCACTTTGTGTAAGGATTCGAAATTATTAGGTCTAGAAGTTAATTTCCGCGTTTTTGTTGTTATTGATATTTTGTAAAAAATAAAATTATTTTTATATAACGAATTTTATGTTATAATGCTCACTGTATTATCAGCTTTCTATTGATATATAACTTGCTTCACGTACCTTATAAAAAAGTATTATTTTAGTTTCAGAATATGTCAACTTTTGTGCCGGAAAAACGCCATTTGCGGGAAGCTCTCCTTTTCCTTTTTCATCTCAAGAAGAAAGCCACTGACGCGCACCAAATGCTTGCCCAAGCTTACGGGGATGCTGCTCCATCCATAAGAACCTGCCAAGAATGGTTTCAGCGTTTCAAATCGGGTGATTTTGACGTTAAGGACAAAGATCGACCAGGACAGCCAAAAAGTTCGAAGACGAAGAACTTCAGGCTTTGTTGGATCAAGATTCGGCTCAAACGCAAGAACAGCTCGCGGCATCTCTCGGCGTCACCCAAAAAGCAATTTCTATTCGATTGAAGGCAATGGGGAAGATTCAAAAGGAAGGAAAATGGATCCCCTATGAGCTCTCAGAACGCAACAAAGAGCAGAGAAAACAACTTCACAAATCTTGTTGGACCGATTCCAAAGAAAGTCTTTTTACACCGCATCATAACTGGCGATGAAAAAGTGGGTGTACTACGACAATCCGAAGCGAAGAAAATCGTGGGTTAGTCCTGGTGAAACAACAACTTCGACCGCAAAACCAAACATCCACGGAAGAAGGTCTTACTGTGCATATGGTGGGATCAACGCGGTATACTGTACTATGAACTTCTTCAACCTGGCGAAACAGTTACTGCGAATCGCTATCAACATCAACTAGCGCAATTGCGGCATGAAATCGAAGCAAAGAGACCAGAATGGGCGAGTCGACACGAAAAAGCCATATTGCTTCATGATAACGCTCGACCTCATGTTGCTCGAACGGTAAAGGATACGCTAAAAGAGTTCAAATGGGAAGTCTTACCGCACCCGCCGTACTCTCCAGACATCGCCCCGTCGGATTATCACCTTTTCCGGTCAATGGCGCATGGTCTAGCGGAGCAGCGCTTTCAAGATCGTCAAGATGTCAAAAATGGCTCGATGAATGGGTGGAGGCCAAACCAGAAAAATTTTATTATGATGGAATCCATAAGTTACCCAAACTCTGGGAAATGGTTGTTATTAATGACGGAAATTATTTTGAATAAAAATTTTGTTTAAGTATGTCCAGTTTTCAATAGTGTAAAAAGCGTAAAAAAACGCGGAAATTAACTTCTAGACCTAATACAGTACAGTGTTTGATCAGAGGCCTTATATACGTTTTATATACTTCAACGAGTACGGTAGGATCGGCAGTAGAAAGTGCCCTGAATTCACTATACATCAATGTGCTCGCTTTTGAAACAACCTGATGGTAGTGGTCGTGGAAACTAAGATCGCCCTTGATGAGGAACCCAAGGTCCGTAATCTCATTGATCTCGCTCAATTGCTTGCCGTCAACACTATAGAGGCCATTTACTTGACTCTTTTCCAGCTTCATGGCTTTAGTCTTCTCATTGGACAGGGGTGATTTCCATTCATGCGACCATTTGACAACGCCATCGAGAGCCTTATCAAGCACCCCGAATCCTCCTCGATCAAAATAGCATAGTACATTTTGAAATCATCGGCGAATGCCCAACAGTCAACATTATACGAGCAAATAATTATAGGTACTGCATAGGCATCAATATCAAAAAGAACCGGCGAAAGCTCCCACCCTGAGGAACACCGCTCAGGGCTGAAACAGGGGAGGAGAACGCATTGTTTGGCCGAATTCTGAAGGTTCTACCAGAGAGAAGGGCACGAATCCAGGCCATCATCCGCGGGAGAATACCCACTATTTCTAGTTTAGTTACCAATCTACAGTGGGAAACTGTGAAATACTTTTGAGAATTCGAGGTAAACAACATCCACACCAATATCATTGTCCAGCGCCCGAGTCCAGTCGTCTAGCAACTGCAGCATCCCCGAAATGTTTGTTCCTTTCTTCTGGAACCCGTGTTGGTGCTCCGAGACGATGAAATGCTCTTCTAAATAGAAGTGGTTCTGATGGGTCGGTAATTATTCGGATCAGGAAACGGTCTCTTCGTAGGTATGGGAGTGGCAGATGAGGTGCTCCATCTACACGGAACATCACCTTTCATAATGCCCTGGTTGAAAATGTGTGCAAGCGGGTTGAAGGCGGCATACACGCTCACAAACATGGTTGAGATTCCGGCATCAATAGGCTTGCACGGCCCCCACCATGTCGTCAACGACGTTTGAAGCGCTGAAAACCATCCAGGATGACAATTTGTGAGCAGTCCTGTCTTGCACGCCCGTATTTTCTCACCCCGTCGAGTAACAGAATGAGAATTGATACTTGAGAAAACATGCGATAAATGAATGTGATAGTACTATCAAGTTGGAGCCTATTATACAAACTGCTTGAATTATCCGAATATAACATGTCTAAATGCCGATCAATTCTCATCCATTTTTAAGAATACCGCTCTACTCCGTTTGGCTTTTGGAATGGAGGTTTTCGTCAGTAAACAGACATGATATGTTCAGGTTAAACAAGATGTTTCTTTCGCGCTCTCTCTCTCTCTTTTTGATGGTGCTATCATTCCAAGTTATCACATTATTGCTCAAGTTTAACTCTCCATTTTGTTACTCGGAAAAAAATACGGGCGTGCGAGACAGGATTGCTCAAATATTGTCATCCTGGATGATTTTCAGCCCTTCATACTCCGTTGACAACATGGGAGGGGCCGTGCGAGCCTATTTATGCTGATATCTCGACCATGTTTGTGAGCGTGTATGCTGCCTTTAATTATGAGTGCAACCACCTTTTTAATGAAATGCAAGGGAGTGTGATCCGGCTTGTCCGAAAAGAATTCGGCAGTTCTGTTAGTAGCTCTAGCAACTCACCTGGATAAAACCAAACAGAGTCCGACATAACAGGGAACAGCGGAAAACTAGCTCTGCTATCCAAAGCAGTGTTCACCATGAAAGCCTTCACGTACACACTCGCCAGAAGTTGAGCCTTCTGGGCATCATCCACTACACTGGAACCGTCTTCACTCTCAAGGCAACCCTCGTCAGATCTACTTTTTAGCTTGGCGGGATGCTTTTACCTTCTTTTCCACAGCTTTTATACTTCTTCAAAGTTTGTCGAGAATGCCGCGATACTACTACTAGCCTACGTTCCAAGCCCGAGTTTTTCTGAGAGAAAGGTTATCCAAGTGCCTTGGGGACACACTCTTTCCTAGAAGAGGCTAATTTAGGCCCGAACAAATCTATGGTGTGCTGCAGAATGAAGAGGAAGAGTTCATATTTAGCCTCCGCAGAATTCACAGTACTCAGAGAGCCATACCAGTCAACGTTGTCTAGGTACTCATTAGTACCCGGAAAGTCAGCCTTACTATAGACCCTTTTGAGGATCCTGTCATCTGATGCCTCGACGTGCACCTTTAGACTAAATGTGATCGAAGCATGGCCACTCGTACCCAATGGAGCAAAAACATTTATGCTATCAACCAAACCGTCCTCATTGGACAGCAGAAGATCCAAAACATTACTACCTCGGGTTACAATCAGGCTACGGCGCGAGGTGTGATACAACCCAACATTGGTCCGACCCCCCACCCAAGTCAAGCGATTTGCTCAGCCCCGTGTGGAAAATTGATGGCGACGACCGGGTGGGGGGGAGGTCCTCACTTCGCATATTTTTATAGTGGTGAACGAATTTTTAGATCAAGACTACATTGATGCATCGATTGTATCAATTAATCCTAATAATGCAGTAAATATATGTTTTCCACGAAAGCAGACAAAAACAACTCTCCTGCGACAATGACACCAAATGTTTGTTGGCTGAACATTGATTAGTGCTTTGAGGACACATAGGTGCGGTCTCGGGCTTGAAAACCACATTTAGTAATTGGCTATTCGGATGTGAGAACGCAGCGGAAATTTCATGGACACAGCTTAAAGCCGAACAGCGTTACATAGGGCGGGCGGAGCCTGTTTTCATGCCCTGAGGGCACTCAGGTGCGGTTTCAGGCACGAAAACCACGTATAGTAATTGGCTATCCGGATGTGAGAACGCAGCCCAAATTTCATGGACACGGCTTTAAGCCGAACATCGCTACATAGGTTGGGCGGAGCCTGTTTTCATGCCCTGAGGGCACATAGGTGCGAATTCGGGCATGAAAACCACGTATAGTAATTGGCTATCCGGATGTGAAAACGCAGCCAAATTTCATGGCCACAGCTTCAAAGGCACTGTCCAACCTCGGAGGTAATTTTTGATATTATGGTCCGGTCTCCGTCTAGCAACCCTGCCAATAGCGGAACCTCAATTCGCTCAAATAAGCGAGAAAAAGCAAGGAAAAAGTCGGCCACGCCCCCTTGAAAGAAAAAATGGGTAACGCCCACCGCCAGGTTTCCGACCTCAATAGGAAGGAGACGCGCGAATGGTTTTATTCAAAATCTATGTTCTTCGATTTGTTTTCGGTCTGGCTTTATATTGTGACCTTACTCAGAATGATGGCTGTTTTATGAACCCAGCTTCAAGGCGAACAGCGCTCCATAGGGAGGGGTCTATGAAAAAGTCGATAGCTGTGAAATATTTACAAGTATTTAACGAAATTTGAATTAGGGAGTTTCGAGTGGCTACAACGCGCGGAAAACCTAGTCACGAACCCAAGTAATCAATTTCATTCTTTTAACCGGTTAGAAACGGCCTTTGAAGACTAATTTTTAGGTGTGATACAATCGATATATAGCGATTTGTGGGGGTATGTAGCGACCACGCGATTTCCGGCGGGTTGAAATTGCCCGTAATAATACAAGCCCGGCGACAGGAAATCAAGTCACCCAAAGTATGTACACCTGGACATATTTAGCCTAGCTCCTCATTGTGAGCCGGTTGAAGTAAGGCTCATCGGGTTCATCGTGTCGAAGTCTCCTTAGCACTATTCTATTTCGTCATGATCGACCGCTCCGCTGCGTGCTCCGCTCAGACTCATCTGCGCAAGACATGCTTCACACGTACAGTCGGCTCGGGTCGCACTGATACCTTGCACCTGTTATTGGTTGTTGTATCAGCGCGAGCCGTGCGGACTGTACTCATGCTTGCGCGTATATACATACAAGTGTGTACACATACACGTATACGTGCGTATACATATACACACATATATTCACATATATCTGTTTCGCCACATTTAGTCGATTAAAGACCCAGACGTGATCATGTGCGGCGGCCGAGCGGCATTCGCGACACCACCGTTTAGAGGGGCTGAGGGGTTTCGAGCGCTAGTGAAGATCTACCGCGGGGCCACATTCATTCACTCGTCTAAAGTTGGCGGAAGTCCTTTATACACATGCATACACTTATACATACGAACACAGACTGTCTGACAAGGGAAGCATACAATGTGTATGTCGGATCTGCGGAAACGAATTGTATAAACAGTATCTCTTGAGCATTTATAGCAAAACTTTGCAGTACCCCGCCCCGAGCAGCTGGTTCCAAAAAGTTATAAGCGTTTTTAAAGTTTCGCGAAAAGGTAAGGGTACCCATCAGAAATTTTTCGGGGTGTTTTGAAAAAAAAAATCGGAATTCGCTCAAAACTTGTATGTAGAGGTAATCTAGGGTGCTGAAAACGAATCTGAGGTATGTTTGTCGAAAATCTGAGGCTTACTGTAGGTTACGGTAGGTAATATGCCATTTAGGGAGCGAAACCTACCTTAGCAGTTCGAAAATCGGCAAATGGACATCGAATTCATATTCACCACCTCGAATAACCCCCGGTATAATTTTGAGTCAAATCTGAGACTTCTATCGAACTGCCGTATACCCACGTTAATCTACCGTAGTCTGTCAAAATTCGATAAACTGACATTAGATTCGTGTTGAGCACGTCAAATTTCCCTCAGAGGATGATTTTGAGACATACCTTTGGAAAGATTCCTGAAATCTCGATAGTGGCGTTTTCCCCCCACGGCGATGCTTCGAGCGAATTGGGCGGAAAACTCTGGAAAATTGGCAAACGAACCTCAGACTCGTGATCAGCGCGCCAAAGAGCTCATTGGGAGAATTTTAAGTTAAATCTGGAACATTCTTGTCATGCTCTTTCAGAACCCCTAATTGATAAAAGCAACCGCTCAACCGGAAATTCGTACTTTGGAAAACTGGCTTCCCCCAAAATCTGCTCAGGGGGGGGAGTAGTTTTTGGCGTTTAACACAATTAAAAGGTCCGTTTTCCGAAAGTTTACTGAGCGTTTTGGAAGGTACAAAACGCAAAAAAATGACCTTTTTGGGCTTACCCTGCGGCTCGGGACGGGGTGCTGCGCAATTTTACTAAAGATGTCCAAGAGATATAGCCACGCAATTCTTCTCCACAGATCCGACATACGCTTTGCATTTTTCCCCTGTAAGCAAACTTTTCATAGTTGCCAAAATTCTATGATCATTGAGGCTCATTTTTAGGCGTCGTTTATACTTCCGTCGCCGCGCCGCTCGGCGGCGGAGGTAGAAACGACCCCTTAGACGTCGTGTATTATTTGGGGAAAAAACCGTTGATTCGGCTCGATTGCTGCAGTGGTCGCTTTTCATATTATTTCATATTTATTACCTGTGCCGAGACAGATGTGAATTAACAGCAAATGAAAAAATTAACGACAGAAAAAACAACAAATTCAATCACCAAAACGGAACACTACTACCAAAGAAGCTATAATGAAATTGACTCCTGTTGAAGATACTGGCCGACAATATTTTTGAAACCAGAGTAGGTGGATGGAACTTCCCATCTCTTGCTCAAGCTCAGATAATCCAATCCCGCACGAATGGTGAAGAAATGCCGCCTAGTCTGGGAACGAGGCCTAAGGAAGCTAAGTTTGTACCTTTGTCCTCTTGTATTTGAACGTATGAGGGTAAAAAACTCTGAAAGGTTCAATCCTACCGAACCATTCAACATCTTAAAAACCAAATATAAGTCATTTATCCTCCTTCTAACAGCAAGCGAGTCCAAATGCAACCTCTTATTCCTAATGTATCCCCTAGGAATTGTACTATGCGAAAATCCCATTGCCCGTATGAAGACCTTCCTCGTGAAGCTACGTTGAACCGCTTCTAGTTTTTGAACTAGCATTCGCTTATGCGGTGCATAAACACAGGTCCCATACTCCAACACAGACCGGACGTAAATCTTATAAATAAAAAAAAATAAACGGCCTGGTTGTTGGAATGTCCCAGGTGCAATGTTTTTGTTTTCACGACCGAGAGGGGAAGGCCCCAAGCTAGGGACCAGCAATAAACTGCATCAATACCACTCTGTAAGAGTGTGACTCCATCACCGCCTACTTCACGGTACACTTTAATGTCATCCGCAAGAACTTCACACCTAACACCACACCGTTCAACAATTTGAGGAATGTCATAAGCATAAATGTTAAACAGAATAGGAGATAAGACTCCCCCCTGTGGAACCCCACTTGGAGCACTTCTACAGCCGGAAAGGGAAGAATTAACACGAACCCGGAAGGTTCTATCTGTCAGAAAGGCTTTAATCCAGCTGACAATGCTTTTGTGGATGCCAAGCTGATTAAGTCTGAGGATAAGCTTTGTGTGGTTAACTTTGTCAAACGCTTGGCGCAGCTGTTTTTCTCTTGTGTCGGAGACTGATGTGCTCAGTTTAGGTATGGATCTCCCAATCAAGTTCCAGCTGGCTATGTCGTATTCGCCAAGCATTTTTTGACGAAATGGACCAGTCCTATTCTCGAGGTGATCATGGGTATTTTGAACGTGCAGCGAAACGGTGAATATGTCTCCGACAGGGTGAGCATACGAACAGTTGTTTTTGTCTTTGCCATATGCTAAGAACTCGATGTATACTCTGTTTATCTTGAACTGCACAAAACACGGTCCGCCAACAGTCCTCTAATTGGCCCGCTAGTACCGTAGTGTACGTCCACGACGCGTTCTCGGCAGACCCGGGTGGGTAGCCGAGTGACGGCATTGACGAATCGATTGCCCTGCACACCGGGTACACACCCGGGTCTGCCGAGAACGCGTCGTGGACGTACACTACGGTACTAGCGGGCCAATTAGAGGACTATTGGCGGACCGTGTTTTGTGCAATTCAAGATAAACAGAGTATATTTCTTTCTTTTTGCTGACGTGAATGTGGTTAAGGTCCTTCATCATGCTCTCTCGTTCGCGAATACAGCTGTTGCTCATTCATACTGTTGGCGAATCATCAAACCGCATGCACTTGTGAGTTTCCTGAATCTTAAATTGTTTTCGAATACTTTTGGGGGCTTGGATTTAGCGCACGTCAGACCAGATTTGATGGCTCACTCATTTTGGTGGCCCGAGGCAAATAAACCTCTTTTATCTCCATTCTACTATTATATCAAATCATGAATTTTCCGTCCGACATCGTGTGCGACTAATTTGTTCGCCGTTTCAGCTTGAAATGCAGTGCGCATCAAAACTTCATGCCCACGCTATTTTGAGGCTATCGGAATTTCTTGAATGTTTATTGCTCTGAAACTTGTACCATCGTTTTCAGTATGTAAGAAAACCTGTATGCACTTGAATTGACCCACTTTTACGTGGCGTGGTACTTCCTCTTTATTATCATTTTAGTAGGAAATGCATCGTATCGGTACTTTGTGCCCACCCTGTCATTTTTGCGCGTATTTGCGACAACTCTACCCTTTACAGGTAGATATCAGAAGTGGTATCAAGTATCGAGATTGGCGCGCGCCAGAACTAGCGCAAACGGATAAAAAACCTCGTGGAAACGCCACGCCAAGTTATGAGGCCAGAGTCAAGCTCTGTCAGTTCACGAAAATAAAAAAGTCTGTGAAAGTTCCTCCCAGGAATCAGGATTATCTCGCTCTTATCTCGTTATCGGAGTTTTACTCCACAGTGTGACCGCTTCACCCAGGCTTTGTTCTGGTAACAAAAAGTGACGCATTTCAAATCGCGACGCAAATCGCGTCTTTCGAATGTTGACTGTATACACAAACGTCTAAGAGGCCCTACTGAAGCCAGGCTGCAGTTCGATATGTTGACTCTGGTTCTGTTCAAGTAAACTCCTGTTTTCGATTATCACAGCGCGGAGCAATGGCTTTTTCGTCAGAATCTCCTTATCACTAGTGATATTTCACCTGATAATCAGAATCCACAGGTCACTAGGGGTTTTCCAGAGTCTAGATCAGCGTCAGTAATCAATAATTTTTCTTGATGCTTCTGTAAGAGTGGACTTTCAAAGCGTGCGTAGGTACCCTCTATTTCGGAGTAAAATTCACTTGGATCCGCGTGTGCGCGCGTATGCTGCTTCTCCTTCTTTTCCACTCTCCCCCCTCCCTCTCTCTCATTCTCTCTCTCTCTCTCTCTCTCTCTCTCTCTTTCGCTGTCTCTTCCGTCGCTCCGTACGCAAACGCGTGGAAACAAACTAGATTTTACTCCGAACTAGAGGGTACACGTACGGATTTGAGTGAATGTTCAGGAGATCATCAGAAATGTCTTGTTCCCGCTGATGTGCTATACCGATGAAGATGCTGCTGAGTGGGAGGAGAATCCGGAAGAATTTATTCGCTTCAAATTTGGTGAGTTTTTTAATACACTGCATTTCCTGTCGAATTGTGAGTGTTTGGTTCCCATTCAATGAGCAGCACTCTGGTTAGCACCGCAAAAACATGATTTCTGTTCCCCCGTCGATAGCCTTTACCGTCCCCAGAGTGGATTTCAGGTCTCTAACTCTGAGGCCCGAAACTTTGTGAATAATCTTAGCTGCTCTCAAATGTTGGTCTGACAGGAAAGATCTTTGGATGGAGTGGCCATTCTAGATGAAATATGCAGTTCTACGTCTACTTTTAAGAATGACCATGTCCATGATGCCAAAGAAGTGTAGGCTACTCTGGACGAGCCACGGCTTTCACAGAATTGTGAGTTCGAGAGCTTGCTTCTCACCATTCCATCAGTCTGTACGTAGCCAACTCAGAGAAAAAGCCGCTTAACGCCATCTAGAAAGCCGGCGTCGTCAGTGGGATAGTAGACATGGAGCCCGAAATTTGAAGTTTTGTCACCCATGGTAGTGACTGTCGCGGGTGAGCAGCTACTTGTTACCCAGGCGACAAGCCTTTCTCAAAGCAAGCCGCTGAATCTGAAAAGCACGGGTGCCCCCGACGTGGTCGGCCCACCGAAACGCGATGCTGCCAGTGCGTAGAACATCAATTGGGGCCGCCAGCGGCTGGGCGGGACCAACTTCGCAAATGTGTGTGATTGAACCGACGACGTTGCCGACATATGAGTCCTGGCTCAAGAGTGCCCCGTATGCTCACCTTGGAATTGATCGTCGAGCATCTTTTTGAGATGCACGGTGCGCCCGTGATGGACACCATCCCACCCTTTACCCCTCGATTCTTGTCATGAGAGCGACCTCGTGCTTTTGGCGTCTCTCCGGGAAAGTGGTCGAATCGCTGTGGGCGTCGAGCTGTTTCTTGTCTGTGCAAGGACCTATGTCAAAGCCACGGGAGCACAGTGGGTCTTGAAGTACAACCACAGAAATATTGCGCTTGTTTAAACCTCACACTGAGGACTTTTTTAATTTCGTAAATCTTTCATACGTAGCCTAAGAAATACAAAAACTTTTTTGCATCGCAATATGAGCTTTTAGATAGTTATATTTTCTTTATACTTGATTAATCGTTTTCAGCTGTTGATTGTCTCACCAACGGGTGCACGTCTCTGGTTGTCTGGGTGGAGGGGGGGGGGAAGGAATTACTGTTGTTAAACATATTGTTATAGTGATTATACTAACCTGGGGTACAGATTCTTATTCCACACTAGTGATTACTCTCAGTTTTGGAGAACGCTAATTTTTTTTCTGAGCATGTTCTGTTTCAGCGTGCTCTCTACTGTTTTCTCATTTTTTAATGCAAAGTTGACCTATCATAGCAATAATATTGAGAGTTCGGGTAGCGCCTGCATTAAAAGGCAACTCAGCGATGCGTGAGGACGACGGGCTCTTTCCACCCATTTTCTTCCCTTGGAGATGCTGGCTTAAAGGCAGTGTTCACGATAGTTTTCTTTCCCGAGTTTTTCACTCAAAATAATGCGTCGGCTACCAAGTGTTACCAAAATTACGAAGAAACGGCGGGAAACGCACTAAGTCGTCTTATTTCAGAGATATTATTCTCTGGCCTGGACTAGTTGTCCCGGAATGAGCACGTTCACGTTGGTTGTTGCCGGTGAAAAATGGGGCTAACCAAAAATGGAAGAATATTTCAAGCAAAATGGTACTAGTTGGGGTCCGAAGGAAGGAACGGAGCAACACAAAATAGAGATTCGCAAAAGACGGGTACACAAAAGATTTCATTGTCACCACAAACAGTTCTACTGAGAGAAAAGAGGCGGGGTGAGAGTAAAGAATTTCGGGCCCTTCTGGTGCGTTTTTCTCGGTTTCTTCGTCATTTCCGTTCTACCTGGGGGCCAATCAATCGATTTAGTATTTAATCTCAAATCAAAGATTATCGTGAACACTGCCTCCAAGTTAAATTTCGGAAGATTCGAGATTAATCAAAACATAGCCGGCTTCGTCTACGCGCAGACTTACGAGCGCTTATCATAAATTTCCCTAGGGCTTTTGTAAAACCATGTTTTGGTAGTTGTAGTTATAGGACACAGCATTGATAGTTTGCATCCCAAATCCCCTACTTACCTCAGAGATTTACAGGTCATTTCTAAAAAATGCCATTTTCGTATCTCTGCGAAGAGAAAAGGAGTACACGAATGGTAATTTTCAGGGCGTTTAAAGAAATTGTGTCGGGTAGGGCTTTAAACTTTTTTCTAGGGGTTGTTCTGGGTGCTGGTTACGAATCTGAGGCCCATTTGTCAATATTTGAAAAATTCCGTCTGATTTGGTCCGAGGCTTCAAAATGCGGGAAATTTTGCTGCCCTAACGCGACTTTTGACGATTTCGAGAGTGCTACGATCAAATCGCCCCAAATCTTGTATAGAGAGGTTATTCGGGCTGTCTAACACGAATCTGCAATCCGTTTATCGTTTTTCGATAGAATGCGGTAGGTTACTGTGGGTATATTTGACTCAAAATTTCTCTGTGGGTGTTACTCGGGACTCTGAACACGAGTTCTAGGTCCGCTTTTCGATTTTCGAAACTTGAAGGTAAGTAACGTCAGTTAAACGGCATTATGCCTACCGTAACCTACAGCAGTCCTAAGTCTGGCGATAAATAGACCCCAGGTTTGGGTTTAGCGCTCTAAACAACGCCTAGTTGAAAATTCATAGCGGAACCCGAAAGTTTTTCCTGAATATGCGAAATTTTTCTTACCTTTTTGTGAAGCGATGAAAATGTCATTTTTTTGAATCCCCGCAGCCATTCAGGGGATTTCATGCACGGGGCATTTATTTACTGTCACATACCCATAGCAACGATAGCATGATTTTTCGAATATCCACGGGGTAGGTAAAGCAGTCCCCAGTCAAAGCGTCTCTGGCGGTTGATGGCGTATGATACGGCGCAACAAGGCAGCTGACTACTCAGTTCCACATTCATTTCAGGGTAAGGCGTAGCGGTGGGATCGGCCCGTGAGAGGTGCGCCCCTCCAGCTTTGGATCCGATGCGGCCACCCCCTCACCGAGGTTGTGACTTTGACCTCTTGTGCAAAACAATTTGAGAGGTCTCTTCCGAACAACGCTTCCGAACGATTTTCAGCAAAAACGGATGTTATAGGTCAAGTCACACCGGCGTAATCGGCTCAAAATGGTCGGATCGACCTGAGACTCGGCCGAGAACATTCTCTAATGGTCCTCTTCAAAACAGACGCTACAGCAGCTCGACCCAGAAAAATTATTTTTTTGACCTGTACAGACGTCTAAGGCCCCCGTCATAGTCGGTGGATCTACTGAGTCCCACCGGGTCGATACGCACCGAATTCGTGGGAAACGGGTGCAAAAAAATCAACCCACTGAGTCCGACTGCGACCATCTGATGCCCACCGCAATCCCCCCGGTCGATACTGATTGTTCTCATGCGTACAAGGGCGGGGCCAATCCACCGACTGAGTCTCACTGAGTCCCACCGAAATCATCCTCACCCCACCCGGTCGATATAGGAGTTTCTCACGTGATTTGGGTGCATTTTTTCGGCCGACTGCGACCTGCCGAGTCCCGCCGCATCTCGACTCTCGTCGTCTGCGCTCTGCCTCACCTACTGCAGTTGATGACTATCGATTGCGTGTTTCGCAGAGGAACTGGTTGGCGCTGGTGGCAACCGGACTCATCAGGTTTTTCCACCCCGGATTCATTCGGACTCAGCAGGTTTTTCGACGAAGTCAGACCGGAGCCTAAGGCCAGACAGCGGTTTTCCGATTTTTCAGCGCCCCGAATCACACACTCATCTCCAACTGCATGGTTTCTGGAAGGACTAACCAAGTAGTTTTCTCACTTTTCTATCTGATAAAGCTTCGAAAACTGATCTAGAGGTCTTTATCGCAAAAATCACGCGTTGTGATGAGGCCTGTTTTTAAGGCTCAAACCACACCGTCACATCTTTAGCCGTTACACCGGCCATGATCGGCTCAAAATGGTCGGATCGACCTAAGACTCGGCTGACAACTCAAGACCGCGAGGATTGGCATACTAGATCTATTAGATGAGTATCCAGGTCAGAATCGATCCCAGTAGAACGAAGAAAGCGACATACTCGCCCTTAATTTTGTAAAGCGCGTATAATACAGAAACAACAGAGCACGGCAAGGTTCAGAGAGGCCCCGCTCCCACGGCGACAGCCAAGGGAGGGTGAAGACTGTATTCGACACAGCTCACTTTGACTATGACAAGGTGTCCTGTCTTAAAAAAAACTATCTATAGATTTTTGAACGTGCAGAAGTGGGCTGAGAATACTTCGCCAGACGATGAGACGACACCACTGCAGCCCTACAGAGCACAGCAAAACCTTGCATGTTTCCTAGGCCATGAGAAGGAAGGCTTGAAGCGGGCCACCTCGGCTGCAATAATATCTACTGCCATAGCCTACACTACATCCAAAAAGGCATTTCATTTTGCCAAAGAATTCCCACTCGTAATCGCACGATGAAGGCAGGAACAGTTGCTTGTGGAGCTCATTACGAAGCGAGAACACCTGCAGGTGTGATTAAGCAGCTCGCTGTGAACATGAAACACGATCTGTTGAAGTGAATTATCGACGAAAACCTCCCGATCTCACACAATTTTCGGTTGTTTTTTGCCGTAACTGCATTTCAACGTCGCTGTGCACGTTATGGTATTGCTTCGGTGAAGATTTACCGAGCAGTTGAGTGAGAGCGGCGCTGGGGCTTCGGTGGTGCAGTGCGATAAGGCGCTCCCCCGGAAAGGGAATATGCTGGTTCAATCTCGCCCGGAGCCAAGCGTTTTGCGATCAACTCAGCACCTTGTGTAAACATACCACAACGTGCACTGCGACGTTGAACTGCAGTTACGGCAAAACACAACCGAAAATCGTGTAAGACTTAACTAGGGCATCATCTTGACAGGTCTACGACTGTTAGATAGTCTCTGACGGTATTCCTGTTTCATCCCGTTATGCGGGTGAAAGGATGATTGCTTCGGTGAAGATTTACCAGGCAGTTGAGTGAGAGCGGCGCTGGGGCTTCGGTGGTGCAGTGCGATAAGGCGCTCCCCCGGAAAGGGAATATGCTGGTTCAATCTCGCCCGGAGCCAAGCGTTTTGCGATCAACTCAGCATCTTGTGTAAACCTCCCGATCTCACCTCTAACAGATGATCACACAGGAAACGGAATAAAATAGATAGTCTTTTTACTCAGAACTGCATCTCCTGTCAATCGTTCATTAACTATTGTGGAAGTTCAGAATAAGTTCGCACGTGGCACCTTGCATGTCTCACGGGAACGCTACTCTTTATTAGATTCCTAGACACAGCAACCCGGCCTCATTTTTTATTAAACGTCTTAAAACTCTTTCTTGAAACGGTTGTGGTGGGGCTTCCGTTATGACCGGTAGGATGTAAGGTATCTACGGATTATTGGAAGAACATGTGTAACCAGCAACGAAATTTCGGGACCCGCAAGGAATGATCCGCTTTTGTCTGCGGAGTTCACAAATTGACCCTTGCAATCACGACGCAGGAAGATATGCAATAAACCTCACCCAAACACTTAATATGAAGGAGTACTTCGTATTCGGTTCACCAACCAGGATTAATGGGAGATCTACCTAAGGATCTGTAGCAGAGGAAATTAATTTCGGGTTCCTCCAAATGACGATTCTTTTCCATGTCTGATGAGCTGCAAGTTCTCAGTCATGAGCGCATAACATTCTCACCACTTACCTGGTGCTGCTTGTAAGTCTCAGACGGCTGAAACAGAATTTAGATGTCACACCGCAGGGGCGAAAGCAAGAAAATGCCACATAAAGGGTAATAAATGACGCCAGTGCATATATTATTGTGGAACACGTGAACGCAAGCTACCACTACTTCGCTACATTTTTTGAAACCCTTCCAAACGAAGAGAGCCTTTCAGTAGATTTCACACTCAATTGCGAGGTCTGAAAAAGAAGTGCAGCACTGAGTAAATTTTCTGAAAACGTTTTGTTGCATTTTTTTTGCTAGCACAGAGCGCCCCATCGCCACAACTCACTTCAAAATTGACGGAATGAAATTTCAGAGTTCTCATGTTTCTGTTAGTGAGGTGAATACAATGGTATGTTAAAAATCTTCCTGACTCCGGTGTTTCATCGTATTACTTGTATTTCTTTCTATGATTCCCAATGACCACAGGTCGAAACGGGCCACATTTCTCTTATGGTGACCGTCTGATCACTTCACAATGAGGGATTTTAATGTGGAAATATACAATTTTTGATTGATTCCGGCTATTAACTCAGTTATTTCGCATCACTATTGTATGGTACTTGTTGAAAGCTGTTCAAAATTGGCATCAAAATTGAATTCGTAGGACTCTGAAACAAGTTATGGCTATGTGGCGCTTTGTGCGCGCGGAATAAAGTACGTTTTTCATGAAAAATCACTCGAAGTGCACGATGAAAGAGGGGGTTTTATCAAAAAGATGCTTTCACAATCTCGCGAATAGTTTTTTTTTTCAGAAAGAAATGAGGAGTCACTCGCAAAAGCAGATATCGAAACGGATTCCTTCTGAAAAAAAAAACAAGTTTCGTAACAAAACTATCCAAAACAAAAACATTCACAAGAGCTGATTTATCCAACCCATCAAACTCTTAAAAGTGATTGTTTCGGAAAATGTCCGTGAAAAAAGCCCATCTTAGAGGTATTTTCCGCGATAGAAACGGTTTTTGTCTTTTTTTCCCGTTACGGTGTAGATTCGTTGACCATTAACGCGAAACTAAGTGAAAAGCTTGAAAAAACGCTCAGAAACAAGATGACTTTCGCTCAGAAACTTCCTAGCCGTTCATCATGCACGCGCACCCCTCCAGGGTGGACACCTGAATTCGCACAGACTTTGCGTCACCCTTGAGTGCGCTATAATCGTTCGTACGTCTCTGCGAAAGGGTCGCGAGATGCTTTACATAAAAACCGGATATACGCAGGGTTCCGGAGTCAGCCAATATAATTTTGTTGCAAGAATTCCCGGAAACTACGTATTTTTAGCTCAGTTGGTGAAATTCTCGCTTCATCCTCCTTATAGACGAAATTTCTCGCCTCGAATGCGAAAAAAGGGAGAAGATTCTCACCCTGAACAATCCACCCTGTCCTGATCGGTGCTAGAAAGGCGAGTTCGGCCAACCGCATAACCGTTTCTTTTCCGTGGCCTGCAACATCCATTCGGTCAAATGTGGCCTTGGCAAGGTCTTTTAGAGAGCGGCTCGAAATCACCCTCTACGGCCAGCCACAGAGCTTCGAGTAATCACTCCATGAGAAGGTCAACGAAAAGCTAACGATTTCTCTGTGTTCAGCCTAACCAGCGCGGGTTGAGAATGTTGTTCAGCACAAGCTGTCGCGAAATACGGAATTCCTCGCTATAATTCTGGCGGGAATTTACGGGGATAGCGACAGCGAGAAGCATAGTGCGAATTTGACCTTCGTTTTTTTTTTCGTAGAACTTGCCTCCTTGCACCTTCGAGGACCCGTAATTTATCGCCTCACGGAATGAGAGGGCGTAACAGGCCGCTGTCTGGAAGCATCTTACCACCCAACAGAGGTGTTGATGACGCATCTGTCGCTTATGCTCAGGAATTTCTGAACAAGTTACCTGAGACTTTAAAGGCATTTATCGCACTGGAAACCACTTTCCGTTTTCAGGCTCAATTTCTTGAATGAGCACTATAGACCACACCGGTAAACTTTGGCGCGTCAAAAACGTAGGGTTATGAGGTTCGAAGGGGTTAAAGATGAGGATCCGCCACCAGAGGCGGGATTCATCAATGATTATTTCCCGGATATACGGGCGCATCGGGGTATAATCGCCCGCATACCCCAAACAAATCTGATTACTAAAAAATGACACCGTGCCGATCCGGGGAATAAATTGGAGTATATTATACCCCACTCTGGAGCTGGGGTATACGGTATACCCCGGTGAGTATACTACACAAAACGTGGCCCATGGTTAGTTGCACGCGCCATTCAATCAAATCAGCTGACAGGCAATTTTCGCGAACCTTCCAATGAGTTTTTCGCTTGTTTTTCTGCTTCCCATTCCACTACAGCTTTTTTGTCCCTGAATTTATAATTTTTATGACGTTTTTTCGATATCTCGGCCCTTCTACTATATTTTTCTCCTCTTCTCCGTTTATTCTTGCAAATCCACACTTCTGTTAATGTGACGATTTTGCTTTTTGATGTTCAGCGTATCTCGCTTGCGGTTTCCCATATTTATTTCCTTTCCCAGACCAAGATTTTATTTCCTTTCCCACACCAAGATTTTTCTTTTAGTAAAAGCCGTGACTGGAACTGGAAGGAGCAATGTGAAACAGTAAGTACCCGATCTCTTCCCTACAAAAAAGTACAGCTTACAACGTTTTTCAGTGATTTGATCCGCGAACTGATAATATCACATGATATGATAAACAGTAAGAAGTAAAGTAGTTTGTGAAACAGTAAGTAACAAACCCTCCCCTGTCCCTTCCCTACGGAAAAGTACAGCTTCCAACGTGTTTTAGCGATTTGATCTATCAACTGATAATATCCCTTGATATGATAAACAGTAAGAAGTAACGTAGGTAATGTGAAACAGTAAGTAACAAACTTGTTAGTTCCTCCCCCTGTCCCTTCCCTACGAAAAAGTACAGCTTACAACGTGTTTTAGCGATTTGATCTATCAACTGATAATATCACTTGATATGATAAACGGTAAGAAGTAAAGTGGTTAATGTGAAACAGTAAGTAACAAACTTGTTAGTCACTTCCCCTGTCCCTTCCCTACGAAAAAGTACAGCTTACAACGTGTTTCAGTGATTTGATCCGCGAACTGATAATATCACTTGATATGATAAACAGTAAGAAGCAACGTAGGTAATGTGAAACCGTAAGTAACAAACTTGTTAGTCACTTCCCCTGTCCCTTCCGTACGAAAAAGTACAGCTTACAACGTGTTTCAGTGATTTGATCCGCGAACTGATAATATCACTTGATATGATAAACAGTAAGAAGTAAAGTAGTTTGTGAAACAGTAAGTAACAAACTTGTTAGTCCCTCCCCCTGTCCCTTCCCTACGGAAAAGTACAGCTTACAACGTGTTTTAGCGATTTGATCTATCAACTGATAATATCACTTGATATGATAAACAGTAAGAAGTAACGTAGGTAATGTGAAACAGTAAGTAACAAACTTGTTAGTCCCTTCCCCTGTCCCCTACGAAAAAGTACAGCCTTCAACGTGTTTTAGCGATTTGATCTATCAACTGATAATATCACTTGATATGATAAACAGTAAGAAGTAACATAGGTAATGTGAAACAGTAAGTAACAAACTTGTTAGTTCCTCCCCCTGTCCCTTCCCTACGAAAAAGTACAGCTTACAACGTGTTTCAGTGATTTGATCCGCGAACTGATAATATCACTTGATATGATAAACAGTAAGAAGCAACGTAGGTAATGTGAAACCGTAAGTAACAAACTTGTTAGTCCCTTCCCCTGTCCCTTCCCTACGAAAAAGTACAGCTTACGTGTTTTAGCGATTTGATCTATTAACTGATAATATCACTTGATATGATAAACATTAAGAAGTGAAGTAGGTAATGTGAAACAATAAGTAAAAAACTTGTTAGTCCCTTCCCCTGTCCCCTACGAAAAAGTACAGCCTTCAACGTGTTTTAGCGATTTGATCTATCAACTGATAATATCACTTGATATGATAAACAGTAAGAAGTAACATAGGTAATGTGAAACAGTAAGTAACAAACTTGTTAGTTCCTCCCCCTGTCCCTTCCCTACGAAAAAGTACAGCTTACAACGTGTTTCAGTGATTTGATCCGCGAACTGATAATATCACTTGATATGATAAACAGTAAGAAGCAACGTAGGTAATGTGAAACCGTAAGTAACAAACTTGTTAGTCCCTTCCCCTGTCCCTTCCCTACGAAAAAGTACAGCTTACGTGTTTTAGCGATTTGATCTATCAACTGATAATATCACTTGATATGATAAACATTAAGAAGTGAAGTAGGTAATGTGAAACAATAAGTAAAAAACTTGTTAGTCACTTCCCCTGTCCCTTCCGTACGAAAAAGTACAGCTTACAACGTGTTTTATCGATTTGATCTATCAACTGACAATATCACTTGATATGATAAACAGTAAGAAGTAAAGTGGTTAATGTAAAACAGTAAGTAACAAACTTTTTAGTCACTTCCCCTGTCCTTTCCCTACGAAAAAGTACAGCTTACAACGTGTTTCAGTGATTTGATCCGCGAACTGATAATATCACTTGATATGATAAACAGTAAGAAGTAAAGTAGTTAATGTGAAACAGTAAGTAACAAACTTGTTAGTCCCTTCCCCTGTCCCTTCCCTACGAAAAAGTGCAGCTTACGTGTTTTAGCGATTTGATCTATCAACTGATAATATCACTTGATATGATAAACAGTAAGAAGTGAAGTAGGTAATGTGAAACAGTAAGTAACAAACTTGTTAGTCACTTCCCCTGTCCCTTCCGTACGAAAAAGTACAGCTTCCAACGTGTTTTAGCGATTTGATCTATCAACTGATAATATCACTTGATATGATAAACAGTAAGAAGTAAAGTAGTTAATGTGAAACAATAAGTAACAAACTTGTTAGTCCCTCCCCCTGTCCCTTCCCCACGAAAAAGTACAGCTTACAACGTGTTTTAGCGATTTGATCTATCAACTGATAATATCACTTGATATGATAAACAGTAAGAAGTAACGTAGGTAATGTGAAACAGTAAGTAACAAACTTGTTAGTCCCTTCCCCTGTCCCTTCCCTACGAAAAAGTACAGCCTTCAACGTGTTTTAGCGATTTGATCTATCAACTGATAATATCACTTGATATGATAAACAGTAAGAAGTAACATAGGTAATGTGAAACAGTAAGTAACAAACTTGTTAGTTCCTCCCCCTGTCCCTTCCCTACGAAAAAGTACAGCTTACAACGTGTTTCAGTGATTTGATCCGCGAACTGATAATATCACTTGATATGATAAACAGTAAGAAGCAACGTAGGTAATGTGAAACCGTAAGTAAGAAACTTGTTAGTCCCTTCCCCTGTCCCTTCCCTTCGAAAAAGTACAGCCTACAACGTGTTTAGCGATTTGATCTATCAACTGATAATATCACTTGATATGATAAACAGTAAGAAGTGAAGTAGGTAATGTGAAACAATAAGTAAAAAACTTGTTAGTCACTTCCCCTGTCCCTTCCCTACGAAAAAGTACAGCTTACAACGTGTTTTAGCGATTTGATCTATCAACTGATAATATCACTTGATATGATAAACGGTAAGAAGTAAAGTGGTTAATGTGAAACAGTAAGTAACAAACTTGTTAGTCACTTCCCCTGTCCCTTCCCTACGAAAAAGTACAGCTTACAACGTGTTTCAGTGATTTGATCCGCGAACTGATAATATCACTTGATATGATAAACAGTAAGAAGCAACGTAGGTAATGTGAAACCGTAAGTAACAAACTTGTTAGTCACTTCCCCTGTCCCTTCCGTACGAAAAAGTACAGCTTACAACGTGTTTCAGTGATTTGATCCGCGAACTGATAATATCACTTGATATGATAAACAGTAAGAAGTAAAGTAGTTTGTGAAACAGTAAGTAACAAACTTGTTAGTCCCTCCCCCTGTCCCTTCCCTACGGAAAAGTACAGCTTACAACGTGTTTTAGCGATTTGATCCGCGAACTGATAATATCACTTGATATGATAAACAGTAAGAAGTAAAGTAGTTGATGTGAAACAGTAAGTAACAAACTTGTTAGTCCCTTCCCCTGTCCCTTCCCTACGAAAAAGTACAGCTTACGTGTTTTAGCGATTTGAACTATCAACTGATAATATCACTTGATATGATAAACAGTATGAAGTAAAGTAGTTAATGTGAAACAGTAAGTAACAAACTTGTTAGTTCCTCCCCCTGTCCCTTCCCTACGAAAAAGTACAGCTTACAACGTGTTTCAGTGATTTGATCCGCGAACTGATAATATCACTTGATATGATAAACAGTAAGAAGCAACGTAGGTAATGTGAAACCGTAAGTAACAAACTTGTTAGTCCCTTCCCCTGTCCCTTCCCTACGAAAAAGTACAGCTTACGTGTTTTAGCGATTTGATCTATCAACTGATAATATCACTTGATATGATAAACATTAAGAAGTGAAGTAGGTAATGTGAAACAGTAGGTAACAAACTTGTTAGTCCCTTCCCCTGTCCCTTCCTTACGAAAAAGTACAGCCTTCAACGTGTTTTAGCGATTTGATCTATCAACTGATAATATCACTTGATATGATAAACAGTAAGAAGTAACATAGGTAATGTGAAACAGTAAGTAACAAACTTGTTAGTTCCTCCCCCTGTCCCTTCCCTACGAAAAAGTACAGCTTACAACGTGTTTCAGTGATTTGATCCGCGAACTGATAATATCACTTGATATGATAAACAGTAAGAAGCAACGTAGGTAATGTGAAACCGTAAGTAACAAACTTGTTAGTCCCTTCCCCTGTCCCTTCCCTACGAAAAAGTACAGCTTACGTGTTTTAGCGATTTGATCTATCAACTGATAATATCACTTGATATGATAAACAGTAAGAAGTGAAGTAGGTAATGTGAAACAATAAGTAAAAAACTTGTTAGTCACTTCCCCTGTCCCTTCCGTACGAAAAAGTACAGCTTACAACGTGTTTTATCGATTTGATCTATCAACTGACAATATCACTTGATATGATAAACAGTAAGAAGTAAAGTGGTTAATGTAAAACAGTAAGTAACAAACTTTTTAGTCACTTCCCCTGTCCTTTCCTACGAAAAAGTGCAGCTTACAACGTGTTTCAGTGATTTGATCCGCGAACTGATAATATCACTTGATATGATAAACAGTAAGAAGTAAAGTAGTTAATGTGAAACAGTAAGTAACAAACTTGTTAGTCCCTTCCCCTGTCCCTTCCCTACGAAAAAGTACAGCTTACAACGTGTTTTAGCGATTTGATCTATCAACTGATAATATCACTTGATATGATAAACAGTAAGAAGTGAAGTGGTTAATGTGAAACAGTAAGTAACAAACTTGTTAGTCACTTCCTTTGTCCCTTCCCTACGAAAAAGTACAGCAAACAACGTGTTTTAACGATTTAATCTATCAACTGATAATATCACTCGATATGATAAGCAGTAAGAAGCAAAGTAGTTAATGTGAAACAGTAAGTAACAAACTTGTTAGTCCCTCTCCCTGTCCCTTCCCTACGAAAAAGTACAGCTTACAACGTGTTTTAGCGATTTGATCTATCAACTGATAATATCACTTGATATGATAAACAGTAAGAAGTAACGTAGGTAATGTGAAACAGTAAGTAACAAACTTGTTAGTCTCTTCCCCTGTCCCTTCCCTACGAAAAAGTACAGCCTACAACGTGTTTTAGCGATTTGATCTATCAACTGATAATATCACTTGATATGATAAACAGTAAGAAGTAACGTAGGTAATGTGAAACAGTAAGTAACAAACTTGTTAGTTCCTCCCCTGTCCCTTCCCTACGAAAAAGTACAGCTTACAACGTTTTTCAGTGATTTGATCTGCGAACTGATAATATCACTTGATATGATAAACAGTAAGAAGTAACGTAGGTAATGTGAAACAGTAAGTAACAAACTTGTTAGTAACTTCCCCTGTCCTTTCCCTACGAAAAAGTACAGCTTACAACGTGTTTTAGCGGTTTGATCTATCAACTGATAATATCACTTGATATGATAAACAGTAAGAAGTGAAGTAGGTAATGTGAAACAGTTAGTAACAATGTTGTTAGTCACTTCCCCTGTCCCTTCCGTACGAAAAAGTACAACTTACAACGTGTTTTAGCGATTTGATCTACCAATTGATAATATCACATGATATGATAAGCAGTAGGAAGTTAAGTAGTTAATGTGAAACAGTAAGTAACAAACTTGTTAGTCACTTCCCCTGTCCCTTCCCTACGAAAAAGTACAGCCTACAACGTGTTTCAGCGATTTGATCTACCAACTGATAGTATCACTTGATATGATAAGCAGTAAGAAGTAAAGTAGTTAATGTGAAACATAAGTGACAAACTTGTTATTCACTTCCCTTGTCCCTTCCCTACGAAAAAGTACAGCCTACAACGTGTTTTAGCGATTTGATCTACCAACTGATAATATCACTTGATATGATAAGCAGTAAGAAGTAAAGTAGTTAATGTGAAACAGTAAGTAACAAACTTGTTATTCACTTCCCCTGTCCCTTCCCTACGAAAAAGTGCAGCCTACAACGTGTTTCAGCGATTTGATCTACCAACTGATAATATCACTTGATATGATAAGCAGTAAGAAGTAAAGTAGTTAATGTGAAACAGTAAGTAACAAACTTGTTATTCACTTTCCCTGCCCCTTCCCTACGAAAAAGTACAGCCTACAACGTGTTTTAGCGATTTGATCTATCAACTGATAATTTCACTTGATATGATAAGCAGTAAGAAGTAAAGTAGTTAATGTGAAACAGTAAGTAACAAACTTGTTATTCACTTTCCCTGCCCCTTCCCTACGAAAAAGTACAGTCTACAACGTGTTTTAGCGATTTGATCTATCAACTGATAATATCACTTGATATGATAAACAGTAAGTAGTAAAGTGGTTAATGTGAAACAGTAAGTAACAAACTTGTTAGTCACTTCCCTGCCCTTTCCCTACGAAAAAGCACAGCCTACAACGTGCTTTAGAGACTTGATCTATCAACTGATAATTTCACTTGATATGATAAGCAGTAAGAAGTAAGGTAGTTAATGTGAGACATAAGTCACAAGCTTTTTAGTCACTTCCCCTGCCGTTCCCTACAGAAAAGTACAGCCTACAACGTGTTTTAGGATTTGATCTATCAACTGATAATATAACTTGATAGGACAAGCAGTAGGAAGTAAAGAAGTTAATGTGGAAGAGGAGGTAACAAACTTGTTATTCATTTTCCCTGCCCTTCCCTACAGAAAAGTACAGCCGACAACGTGTTTTAGGATTTGATCTATCAACTGATAATATAACTTGATAGGATAAGCAGTAAGAAGTAAAGTAGTTAATGTGAAACAGTAAGTAACGGACTTGTTATCCATTTTCCCTGCCCCTTCCCTACGAAAAAGTACAGTCTACAACGTGTTTTAGCGATTTGATCTATCAACTGATAATTTCACTTGATATGATAAGCAGTGAGAAGTAAAGCAGTTAATGTGAAACAGTAAGTAACAAACTTGTTAGTCACTTCCCCTGTCCCTTCCCTACGAAAAAGTACAGCAAACAACGTGTTCTAACGATTTAATCTATCAACTGATAATATCACTCGATATGATAAGCAGTAAGAAGCAAAGTAGTTAATGTGAAACAGTAAGTAACAAACTTGTTAGTCACTTCCCCTGTCCCTTGCCTACGAAAAAGTACAGCCTACAACGTGTTTTACCTATTTGATCTATCAACTGATAATATCACTCGATATGATAAGCAGTAAGAAGCAAAGTAGTTAATGTGAAACAGTAAGTAACAACCTTGCTAGTCACTTCCCCTGTCCCTTGCCTACGAAAAAGTACCGCCTACAACGTGATTTACCTATTTGATCTACCAACTGATAGTATCACATGATATGATAAGCAGTAAGAAGCAAAGTAGTTAATGTGAAACAGTAAGTAACAAACTTGTTAGTCACTTCCCCTGTCCCTTGCCTACGAAAAAGTACAGCCTACAACGTGTTTTAACTATTTGATCTATCAACTGATAATATCGCTTGATATGATAAGCAGTAAGAAGTTAAGTAGTTAATGTGAAACAGTAAGTAACAAACTTGTTAGTCACTTCCCCTGTCCCTTGCCTACGAAAAAGTACAGCCTACAACACGTTTTAGCAATTTGATCTACCAACTGATAATATCGCTTGATATGATAAGCAGTGAGAAGTAAAGCAGTTAATGTGAAACAGTAAGTAACAAACTTGTTAGTCACTTCCCCTGTCCCTTGCCTACGAAAAAGTACAGCCTACAACACGTTTTAGCGAATTGGTCTATCAACTTATAATATCACTTGATATGATAAGCAGTAAGAAGTAAAGCAGTTAATGTGAAACAGTGAGTAACAAACTTGTTAGTCACTTCCCCTGTCCCTTCCCTACGAAAAAGTACAGCCTACAACGTGTTTTAGCGATTTGATCTATCAACTGATAATATCACTTGATATGATAAGCAGTAAGAAGTAAAGTAGTTAATGTGAAACAGTAAGTAACAAACTTGTTATTCACTTTCCCTGCCCCTTCCCTACGAAAAAGTACAGCCTACAACGTGTTTTAGCGATTTGATCTATCAACTGATAATTTCACTTGATATGATAAGCAGTAAGAAGTAAAGTAGTTAATGTGAAACAGTAAGTAACAAACTTGTTATTCACTTCCCTGTCCCTTCCCTACGAAAAAGTACAGCCTACAACGTGTTTTAGCGTTTTGATCTATCAACTGATAATATCACTTGATATGATAAGCAGTAAGAAGTAAAGTAGTTAATGTGAAACAGTAAGTAACAAACTTGTTAGTCACTTCCCCTGTCCCTTCCCTACGAAAAAGTACAGACTACAACGTGTTTGAGCGATTTGATCTATCAACTGATAATATCACTTGATATGATAAGCAGTAAGAAGTGAAGTAGTTAATGGGAAACAGTATGTAACAAACTTGTTATTCACTCCCCTGTCCCTTCCCTACGAAAAGTACAGCCTACAACGTGTTTTAGCGATTTGATCTATCAACTGATAATTTCACTTGATATGATAAGCAGTAAGAAGTAAAGTACTTAATGTGAAACAGTAAGTAACAAACTTGTTATTCACTCCCCCTGCCCTTCCCTACAGAAAAGTACATCCTACAACGTGTTTTAGGATTTGATCTATCAACTGATAATATAACTTGATATGATAAGCAGTAAGAAGTAAAGTAGTTAATGTGAAACAGTATGTAAAAAACTTGTTATTCACTACCCTGTCCCTTCCTACGAAAAAGTACAGCCTACAACGTGTTTTAGCGATTTGATCTATCAACTGATAATATCACTTGATATGATAAGCAGTAAGAAGCAAAGTAGTTAATGTGAAACAGTAAGTAACAAACTTGTTAATCACTTCCCCTGTCCCTTCCCTACGAAAAAGTACAGCCTACAACGTGTTTTAACTATTTGATCTATCAACTGATAATATCGCTTGATATGATAAGCAGTAAGAAGTTAAGTAGTTAATGTGAAACAGTAAGTAACAAACTTGTTAGTCACTTCCCCTGTCCCTTGCCTACGAAAAAGTACAGCCTACAACGTGTTTTAGCGATTTGATCTATCAACTGATAATATCACTTGATATGATAAGCAGTAAGAAGTTAAGTAGCTAATGTGAAACAGTGAGTAACAAACTTGTTAATCACTTCCCTGTCCCATCCCTACGAAAAGTACAGCCTACAACGTGTTTTAGCGTGTTGATCTACCAACTGATAATATCACTTGATATGATCAGCAGTAAGAAGTCAAGTAGTTAATGTGAAACAGTAAGTAACAAACTTGTTAGTCACTTCCCCTGTCCCTACCCTACGGAAAAGTACAGCCTACAACGTGTTTTAGCGATTTGATCTATCAACTGATAATATCACTTGATATGATAAGCAGTAAGAAGTAAAGTAGTTAATGTGAAACAGTAAGTAACAAACTTGTTAGTCACTTCCCTGTCCCTTCCCTACGAAAAGTACAGCCTACAACGTGTTTTAGCGATTTGATCTACCAACTGATAATATCACTTGATATGATAAACAGTAAAAAGTAAAGTAGTTAATGTGAAACAGTAAGTAACAAACTTGTTAGTCACTTCCCCTGTCCCTTCCCATCGAAAAGTAAAGCATACGACGTGGTTTAGCGATTTGATCTACCAACTGATAATATCACTTGATATGATAAACAGTAAGAAGTAAAGTAGTTAATGTGAAACACTAGGTAACAAACTTGTTAGTCACTTCCCTGTCCCTTCCCTACGAAAAAGTACAGCCTACAACGTGTTTTAGCGATTTGATCCACCAACTGATAATATCACTTGATATGATAAGCAGTAAAAGTAAAGCAGTTAATGTGAAACAGTAAGTAACAAACTCATTAGTCCTTTCCCTGTCCCTTCCCTACGAAAAAGTACAGCCTACAACGTGTTTTAGCTATTTGATCTACCAACTAATAATATCACATGATATGATAAACAGTAAGAAGTAAAGTAGTTAATGTGAAACAGTAGGTAACAAACTTGTTAGTCACTTCCCTGTCCCTTCCCTACGAAAAAGTACAGCCTACAACGTGTTTTAGCGATTTGATCTACCAACTGATAATATCACTTGATATGATAAGCAGTAAGAAGTAAAGTAGTTAATGTGAAACAGTAAGTAACAAACTTGTTAGTCACTTCCCCTGTCCCTTCCCTACGAAAAAGTACAGCCTACAACGTGTTTTAGCGATTTGATCTACCAACTGATAATATCACTTGATATGATAAGCAGTAAGAAGTAAAGTAGTTAATGTGAAACAGTAAGTAACAAACTTGTTAGTCACTTCCCCTGTCCCTTCCCTACGAAAAAGTACAGCCTACAACATGCTTTAGCGATTTGACCTATCAACTGATAATTTCACTTGATATGATAAGCAGTAAGAAGTAAAGTAGTTAATGTGAAACATAAGTGACAAACTTGTTAGTCACTTCCCCTGTCCCTTCCCTACGAAAAAGTACAGCCTACAACGTGTTTTAGCGATTTGATCTACCAACTGATAATATCACTTGATATGATAAGCAGTAAGAAGTAAAGTAGTTAATGTGAAACAGTAAGTAACAAACTTGTTAGTCACTTCCCCTGTCCCTTCCCTACGAAAAAGTACAGCCTACAACGTGTTTTAGCGATTTGATCTACCAACTGATAATATCACTTGATATGATAAGCAGTAAGAAGTAAAGTAGTTAATGTGAAACAGTAAGTAACAAACTTGTTAGTCACTTCCCCTGTCCCTTCCCTACGAAAAAGTACAGCCTACAACGTGTTTTAACTATTTGATCTATCAACTGATAATATCGCTTGATATGATAAGCAGTAAGAAGTTAAGTAGTTAATGTGAAACAGTAAGTAACAGACTCGTTATTCACTTTTCTGCCACTTCCCTACGAAAAATTACAGCCTACGTGTTTTAGCGATTTGATCTATCAACTGATAATATCACTTGATATGATAAGCAGTAAGAAGTAAAGTAGTTAATGTGAAACAGTAAGTAACAAACTTGTTATTCACTTTCCCTGTCCCTTCCCCACTAAAAAGGACAGCCTACAACGTGTTTTAGCGATTTGATCTACCAACTGATAATATCACTTGATATGATAAGCAGTAAGAAGTAAAGTAGTTAATGTGAAACATAAGTGACAAACTTGTTATTCACTTCCCCTGTCCCTTCCCTACGAAAAAGTACAGCCTACAACGTGTTTTAGCGATTTGATCTATCAACTGATAATATCACTTGATATGATAAGCAGTAAGAAGTGAAGTAGTTAATGTGAAACATAAGTGACAAACTTGTTATTCACTACCCTGTCCCTTCCTACGAAAAAGTACAGCCTACAACGTGTTTTAGCGATTTGATCTACCAACTGATAATATCACATGATATGATAAGCAGTAAGAAGTAAAGTAGTTAATGTGAAACATAAATGACAAACTTGTTATTCACTTTACCTGCCCCTTCCCTACAAAAAAGTAAAGCCCACAACATGTTTTAGCGATTTGATCTATCAACTGATAATATCACATGATATGATAAGCAGTAAGAATTAAAGTAGTTAATGTGAAACATAAGTGACGAACTTGTTAGTCACTTCCCCGGTCCCTTCGCTGCGAAAAGGTACAGCCTATAACGTGTTGCAGCGATTTGATCTATCAACTGATAATATCACATGATATGATAAGCAGTAAGAATTAAAGTAGTTAATGTGAAACAGTAAGTAACAAACTTGTTAATCACTTCCCCTGCCCCTTCCCTACGAAAAAGTACAGCCTACAACGTGTTTTAGCGATTTGATCTACCAACTGATAATATCACTTGATATGATAAGCAGTAAGAAGTAAAGTAGTTAATGTGAAACACTAGGTAACAAACTTGTTAGTCACTTCCGCTGTCCCTTCCCTACGAAAAAGTACAGCCTACAACGTGTTTTAGCGATTTGATCTATCAACTGATAATATCACATGATATGATAAGCAGTAAGAAGTAAAGTAGTTAATGTGAAATAGTAAGTAACAAACTTGTTAGTCACTTCCCCTGTCCCTTCCCTACGAAAAAGTACAGCCTACAACGTGTTTTAGCGATTTGATCTACCAACTGATAATATCACATGATATGATAAGCAGTAAGAAGTAAAGTAGTTAATGTGAAACAGTAAGTAACAAACGTGTTAGTCACTTCCCCTGTCCCTTCCCTACAAAAAAGTACAGCCTACACCGTGTTTTAGCGATTTGATCTATCAACTGATAATTTTACTTGATATGATAAGCAGTAAGAAGTAAAGTAGTTAATGTGAAACAGTAAGTAACAAACTTGTTATTCACTCCCCCTGCCCTTCCCTACAGAAAAGTACAGCCTACAACGTGTTTTAGCGATTTGATCTATCAACTGATAATATCACATGATATGATAAGCAGTAAGAAGTAAAGTAGTTAATGTGAAACAGTAAGTAACAAACTTGTTAATCACTTCCCCTGCCCCTTCCCTACGAAAAAGTACAGCCTACAACATGTTTTAGCGATTTGATCCATCAACTGATAATATCACATGATATGATAAGCAGTAAGAAGTGAAGTAGTTAATGTGAAACATAAGTGACAAACTTGTTATTCACTACCCTGTCCCTTCCTACGAAAAAGTACAGCCTACAACGTGTTTTAGCGATTTGATCTATCAACTGATAAAATCACATGATATGATAAGCAGTAAGAATTAAAGTAGTTAATGTGAAACAGTAAGTAACAAACTTGTTAATCACTTCCCCTGCCCCTTCCCTACGAAAAAGTACAGCCTACAACGTGTTTTAGCGATTTGATCTATCAACTGATAATATCACATGATATGATAAGCAGTAAGAATTAAAGTAGTTAATGTGAAACAGTAAGTAACAAACTTGTTAATCACTTCCCCTGCCCCTTCCCTACGAAAAAGTACAGCCTACAACATGTTTTAGCGATTTGATCCATCAACTGATAATATCACATGATATGATAAGCAGTAAGAAGTGAAGTAGTTAATGTGAAACATAAGTGACAAACTTGTTATTCACTACCCTGTCCCTTCCTACGAAAAAGTACAGCCTACAACGTGTTTTAGCGATTTGATCTATCAACTGATAATATCACATGATATGATAAGCAGTAAGAAGTAAAGTAGTTAATGTGAAACATAAGTGACAAACTTGTTATTCACTTTCCCTGTCCCTTCCCCACGAAAAAGTACAGCCTACGACGTGTTTTAGCGATTTGATCTATCAGCTGATAATATTACTTGATATGATAAGCAGTAAGAAGTAAAGTAGTTAGTGTGAAACAGTAAGTAACAAACTTGTTAGTCACTTCCCCTGTCCCTTCCCTACGAAAAAGTACAGCAAACAACGTGTTCTAACGATTTAATCTATCAACTGATAATATCACTCGATATGATAAGCAGTAAGAAGCAAAGTAGTTAATGTGAAACAGTAAGTAACAAACTTGTTAGTCACTTCCCCTGTCCCTTGCCTACGAAAAAGTACAGCCTACAACGTGTTTTAGCGATTTGATCTATCAACTGATAATATCACTTGATATGATAAGCAGTAAGAAGTAAAGTATTTAATGTGAAACAGTAGGTAACAAACTTGTTAGTCACTTCCCTGTCCCTTCCCTACGAAAAAGTACAGCCTACAACGTGTTTTAGCTATTTGATCTACCAACTAATAATATCACACGATATGATAAACAGTAAGAAGTAAAGTAGTTAATGTGAAACAGTAAGTAACAAACTTGTTAGTCACTTCCCCTGTCCCTTCCCTACGCAAGAGTACAGCCTACAAAGTGTTTTAGCGATTTGATCTACCAACTGATACTATCACTTGATATGATAAGCAGTAAGAAGTAAAGCAGGTACTGTGAAACAGTCAGTAACAAACTTGTTAGTCACTTCCCCTGTCCCTTGCCTACGAAAAAGTACAGCCTACAACACGTTTTAGCAATTTGATCTACCAACTGATAATATCGCTTGATATGATAAGCAGTAAGAGGTTAAGTAGTTAATGTGAAACAGTAAGTAACAAACTTGTTAGTCACTTCCCCTGTCCCTTCCCTACGGAAAAGTACAGCCTACAACACGTTTTAGCGAATTGGTCTATCAACTTATAATATCACTTGATATGATAAGCAGTGAGAAGTAAAGCAGTTAATGTGAAACAGTAAGTAACAAACTTGTTAGTCACTTCCCCTGTCCCTTCCCTACGAAAAAGTACAGCCTACAACGTGTTTTAACTATTTGATCTATCAACTGATAATATCGCTTGATATGATAAGCAGTAAGAAGTTAAGTAGTTAATGTGAAACAGTAAGTAACAAACTTGTTAGTCACTTCCCCTGTCCCTTGCCTACGAAAAAAGTACAGCCTACAACGTGTTTTAACGATTTGATCTACCAACTGATAATATCACTTGATATGACAAGCAGTAAGAAGTAAAGTAGTTAATGTGAAACAGTTAGTAACAAACTTGTTAGTCACTTCCCCTGTCCCTTCCCTACGGAAAAGTACAGCCTACAACGTGTTTTAGCGATTTGATCTACCAACTGATAGTATCACTTGATATGATAAGCAGTAAGAAGTAAAGCAGTTAATGAGAAACAGTGAGTAACAAACTTGTTAGTCACTTCCCCTGTCCCTTCCCTACGAAAAAGTACAGCCTACAACGTGTTTTAGCGATTTGATCTACCAACTGATAGTATCACTTGATATGATAAGCAGTAAGAAGTAAAGCAGTTAGTGAGAAACAGTGAGTAACAAACTTGTAAGTCATTTCCCCTCTCCCTTGCCTACGAAAAAGTACAGCCTACAACGTGTTTTAACTATTTGATCTACCAACTGATAATATCACTTGATATGATAAGCAGTAAGAAGTAAAGTAGTTAATGTGAAACAGTAAGTAACAAACTTGTTAGTCACTTCCCCTGTCCCTTCCCTACGAAAAAGTACAGCCTACAACGTGTTTTAGCGATTTGATCTACCAACTGATAATATCACTTGATATGATAAGCAGTAAGAAGTAAAGTAGTTAATGTGAAACAGTAAGTAACAAACTTGTTAGTCACTTCCCTGTCCTTTCCCTACGAAAAAGTACAGCCTACAACGTGTTTTAGCGATTTGATCTATCAACTGATAATTTCACTTGATATGATAAGCAGTAAAAGTAAAGTAGTTAATGTGGAACAGTAAGTAACAAACTTGTTATTCACTTTCCCTGCCCTTTCCCTACGAAAAAGCACAGCCTACAACGTGTTTTAGCGATTTGATCTATCAACTGATAATATCACATGATATGATAAGCAGTAAGAAGTAAAGTAGTTAATGTGAAACATAAGTGATATACTTGTTAGTCACTTCCTCTGTCCCTTCCCTACGAAAAAGTACAGCCTACAACGTGTTTTAGCGATTTGGCCTATCAACTGATAATTTCACTTGATATGATAAGCAGTAAGAAGTAAAGTAGTTAATGTGAGACATAAGTGACAAATTTTTTAGTCACTCCCCCTGCCCTTCCCTACAGAAAAGTACAGCCGACAACGTGTTTTAGGATTTGATCTATCAACTGATAATATAACTTGATAGGATAAGCAGTAAGAAGTAAAGTAGTTAATGTGAAACAGTAAGTAACGGACTTGTTATCCATTTTCCCTGTCCCTTCCCTACGAAAAAGTACAGCCGACAACGTGTTTTAGGATTTGATCTATCAACTGATAATATAACTTGATAGGATAAGCAGTAAGAAGTAAAGTAGTTAATGTGAAATAGTATGTAACAAACTTGTTAGTCACTTCCCCTGTCCCTTCCCTACGAAAAAGTACAGCCTACAACGTGTTTTAGCGATTTGATCTACCAACTGATAATATCACTTGATATGATAAGAAGAAAGAAGTAAAGCAGTTAATGTGAAACAGTAAGTAACAAACTTGTTAGTCACTTCCCTGTCCCTTCCCTACGAAAAGTACAGCCTACAACGTGTTCTAACGATTTAATCTATCAACTGATAATATCACTCGATATGATAAGCAGTAAGAAGCAAAGTAGTTAATGTGAAACAGTAAGTAACAAACTTGTTAGTCACTTCCCCTGTCCCTTGCCTACGAAAAAGTACAGCCTACAACGTGTTTTACCTATTTGATCTATCAACTGATAATATCGCTTGATATGATAAGCAGTAAGAAGTTAAGTAGTTAATGTGAAACAGTAAGTAACAAACTTGTTAGTCACTTCCCCTGTCCCTTCCCTACGAAAAAGTACAGCCTACAACGTGTTTTAACTATTTGATCTATCAACTGATAATATCACTTGATATGATAAGCAGTAAGAAGCAAAGTAGTTAATGTGAAACAGTAAGTAACAAACTTGTTAGTCACTTCCCCTGTCCCTTGCCTACGAAAAAGTACAGCCTACAACGTGTTTTAGCGATTTGATCTATCAACTGATAATATCACTTGATATGATAGGCAGTGAGAAGTAAAGTAGTTAATGTGAAACAGTAAGTAACAAACTTGTTATTCACTCTCCCTGCCCCTTCCCTACGAGAAAGTACAGCCTACAACGTGTTTTAGCGATTTGATCTATCAGCTGATAATTCCACTTGATATGATAAGCAGTAAGTAGTAAAGTAGTTAATGTGAAACAGTAAGTAACAAACTTGTTATTCACTATCCCTGCCCCTTCCCTACGAAAAAGTACAGCCTACAACGTGCTTTATATATTTGATCTACCAACTGATAGTATCACTTGATATGATAAGCAGTAAGAAGGAAAGTAGGTATTGTGAAACGGTAAGTAACAAACTTGTTATTCACTATCCCTGCCCCTTCCCTACGAAAAAGTACAGCCTACAACGTGCTTTAGCGATTTGATCTATCAACTGATAATTTTACTTGATATGATAAGCAGTAAGAAGTAAAGTAGTTAATGTGAAACATAAGTGACAAACTTGTTAGTCACTTCCCCTGTCCCTTCCTACGAAAAAGTACAGCCTACAACGTGTTTTAGCGATTTGATCTACCAACTGATAATATAACTTGATATGATAAGCAGTAAGAAGTGAAGTAGTTAATGTGAAACAGTAAGTAACAAACTTGTTAGTCACTTCCCTGTCCCTTCCCTACGAAAAAGTACAGTCTACAACGTGTTTTAGCGATTTGATCTACCAGCTGATAGTATCACATGATATGATAAGCAGTAAGAAGTAAAGTAGTTAATGTGAAACATAAGTGACAAACTTGTCAGTCACTACCCTTGCCCCTTCCCTACGAAAAATTACAGCCTACGTGTTTTAGCGATTTGATCTATAAACTGATAATATCACTTGATATGATAAGCAGTAAGAAGTGAAGTAGTTAATGTGAAACAGTAAGGAACAAACTTGTTAGTCACTTCCCCTGTCCCTTCCCATCAAAGAGTACAGCCTACGATGTGTTTTAGCGATTAGATCTACCAACTGATATTATCACTTGATATGATAAGCAGTAAGAATTAAAGTAGTTAATGTGAAACAGTAAATAACAAACTTGTTAGTCACTTCCCCTGTCCCTTCTCATCGAAAAGTACAGCCTACGATGTGTTTTAGCGATTTGATCTATCAACTGATACTATCACTTGATATGATAAGCAGTAAGAAGTCAAGTAGTTAATATGAAACAGTAAATGACAAACTTGTTAGTCACTTCCCCTGTCCCTTCCCTACGAAAAAGTACAGCCTACAACGTGTTTTAGCGATTTGATCTACCAACTGATAATATCACTTTATATGATAAGCAGTAAGAAGTAAAGTAGTTAATGTGAAACAGTAAGTAACAAACTTGTTAGTCACTTCCCCTGTCCCTTCCCTACGAAAAAGTACAGCCTACAACGTGTTTTAGCGATTTGATCTACCAACTGATAATATCACTTGATATGATAAGCAGTAAGAAGTGAAGTAATTAATGTGAAACATAAGTGACAAACTTGTTATTCACTTCCCCTGTCCCTTCCCTACGAAAAAGTACAGCCTACAACGTGTTTTAGCGATTTGATCTATCAACTGATAATATCACTTGATATGATAAGCAGTAAGAAGTAAAGTAGTTAATGTGAAACAAAAAGTAACAAACTTGTTATTCACTTCCCCTGTCTCTTCCATACGAAAAAGTACAGCCTACGACGTGTTTTGGCGATTTGATCTATCAACTGATAATATCACTTGATATTATAAGCAGTAAGAAGTAAAGTAGTTAATGTGAAACAGTAAGTAACAGACTTGTTATTCACTCCCCGTGCCCTTCCCTACAGAAAAGTACAGCCGACAACGTGTTTTAGGATTTGATCTATCAACTGATAATATAACTTGATATGATAAGCAGTAAGAAGTAAAGTAGTTAATGTGAAACAGTAAGTAACAAACTTATTATTCACTTTCCCTGCCCCTTCCCTACGAAAAAGTACAGTCTACGACGTGTTTTAGCGATTTGATCTATCAACTGATAAATTCACTTGATATGATAAGCAGTAAGAAGTAAAGTAGTTAATGTGAAACAGTAAGTAACAAACTTGTTAGTCACTTCCCCTGTCCCTTCCCTACGAAAAAGTACAGCCTACAACGTGTTTTAGCGATTTGATCTACCAACTGATAATATCACTTGATATGATAAGCAGTAAGAAGTAAAGTAGTTAATGTGAAACAGTAAGTAACAAACTTGTTAGTCACTTACCCTGTCCCTTCCCTACGAAAAAGTACAGCCTACAACACGTTTTAGCGATTTGATCTATCAACTGATAATATCACTTGATATGATAAGCAGTAAGAAGTAAAGTAGTTAATGTGAAACAGTAAGTAACAAACTTGTTAGTCACTTCCCCTGTCCCTTCCCTACGAAAAAGTACAGCCTACAACGTGTTTTAACTATTTGATCTATCAACTGATAATATCACTTGATATGATAAGCAGTAAGAAGTAAAGTAGTTAATGTGAAACAGTAAGTAACAAACTTGTTAGTCACTTCCCCTGTCCCTTGCCTACGAAAAAGTACAGCCTACAACGTGTTTTAGCGATTTGATCTACCAACTGATAATATCACTTGATATGATAAGCAGTAAGAAGTAAAGTAGTTAATGTGAAACAGTAAGTAACAAACTTGTTAGTCACTTCCCCTGTCCCTTGCCTACGAAAAAGTACAGCCTACAACACGTTTTAGCAATTTGATCTACCAACTGATAATATCGCTTGATATGATAAGCAGTAAGAAGTTAAGTAGCTAATGTGAAACAGTGAGTAACAAACTTGTTAGTCACTTCCCCTGTCCCTTCCCTACGAAAAAGTACAGCCTACAACGTGTTTTAGCGATTTGATCTATCAACTGATAATATCACTTGATATGATAAGCAGTAAGAAGTAAAGTAGTTAATGTGAAACAGTAAGAAACAAACTTCTTAGTCACTTCCTCTGTCCCTTCCCTACGAAAAAGTACGGCCTACAACGTGTTTGAGCGATTTGATCTACCAACTGATAATATCATTTGATATTATGAGCAGTAAGAAGTGAAGTAGTTAATGTCAAACAGTAAGTAACAAACTTGTTATTGACTTTCCCTGTCCCTTCCCTACGAAAAGTACAGCCTACAAGGTGTTTTAGCAATTTGATCTATCAACTGATAATTTCACTTGATATGATAAGCAGTAAGAAGTAAAGTACTTAATGTGAAACAGTAAGTAACAAACTTGTTATTCACTCCCCCTGCCCTTCCCTACAGAACAATACAGCCTACAACGTGTTTTAGGATTAGATCTACCAGCTGATAATATCACATGATATGGTAAGCAGTAAGAAGTAAAGTAGTTAATGTGAAACAGTAAGTAACAAACTTTTTAGTTTATTCCCCTGTCCCTTCCCTACGAAAAAGTACAGCCTACAACGTGTTTTACCTATTTGATCTATCAACTGATAATATCGCTTGATATGATAAGCAGTAAGAAGTTAAGTAGTTAATGTGAAACAGTAAGTAACAAACTTGTTAGTCACTTCCCCTGTCCCTTGCCTACGAAAAAGTACAGCCTACAACACGTTTTAGCGAATTGGTCTATCAACTTATAATATCACTTGATATGATAAGCAGTGAGAAGTAAAGCAGTTAATGTGAAACAGTAAGTAACAAACTTGTTAGTCACTTCCCCTGTCCCTTCCCTACGAAAAAAGTACAGCCTACAACGTGTTTTAACTATTTGATCTATCAACTGATAATATCACTTGATATGATAAGCAGTAAGAAGTAAAGTAAAGAAATTGATGGTGAACAGTAAGTAACAAACTTGTTAGTCACTTCCCCTGTCCCTTGCCTACGAAAAAAGTACAGCCTACAACGTGTTTTAACGATTTGATCTACCAACTGATAATATCACTTGATATGACAAGCAGTAAGAAGTAAAGTAGTTAATGTGAAACAGTTAGTAACAAACTTGTTAGTCACTTCCCCTGTCCCTTCCCTACAGAACAATACAGCCTACAACGTGTTTTAGCGATTTGATCTATCAACTGATAATATCACTTGATATGATAAGCAGTAAGAAGTAAAGTAGTTAATGTGAAACAGTAAGTAACAAACTTGTTAGTCACTTCCCCTGTCTCTTGCCTACGAAAAAGTACAGCCTACAACACGTTTTAGCAATTTGATCTACCAACTGATAATATCGCTTGATATGATAAGCAGTAAGAAAATAAGTAGCTAATGTGAAACAGTGAGTAACAAACTTGTTAGTCACTTCCCCTGTCCCTTGCCTACGAAAAAGTACAGCCTACAACGTGTTTTAGCGATTTGATCTATCAACTGATAATATCACTTGATATGATAAACAGTAAGAAGTAAAGTAGTTAATGTGAAACAGTAAGTAACAAACTTGTTAGTCACTTCCCTGTCCCTTCCCTACGAAAAAGTACAGCCTACAACGTGTTTTAGCGATTTGATCTATCAACTGATAATTTTACTTGATATGATAAGCAGTAAGAAGTAAAGTAGTTAATGTGAAACAGTAAGTAACAAACTTGTTATTCACTTCCCCTATCCCGTCCCTACGAAAAAGTACAGCCTACAACGTGTTTTAGCGATTTGATCTACCAACTGATAATATCACTTGATATTATAAGCAGTAAGAAGTAAAGTAGTTAATGTGAAACATGAGTGACAAACTTGTTAGTCACTCCCCCTGTCCCCTCCCTACGAAAAATTACAGCCTACGAGTTTTAGCGATTTGATCTACCAACTGATAATATCACTTGATATGATAAGCAGTTAGAAGTAAAGTAGTTAATGTGAAACAGTAAGTAACAGACTTGTTAGTCACTTCCCCTGTCCCTTCCCTACGAAAAAGTACAGCCTACAACGTGTTTTAGCGATTTGATCTATCAACTGATAATATCACTTGATATGATAAGCAGTAAGAAGTAAAGTAGTTAATGTGAAACATAAGTGACAAACTTGTTAGTCACTTCCCCTGTCCCTTCCCTACGAAAAAGTACAGCCTACAACGTGTTTTAGCGATTTGATCTACCAACTGATAATATCACTTGATATGATAAGCAGTAAGAAGTAAAGTAGTTAATGTGAAACATAAGTGACAAACTTGTTATTCACTTCCCCTGTCCCTTCCCTACGAAAAAGTACAGCCTACAACGTGTTTTAGCGATTTGATCTACCAACTGATAATATCACTTGATATGATAAACAGTAAGAAGTAAAGTAGTTAATGTGAAACAGTAGGTAACAAACTTGTTAGTCACTTCCCCTGTCCCTTCCCTACGAAAAAGTACAGCCTACAACGTGTTTTAGCGATTTGATCTACCAACTGATAATATCACTTGATATGATAAGCAGTAAAAAGTAAAGTAGTTAATGTGAAACAGTAAGTAACAAACTTGTTAGTCACTTCCCTGTCCCTTCCCTACGAAAAGTACAGCCTACACCGTGTTTTAGGATTTGATCTACCAACTGATAATATCACTTGATATGATAAGCAGTAAGAAGTAAAGTAGTTAATGTGAAACAGTAAGTAACAAACTTGTTAATCACTTCCCCTGCCCCTTCCCTACGAAAAAGTACAGCCTACAACATGTTTTAGCGATTTGATCCATCAACTGATAATATCACATGATATGATAAGCAGTAAGAAGTGAAGTAGTTAATGTGAAACATAAGTGACAAACTTGTTATTCACTACCCTGTCCCTTCCTACGAAAAAGTACAGCCTACAACGTGTTTTAGCGATTTGATCTACCAACTGATAATATCACATGATATGATAAGCAGTAAGAAGTAAAGTAGTTAATGTGAAACAGTAGGTAACAAACTTGTTAGTCACTTCCCCTCTCCCTTCCCTACGAAAAAGTACAGCCTACAACGTGTTTTAGCGATTTGATCTACCAACTGATAATATCACTTGATATGATAAACAGTAAAAAGTAAAGTAGTTAATGTGAAACAGTAAGTAACAAACTTGTTAGTCACTTCCCCTGTCCCTTCCCATCGAAAAGTACAGCCTACGACGTGGTTTAGCGATTTGATCTACCAACTGATAATATCACTTGATATGATAAACAGTAAGAAGTAAAGTAGTTAATGTGAAACAGTAGGTAACAAACTTGTTAGTCACTTCCCTGTCCCTTCCCTACGAAGAAGTACAGCCTACAACGTGTTTTAGCGATTTGATCTATCAACTGATAATATCACTTGATATGATAAACAGTAAGAAGTAAAGTAGTTAATGTGAAACAGTAAGTAACAAACTTGTTAGTCACTTCCCTGTCCCTTCCCTACGAAAAGTACAGCCTACAACGTGTTTTAGCGATTTGATCTATCAACTGATAATATCACTTGATATGATAAGCAGTAAGAAGTAAAGTAGTTAATGTGAAACAGTAAGTAACAAACTTGTTAGTCACTTCCCTGTCCCTTCCCTACGAAAAGTACAGCCTACAACGTGTTTTAGCGATTTGATCTATCAACTGATAATATCACTTGATATGATAAGCAGTAAGAAGTAAAGTAGTTAATGTGAAACAGTAAGTAACAAACTTGTTAGTCACTTCCCTGTCCCTTCCCTACGAAAAAGTACAGCCTACAACGTGTTTTAGTGATTTGATCTAACAACTGATAATATCACTTGATATGATAAACAGTAAGAAGTAAAGTAGTTAATGTGAAACAGTAGGTAACAAACTTGTTAGTCACTTCCCCTGTCCCTTCCCATCGAAAAGCACAGCTTACGACGTGTTTTAGCTATTTGATCTACCAACTGATAATTTCACTTGATATGATAAACAGTAAAAAGTAAAGTAGTTAATGTGAAACAGTAAGTAACAAACTTGTTAGTCACTTCCCCTGTCCCTTCCCATCGAAAAGTAAAGCCTACGACGTGGTTTAGCGATTTGATCTACCAACTGATAATATCACTTGATATGATAAACAGTAAGAAGTAAAGTAGTTAATGTGAAACACTAGGTAACAAACTTGTTAGTCACTTCCCTGTCCCTTCCCTACGAAAAAGTAAAGCCTACGACGTGGTTTAGCGATTTGATCTACCAACTGATAATATCACTTGATATGATAAACAGTAAGAAGTAAAGTAGTTAATGTGAAACAGTAGGTAACAAACTTGTTAGTCACTTCCCTGTCCCTTCCCTACGAAAAAGTACAGCCTACAACGTGTTTTAGTGATTTGATCTACCAACTGATAATATCATATGATATGATAAACAGTAAGAAGTAAAGTAGTTAATGTGAAACAGTAGGTAACAAACTTGTTAGTCACTTCCCTGTCCCTTCCCTACGAAGAAGTACAGCCTACAACGTGGTTTAGCGATTTGATCTACCAACTGATAATATCATATGATATGATAAACAGTAAGAAACAAAGTAGTTAATGTGAAACAGTAAGTAACAAACTTGTTAGTCACTTCCCTGTCCCTTCCCTACGAAAAAGTACAGCCTACAACGTGTTTTAGCTATTTGATCTACCAACTGATAATATCACTTGATATGATAAACAGTAAGAAGTAAAGTAGTTAATGTGAAACACTAGGTAACAAACTTGTTAGTCACTTCCCTGTCCCTTCCCTACGAAAAAGTACAGCCTACAACGTGTTTTAGCGATTTGATCTACCAACTGATAATATCATATGATATGATAAACAGTAAGAAGTGAAGTAGTTAATGTGAAACAGTAGGTAACAAACTTGTTAGTCACTTCCCCTCTCCCTCCCTTACGAAAAAGTACAGCCTACAACGTGTTTTAGCGATTTGATCTACCAACTGATAATATCACTTGATATGATGAACAGTAAGAAGTAAAGTAGTTAATGTGAAACAGTAAGTAACAAACTTGTTAGTCCCTCTCCCTGTCCCTTCCCTACGAAAAAGTACAGCCTACAACGTGTTTTAGCGATTTGATCTACCAACTGATAATATCACTTGATATGATGAACAGTAAGAAGTAAAGTAGTTAATGTGAAACAGTAAGTAACAAACTTGTTAGTCACTTCCCCTGTCCCTCCCCATCGAAAAGTACAGACTACGACGTGTTTTAACGATTTGATCTATCAACTGATAATATCACTTGATATGATAAACAGTAAGAAGTAAAGTAGTTGATGTGAAACAGTAAGTAACAAACTTGTTAGTCTCTTACCCTGTCCCTTCCCTACAGAAAAGTACAGCTTACAACGTGTTTTAGCGGTTTGATCTATCAACTGATAATATCACTTGATATGATAAACAGTAAGAAGTAAAGTAGTTAATGTGAAACAGTAAGTAACAAACTTGTTAGTCCCTTCCCCTGTCCCTTCCCTGCGAAAAAGTACAGCTTACAACGTGTTTTAGCGATTTGGTCTACCAGCTGATAATATCACTTGATATGATAAACAGTATGAAGTAAAGTAGTTAATGTGAAACAGTAAGTAACAAACTTGTTAGTCCCTCTCCCTGTCCCTTCCCTACGAAAAAGTACAGCTTACAACGTGTTTTAGCGATTTGATCTATCAACTGATAATATCACTTGATATGATAAACAGTAAGAAGTAAAGTGGTTAATGTGAAACAGTAAGTAACAAACTTGTTAGTAACTTCCCCTGTCCTTTCCCATCGAAAAGTACAGCTTACAACGTGTTTTAGCGATTTGATCTATAAACTGATAACATCACTTGATATGATAAACAGTAAGAAGTAAAGCAGTTAATGTTAAACAGTAAGTAACAAACTTGTTATTCACTTTCCCTGTCCCTTCCCATCGAAAAGTACAGCTTACAACGTGTTTTAGCGATTTGATCTATCAACTGATAATATCACTTGATATGATAAACAGTAAGAAGTAAAGTGGTTAATGTGAAACAGTAAGTAACAAACTTGTTAGTAACTTCCCCTGTCCTTTCCCTACGAAAAAGTACAGCCTACAACGTGTTTTAGCGATTTGAACTATCAACTGATAATATCACTTGATATGATAAACAGTATGAAGTAAAGTAGTTAATGTGAAACAGTAAGTAACAAACTTGTTAGTCCCTCTCCCTGTCCCTTCCCTACGAAAAAGTACAGCTTACAACGTGTTTTAGCGATTTGATCTATCAACTGATAATATCACTTGATATGATAAACAGTAAGAAGTAAAGTGGTTAATGTGAAACAGTAAGTAACAAACTTGTTAGTAACTTCCCCTGTCCTTTCCCTACGAAAAAGTACAGCTTACAACGTGTTTTAGCGGTTTGATCTATCAACTGATAATATCACTTGATATGATAAACAGTAAGAAGTAAAGTAGTTAATGTGAAACAGTAAGTAACAAACTTGTTAGTCCCTCTCCCTGTCCCTTCCCTACGAAAAAGTACAGCTTACAACGTGTTTTAGCGATTTGATCTATCAACTGATAATATCACTTGATATGATAAACAGTAAGAAGTAACGTAGGTAATGTGAAACAGTAAGTAACAAACTTGTTAGTCTCTTCCCCTGTCCCTTCCCTACGAAAAAGTACAGCCTACAACGTGTTTTAGCGATTTGATCTATCAACTGATAATATCACTTGATATGATAAACAGTAAGAAGTAAAGTAGTTAATGTGAAACAGTAAGTAACAAACTTGTTAGTCACTTCCACTGTTCCTTCCCTACGAAAAAGTACAGCTTACAACGTGTTTCAGTGATTTGATCCACCAACTGATAATATCACTTGATATGATAAACAGTAAGAAGTAAAGTAGTTAATGTGAAACAGTAAGTAACAAACTTGTTAGTCACTTCCCGATCCTTTCCCTACGAAAAAGTACAGCTTACAACGTGTTTTAGCGGTTTGATCTATCAACTGATAATATCACTTGATATGATAAACAGTAAGAAGTGAAGTAGGTAATGTGAAACAGTTAGTAACAATGTTGTTGGTCCCTCCCCCTGTCCCTTCCCTACGAAAAAGTACAGCTTGCAACGTGTCTCAGTGATTTGATCCGCGAACTGATAATATCACTTGATATGATAAACAGTAAGAAGTAACGTAGGTAATGTGAAACCGTAAGTAACAAACTTGTTAGTCACTTCCCCTGTCCTTTCCCTACGAAAAAGTACAGCTTACAACGTGTTTCAGTGATTTGATCCGCGAACTGATAATATCTTTTGATATGATAAACAGTAAGAAGTAAAGTAGTTAATGTGAAACAGTAAGTAACAAACTTGTTAGTCCCTTCCCCTGTCCCTTCCCTACGAAAAAGTGCAGCTTACAACGTGTTTCAGTGATTTGATCTATCAACTGATAATATCACTTGATATGATAAACAGTAAGAAGTGAAGTAGGTAATGTGAAACAGTTAGTAACAATGTTGTTGGTCCCTCCCCCTGTCCCTTCCCTACGAAAAAGTACAGCTTACAACGTGTTTTAGCGATTTGATCTATCAACTGATAATATCACTTGATATGATAAACAGTAAGAAGTAAAGTGGTTAATGTGAAACAGTAAGTAACAAACTTGTTAGTAACTTCCCCTGTCCTTTCCCTACGAAAAAGTACAGCTTACAACGTGTTTTAGCGGTTTGATCTATCAACTGATAATATCACTTGATATGATAAACAGTAAGAAGTAAAGTAGTTAATGTGAAACAGTAAGTAACAAACTTGTTAGTCCCTCTCCCTGTCCCTTCCCTACGAAAAAGTACAGCTTACAACGTGTTTTAGCGATTTGATCTATCAACTGATAATATCACTTGATATGATAAACAGTAAGAAGTGAAGTGGTTAATGTGAAACAGTAAGTAACAAACTTGTTAGTTCCTCCCCTGTCCCTTCCCTACGAAAAAGTACAGCTTACAACGTTTTTCAGTGATTTGATCTGCGAACTGATAATATCACTTGATATGATAAACATTAAGAAGTAAAGTAGTTAATGTGAGACAGTAAGGAACAAACTTGTTAGTCCCTTCCCCTGTCCCTTCCCTACGAAAAAGTACAGCTTACAACGTGTTTTAGCGATTTGATCTATCAACTGATAATATCACTTGATATGATAAACAGTAAGAAGTAACGTAGGTAATGTGAAGCAGTAAGTAACAAACTTGTTAGTCTCTTCCCCTGTCCCTTCCCTACGAAAAAGTACAGCTTACAACGTTTTTCAGTGATTTGATCTGCGAACTGATAATATCACTTGATATGATAAACAGTAAGAAGTAAAGCAGTTAATGTGAAACAGTAAGTAACAAACTTGTTGGTCACTTCCCCTGTCCTTTCCCTACGAAAAAGTACAGCTTACAACGTGTTTCAGTGATTTGATCCGCGAACTGATAATATCACTTGATATGATAAACAGTAAGAAGTAAAGTAGGTAATGTGAAACAGTAAGTAACAAACTTGTTAGTCTCTTCCCCTGTCCCTTCCCTACGAAAAAGTACAACCTACAACGTGTTTTAGCGATTTGATCTATCAACTGATAATATCACTTGATATGATAAACAGTAAGAAGTAACGTAGGTAATGTGAAATAGTAAGTAACAAACTTGTTAGTTCCTCCCCTGTCCCTTCCCTACGAAAAAGTACAGCTTACAACGTTTTTCAGTGATTTGATCTGCGAACTGATAATATCACTCTATATGATAAACAGTAAGAAGTAACGTAGGTAATGGGAAACAATAAGTAACAAACTTGTTAGTAACTTCCCCTGTCCCTTCCCTACGAAAAAGTACAGCTTACGTGTTTTAGCGATTTGATCTATCATCTGATAATATCACTTGATATGATAAACAGTAAGAAGTGAAGTAGGTAATGTGAAACAGTAAGTAACAAACTTGTTAGTCCCTCCCCCTGTCCCTTCCCTACGAAAAAGTACAGCTTACAACGTGTTTTAGCGATTTGATCTATCAACTGATAATATCACTTGATATGATAAACAGTAAGAAGTGAAGTAGGTAATGTGAAACAGTAGGTAACAAACTTGTTAGTCACTTTCCCTGTCCCTTCCCTACGAAAAAGTACAGCTTACAACGTGTTTTAGCGATTTGATCTATCAACTGATAATATCATTTGATATGATAAACAGTAAGAAGTAAAGTGGTTAATGTGAAACAGTAAGTAACAAACTTGTTAGTCACTTCCCCTGTCCCTTCCCTACGAAAAAGTACAGCTTACAACGTGTTTCAGTGATTTGATCCGCGAACTGATAATATCACTTGATATGATAAACAGAAAAAGTAAAGTAGTTAATGTGAAACAGTAAGTAACAAACTTGTTAGTCACTTACCCGATCCCTTCCCTACGAAAAAGTACAGCTTACGTGCTTTAGCGATTTGATCTATCAACTGATAATATCACTTGATATGATAAACAGAAAAAGTAAAGTAGTTGATGTGAAACAGTAAGTAACAAACTTGTTAGTCCCTTCCCCCTGTCCCTTCCCTACGAAAAAGTACAGCTTTCAACGTGTTTCAGTGATTTGATCCCCGAACTGATAATATCACTTGATATGATAAACAGTAAGAAGTAAAGTAGGTAATGTGAAACAGTAAGTAACAAACTTGTTGGTCACTTCCCCTGTCCCTTCCCTACGAAAAAGTACAGCTTACAACGTGTTTCAGTGATTCGATCCGCGAACTGATAATATCACTTGATATGATAAACAGTAAGAAGTAAAGTAGGTAATGTGAAACAGTAAGTAACAAACTTGTTAGTCTCTTCCCCTGTCCCTTCCCTACGAAAAAGTACAACCTACAACGTGTTTTAGCGATTTGATCTATCAACTGATAATATCACTTGATATGATAAACAGTAAGAAGTAACGTAGGTAATGTGAAGTAGTAAGTAACAAACTTGTTAGTTCCTCCCCCTGTCCCTTCCCTACGAAAAAGTACAGCTTACAACGTTTTTCAGTGATTTGATCTGCGAACTGATAATATCACTCTATATGATAAACAGTAAGAAGTAACGTAGGTAATGGGAAACAATAAGTAACAAACTTGTTAGTAACTTCCCCTGTCCCTTCCCTACGAAAAAGTACAGCTTACGTGTTTTAGCGATTTGATCTATCATCTGATAATATCACTTGATATGATAAACAGTAAGAAGTGAAGTAGGTAATGTGAAACAGTAAGTAACAAACTTGTTAGTCCCTCCCCCTGTCCCTTCCCTACGAAAAATACAGCTTACAACGTGTTTTAGCGATTTGATCTATCAACTGATAATATCACTTGATATGATAAACAGTAAGAAGTGAAGTAGGTAATGTGAAACAGTAGGTAACAAACTTGTTAGTCACTTCCCTGTCCCTTCCCTACGAAAAAGTACTGCTTACAACGTGTTTTAGCGATTTGATCTATCAACTGATAATATCATTTGATATGATAAACAGAAAAAGTAAAGTAGTTAATGTGAAACAGTAAGTAACAAACTTGTTAGTCACTTACCCGATCCCTTCCCTACGAAAAAGTACAGCTTACAACGTGTTTTAGCGATTTGATCTATCAACTGATAATATCATTTGATATGATAAACAGTAAGAAGTAAAGTGGTTAATGTGAAACAGTAAGTAACAAACTTGTTAGTCACTTCCCCTGTCCCTTCCCTACGAAAAAGTACAGCTTACAACGTGTTTCAGTGATTTGATCCGCGAACTGATAATATCACTTGATATGATAAACAGAAAAAGTAAAGTAGTTAATGTGAAACAGTAAGTAACAAACTTGTTAGTCACTTACCCGATCCCTTCCCTACGAAAAAGTACAGCTTACGTGCTTTAGCGATTTGATCTATCAACTGATAATATCACTTGATATGATAAACAGAAAAAGTAAAGTAGATAATGTGAAACAGTAAGTAACAAACTTGTTAGTCCCTTCCCCCTGTCCCTTCCCTACGAAAAAGTACAGCTTTCAACGTGTTTCAGTGATTTGATCCCCGAACTGATAATATCACTTGATATGATAAACAGTAAGAAGTAAAGTAGGTAATGTGAAACAGTAAGTAACAAACTTGTTGGTCCCTCCCCCTGTCCCTTCCCTACGAAAAAGTACAGCTTACGTGCTTTAGCGATTTGATCTATCAACTGATAATATCACTTGATATGATAAACAGAAAAAGTAAAGTAGATAATGTGAAACAGTAAGTAACAAACTTGTTAGTCCCTTCCCCCTGTCCCTTCCCTACGAAAAAGTACAGCTTTCAACGTGTTTCAGTGATTTGATCCGCGAACTGATAATATCACTTGATATGATAAACAGTAAGAAGTAAAGTAGATAATGTGAAACAGTAAGTAACAAACTTGTTAGTCCCTTCCCCCTGTCCCTTCCCTACGAAAAAGTACAGCTTTCAACGTGTTTCAGTGATTTGATCCCCGAACTGATAATATCACTTGATATGATAAACAGTAAGAAGTAAAGTAGGTAATGTGAAACAGTAAGTAACAAACTTGTTAGTCCCTTCCCCCTGTCCCTTCCCTACGAAAAAGTACAGCTTTCAACGTGTTTCAGTGATTTGATCCCCGAACTGATAATATCACTTGATATGATAAACAGTAAGAAGTAAAGTAGGTAATGTGAAACAGTAAGTAACAAACTTGTTAGTCCCTCCCCCTGTCCCTTCCCTACGAAAAATACAGCTTACAACGTGTTTTAGCGATTTGATCTATCAACTGATAATATCACTTGATATGATAAACAGTAAGAAGTGAAGTAGGTAATGTGAAACAGTAGGTAACAAACTTGTTAGTCACTTCCCCTGTCCCTTCCCTACGAAAAAGTACTGCTTACAACGTGTTTTAGCGATTTGATCTATCAACTGATAATATCATTTGATATGATAAACAGAAAAAGTAAAGTAGTTAATGTGAAACAGTAAGTAACAAACTTGTTAGTCACTTACCCGATCCCTTCCCTACGAAAAAGTACAGCTTACAACGTGTTTTAGCGATTTGATCTATCAACTGATAATATCATTTGATATGATAAACAGTAAGAAGTAAAGTGGTTAATGTGAAACAGTAAGTAACAAACTTGTTAGTCACTTCCCCTGTCCCTTCCCTACGAAAAAGTACAGCTTACAACGTGTTTCAGTGATTTGATCCGCGAACTGATAATATCACTTGATATGATAAACAGAAAAAGTAAAGTAGTTAATGTGAAACAGTAAGTAACAAACTTGTTAGTCACTTACCCGATCCCTTCCCTACGAAAAAGTACAGCTTACGTGCTTTAGCGATTTGATCTATCAACTGATAATATCACTTGATATGATAAACAGAAAAAGTAAAGTAGATAATGTGAAACAGTAAGTAACAAACTTGTTAGTCCCTTCCCCCTGTCCCTTCCCTACGAAAAAGTACAGCTTTCAACGTGTTTCAGTGATTTGATCCCCGAACTGATAATATCACTTGATATGATAAACAGTAAGAAGTAAAGTGGTTAATGTGAAACAGTAAGTAACAAACTTGTTAGTCACTTCCCCTGTCCCTTCCCTACGAAAAAGTACAGCTTACAACGTGTTTTAGCGATTTGATCTATCAACTGATAATATCACTTGATATGATAAACAGTAAGAAGTGAAGTAGGTAATGTGAAACAGTAGGTAACAAACTTGTTAGTCACTTCCCCTGTCCCTTCCCTACGAAAAAGTACTGCTTACAACGTGTTTTAGCGATTTGATCTATCAACTGATAATATCATTTGATATGATAAACAGAAAAAGTAAAGTAGTTAATGTGAAACAGTAAGTAACAAACTTGTTAGTCACTTACCCGATCCCTTCCCTACGAAAAAGTACAGCTTACGTGCTTTAGCGATTTGATCTATCAACTGATAATATCATTTGATATGATAAACAGTAAGAAGTAAAGTGGTTAATGTGAAACAGTAAGTAACAAACTTGTTAGTCACTTCCCCGGTCCCTTCCCTACGAAAAAGTACAGCTTACAACGTGTTTCAGTGATTTGATCCGCGAACTGATAATATCACTTGATATGATAAACAGTAAGAAGTGAAGTAGGTAATGTGAAACAGTTAGTAACAATGTTGTTGGTCCCTCCCCCTGTCCCTTCCCTACGAAAAAGTACAGCTTACAACGTGTTTTAGCGATTTGATCTATCAACTGATAATATCACTTGATATGATAAACAGTAAGAAGTGAAGTGGTTAATGTGAAACAGTAAGTAACAAACTTGTTAGTCACTTCCCCTGTCCCTTCCCTACGAAAAAGTACAGCTTACAACGTGTTTCAGTGATTTGATCCGCGAACTGATAATATCACTTGATATGATAAACAGTAAGAAGTAAAGTAGTCAATGTGAAGCAGTAAGTAACAAACTTGTTGGTCACTTCCCCTGTCCCTTCCCTACGAAAAAGTACAGCTTACAACGTGTTTCAGTGATTTGATCCGCGAACTGATAATATCACTTGATATGATAAACAGTAAGAAGTAACGTAGGTAATGTGGAACAGTAAGTAACAAACTTGTTAGTAACTTCCCCTGTCCTTTCCCTACGAAAAAGTACAGCTTACAACGTGTTTTAGCGGTTTGATCTATCAACTGATAATATCACTTGATATGATAAACAGTAAGAAATAAAGTAGGTAATGTGAAACAGTAAGTAACAAACTTGTTGGTCCCTCCCCCTGTCCCTTCCCTACGAAAAAGTACAGCTTACAATGTGTTTTAGCGATTTGATCTATCAACTGATAATATCACTTGATATGATAAACAGAAAAAGTAAAGTAGTTAATGTGAAACAGTAAGTAACAAACTTGTTAGTCACTTACCCGATCCCTTCCCTACGAAAAAGTACAGCTTACGTGCTTTAGCGATTTGATCTATCAACTGATAATATCACTTGATATGATAAACAGTAAGAAGTAAAGTGGTTAATGTGAAACAGTAAGTAACAAACTTGTTAGTCTCTTCCCCTGTCCCTTCCCTACGAAAAAGTACAACCTACAACGTGTTTTAGCGATTTGATCTATCGACTGATAATATCACTTGATATGATAAACAGTAAGAAGTAACGTAGGTAATGTGAAATAGTAAGTAACAAACTTGTTAGTCACTTACCCGATCCCTTCCCTACGAAAAAGTACAGCTTACGTGCTTTAGCGATTTGATCTATCAACTGATTATATCATTTGATATGATAAACAGAAAAAGTAAAGTAGTTAATGTGAAACAGTAAGTAACAAACTTGTTAGTCTCTTCCCCTGTCCCTTCCCTACGAAAAAGTACAACCTACAACGTGTTTTAGCGATTTGATCGATCGACTGATAATATCACTTGATATGATAAACAGTAAGAAGTAACGTAGGTAATGTGAAACAGTAAGTAACAAACTTGTTAGTCACTTACCCGATCCCTTCCCTACGAAAAAGTACAGCTTACAACGTGTTTTAGCGATTTGATCTATCAACTGATAATATCACTTGATATGATAAACAGTAAGAAGTAAAGTAGGTAATGTGAAACAGTAAGTAACAAACTTGTTAGTCTCTTCCCCTGTCCCTTCCCTACGAAAAAGTACAACCTACAACGTGTTTTAGCGATTTGATCTATCAACTGATAATATCACTTGATATGATAAACAGTAAGAAGTAACGTAGGTAATGTGAAATAGTAAGTAACAAACTTGTTAGTTCCTCCCCCTGTCCCTTCCCTACGAAAAAGTACAACTTACTACGTTTTTCAGTGATTTGATCTGCGAACTGATAATATCACTTGATATGATAAACAGTAAGAAGTAACGTAGGTAATGGGAAACAATAAGTAACAAACTTGTTAGTAACTTCCCCTGTCCCTTCCCTACGAAAAAGTACAGCTTACGTGTTTTAGCGATTTGATCTATCATCTGATAATATCACTTGATATGATAAACAGTAAGAAGTGAAGTAGGTAATGTGAAACAGTAAGTAACAAACTTGTTAGTCCCTCCCCCTGTCCCCTCCCTACGAAAAATACAGCTTACAACGTGTTTTAGCGATTTGATCTATCAACTGATAATATCACTTGATATGATAAACAGTAAGAAGTGAAGTAGGTAATGTGAAACAGTAGGTAACAAACTTGTTAGTCACTTCCCCTGTCCCTTCCCTACGAAAAAGTACTGCTTACAACGTGTTTTAGCGATTTGATCTATCAACTGATAATATCATTTGATAAGATAAACAGAAAAAGTAAAGTAGTTAATGTGAAACAGTAAGTAACAAACTTGTTAGTCACTTACCCGATCCCTTCCCTACGAAAAAGTACAGCTTACAACGTGTTTTAGCGATTTGATCTATCAACTGATAATATCACTTGATATGATAAACAGTAAGAAGTAAAGTGGTTAATGTGAAACAGTAAGTAACAAACTTGTTAGTCCCTTCCCCCTGTCCCTTCCCTACGAAAAAGTACAGCTTTCAACGTGTTTCAGTGATTTGATCCCCGAACTGATAATATCACTTGATATGATAAACAGTAAGAAGTAAAGTAGGTAATGTGAAACAGTAAGTAACAAACTTGTTGGTCCCTCCCCCTGTCCTTCCCTACGAAAAAGTACAGCTTACGTGTTTTAGCGATTTGATCTATCAACTGATAATATCACTTGATATGATAAACAGTAAGAAGTAAAGTGGTTAATGTGAAACAGTAAGTAACAAACTTGTTAGTCACTTCCCCTGTCCCTTCCCTACGAAAAAGTACAGCTTACAACGTGTTTCAGTGATTTGATCCGCGAACTGATAATATCACTTGATATGATATACAGTAAGAAGTAACGTAGGTAATGTGAAATAGTAAGTAACAAACTTGTTAGTCATTTACCCGATCCCTTCCCTACGAAAAAGTACAGCTTACGTGCTTTAGCGATTTGATCTATCAACTGATAATATCATTTGATATGATAAACAGAAAAAGTAAAGTAGTTTATGTGAAACAGTAAGTAACAAACTTGTTAGTCTCTTCCCCTGTCCCTTCCCTACGAAAAAGTACAACCTACAACGTGTTTTAGCGATTTGATCGATCGACTGATAATATCACTTGATATGATAAACAGTAAGAAGTAACGTAGGTAATGTGAAACAGTAAGTAACAAACTTGTTAGTCACTTACCCGATCCCTTCCCTACGAAAAAGTACAGCTTACGTGCTTTAGCGATTTGATCTATCAACTGATAATATCATTTGATATGATAAACAGAAAAAGTAAAGTAGTTAATGTGAAACAGTAAGTAACAAACTTGTTAGTCTCTTCCCCTGTCCCTTCCCTACGAAAAAGTATAACCTACAACGTGTTTTAGCGATTTGATCTATCGACTGATAATATCACTTGATATGATAAACAGTAAGAAGTAACGTAGGTAATGTGAAATAGTAAGTAACAAACTTGTTAGTTCCTCCCCCTGTCCCTTCCCTACGAAAAAGTACAGTTTACAACGTTTTTCAGTGATTTGATCTGCGAACTGATAATATCACTCGATATGATAAACAGTAAGAAGTAACGTAGGTAATGGGAAACAATAAGTAACAAACTTGTTAGTAACTTCCCCTGTCCCTTCCCTACGAAAAAGTACAGCTTACGTGTTTTAGCGATTTGATCTATCATCTGATAATATCACTTGATATGATAAACAGTAAGAAGTGAAGTAGGTAATGTGAAACAGTAAGTAACAAACTTGTTAGTCCCTCCCCCTGTCCCTTCCCTACGAAAAATACAGCTTACAACGTGTTTTAGCGATTTGATCTATCAACTGATAATATCACTTGATATGATAAACAGTAAGAAGTGAAGTAGGTAATGTGAAACAGTAGGTAACAAACTTGTTAGTCACTTCCCCTGTCCCTTCCCTACGAAAAAGTACTGCTTACAACGTGTTTTAGCGATTTGATCTATCAACTGATAATATCATTTGATAAGATAAACAGAAAAAGTAAAGTAGTTAATGTGAAACAGTAAGTAACAAACTTGTTAGTCACTTACCCGATCCCTTCCCTACGAAAAAGTACAGCTTACAACGTGTTTTAGCGATTTGATCTATCAACTGATAATATCACTTGATATGATAAACAGTAAGAAGTAAAGTGGTTAATGTGAAACAGTAAGTAACAAACTTGTTAGTCCCTTCCCCCTGTCCCTTCCCTACGAAAAAGTACAGCTTTCAACGTGTTTCAGTGATTTGATCCCCGAACTGATAATATCACTTGATATGATGAACAGTAAGAAGTAAAGTAGTTAATGTGAAACAGTAAGTAACAAACTTGTTAGTCCCTTCCCCTGTCCCTTCCCTACGAAAAAGTACAGCTTACGTGTTTTAGCGATTTGATCCGCGAACTGATAATATCACTTGATATGATAAACAGTAAGAAGTAAAGTAGTTAATGTGAAACAGTAAGTAACAAACTTGTTAGTCCCTTCCCCTGTCCCTTCCCTACGAAAAAGTACAGCTTACAACGTGTTTCAGTGATTTGATCCGCGAACTGATAATATCACTTGATATGATAAACAGTAAGAAGTAAAGTAGTTAATGTGAAACAGTAAGTAACAAATTTGTTAGTCCCTTCCCCTGTCCCTTCCCTACGAAAAAGTACAGCTTACGTGTTTTAGCGATTTGATCTATCAACTGATAATATCACTTGATATGACAAACAGTAAGAAGTGAAGTAGGTAATGTGAAACAGTAAGTAACAAACTTGTGAGTCCCTCCCCCTGTCCCTTCCCTACGAAAAAGTACAGCTTACAACGTGTTTTAGCGATTTGATCTATCAACTGATAATATCACTTTATATGATAAACAGTAAGAAGTGAAGTAGGTAATGTGAAACAGTAGGTAACAAACTTGTTAGTCACTTACCCGATCCCTTCCCTACGAAAAAGTACAGCTTACAACGTGTTTTAGCGATTTGATCTATCAACTGATAATATCATTTGATATGATAAACAGAAAAAGTAAAGTAATTAATGTGAAACAGTAAGTAACAAACTTGTTAGTCACTTCCCCTGTCCCTTCCCTACGAAAATGTACTGCTTACAACGTGTTTTAGCGATTTGATCTATCAACTGATAATATCATTTGATATGATAAACAGAAAAAGTAAAGTAATTAATGTGAAACAGTAAGTAACAAACTTGTTAGTCACTTACCCGATCCCTTCCCTACGAAAAAGTACAGCTTACAACGTGTTTTAGCGATTTGATCTATCAACTGATAATATCACTTGGTATGATAAACAGTAAGAAGTAACGTAGGTAATGTGAAACAGTAAGTAACAAACTTCTTAGTCCCTTCCCCTGTCCCTTCCCTACGAAAAAGTGCAGCCTACAACGTGTTTTAGCGATTTGATCTACCAACTATAATATCACTTGATATGATAAGTAGTAAAGGTTGATGTTAAACAGTAAGTACTCATTGTCTACCTACTCACCAGCCTGCTTTTCTGTCCACATACCAACTTACCTACCTGCCCCACTGGCAGTGGCTAGTGCCAGGAACGAGGAACAGGACACGAGAGACGCGTTACAAGAAAGAACGCGAATTTTAGCTAAGCTTCCGCCGATCTAACTTTGTTATTTTTCTATCGATTTGGCTCAAATTTTGTCAGCGGGTGTCTTCTGGACTCTCTCACCTATATCCAGAAGGAAATCTCTAGAAAGTTTGTTTTACAGGTTTTATTAACTACTTTACCAAATTCTATGTGATCACAAGTGCCAGGCAAAACCAAAGCTCTCCCGCCGCTTAGCGGCGGGAGCGATATGGACACTAATACACTCAACAACATTATCAGCGGGGAGAGCAATGAGGTGGGAGGGAATAGAAGATTTTTCAAAATTAGAAACGCCACCACCATGAGAAGTACGGGGGAGGTGGTAAGACGTGTAATCGGGGAGGCGGGGGAGGGAAGAGGATGCGCTAAGTTTTGTCTCCTGCAAGAGGATGACATTAGGATGAATGCGTTCAATGTACAATGTCAGTTCAACAGGTTTGGCACGGAGGCCATTAATGTTAAGTTGAAAAATGTCCAGACTATGATGAGGAGCACAAGGGGGAGAAGTAGAGCAAGATATACAACAATAAGCATCAGTGTAGTCACTATAGCTAGCTAACCCCGAACATTTGAGGTGTACCCAGCCAAGGCAACCACCGCACTGAACGCTTGCATGTTGAGCCGATAATCGACAGTGACAACATGGATATCGCGGAGTCTTGCTGCGCGGCCCTAGGTTCCTCTCAATGCCAGTTCGTAGTTGTAAAATATGAAGGAGTGCGGCAGCCAGCCATTAGCACTCCCATAAAGAAAAAAAAACTCCTCGTGGAGTTGTTGATGCCCGTTAGATGAGTGTCCTTGATCTTGGTAGTCGACTCCACAGATCCACCACGCGTAGGTCGAGCATCTCGGATCCCACTATTCAGCCAAAAAATCTTTCTGCTCCCCTCCCTTCGGCGAAAAAATTCTTCTGGCTTCTCAGGTGGGTCATGAGTGTGATCAATAAGAAATTACCGAGATTTGATGATTTTTTTTTGAATAAATCAAAGTTAGTTTTATATTTCGGACTAATTTTCAAATTATTTTTTTCTTACACTTTTGTTCTACTCATTTTCATGAACCTATGTATACTGCCTTTATTCGGGAGTGCACAAGTCCCCCTTTTCACCCGCACACGCTGCTACAGTAATGCATCACTGTGGTGCGGTCTGTGACGGGCCCGTTCTCTCCAACTCCATGTGGCAGGCATCGACTTTCGCATGACCACAGTTAATTCGTTCGCATGACCGGCGATCATGCTCAGAGAAGGTGAGTTTTCGAATTTTTTGCGCCGTATTATGTTATTTCGATGATAATTTAAATAGGGTCGTAATGGGATGTGGGCAAATGACCCATGTATTTGAAACAGTAGATAAATGTTAAGAAAGAAAGCTTTTTTTGGTAAAAAACGAAGAACAGTTGTTTTCTCAATTTCTTGGTAGCGCGAAGGATTGTGTAAAGTTTCATGTACACCCTAACCTTTAGCCAGTACGATGACATTTGAATTATCACCGAAACAATTGAAAACGGCAAAGAAAAAATTGAAAAAACTCACCGCCTCTGAGCATGATCACCGGTCATATGGACGACTGAACGGTGGTCATGCGAAAGTCAATGCCTGTCGCATGGGGTGGGAGAGAACGTACTCACCACAGACCGCGCTGCAGTGGTCCATTACTGTAGCAGCGTGTGCGGGTGACAAGGGGGGCTTGTGCACTCCCGAATAAAGGCAGTATACAGGCCATAAAACGGCCAAAGTCTCACCGTCGACTGCGAACCACGCGCTGCGCGACCGCACGCGCGTCGGAAGCAGACGAGTTTTGGCCGCCGCGCGACGAGTTTCGGCCGCCGCGCGGAGGCCGAAACGTCGCGCGGCGGCCGGAACTCGTCGCGCGGCGGCCAAAACTCGTCTGCTTCCGACGCGCGTGCGGTCGCGCAGCGCGTGGGATGCAGTCGACGGTGAGACTTTGGCCGTTTTATGGCCTGTACCGAAGAATAGCAACTAATTTTGGCCGCTGACCAGCGAAGACTGTGGCCCCTTCCCACTTGCCGGCGCAAATAGCTGCGGCCCCCTCTGTGATCATCACAGCGTGAGCCTAACCCTGAAGAACTTTGATTAGAGTTTTTAACTTAAAGCCATAGTCCAAGCTCCAAATCGATTTTTCGTTTTTTTGCTTGTCTTGGAGAAAATTTTACTCTGATCACAATGGTGTCTATAGAATCGCTCAAAACTCACTGCGAACTGAGTTACGGCTCCTCAAAAATTTCTAATTTGAACTGGTAGAAGTTCGCGGACGAGTTATCTCGAGCCTATAGTTTCTCGTTATTTGCAGCCATCATTCTGAAGCAGGTCACAATATAAAGCCAGACCGATAACAAAAGGAATGACATAGATTTTCAATAAAATCATTCGCGCGTCTCCTCCCTATGGAGGTCGTTAAACTGCAAATGGGCATTGCCCATTTTTTCTTTCAAGGGGGCGTGGTCGATTTTTTCCTAGCTTTTTCTCGTTTATTTGAGCGAACTGAGATTTCGCGCTTGGCAGGGTTGCTATAGATGGCGACCGGACCAAAATATCAAAAATTACCTCTGAGGTTGGACTGTGCCTTTAAAGAGTTCGATGGATCAGCTCACACCCGTGAAGGGAGGAAAAAACGGATCTGTGTCGCTTTTTCCTTAAAAATTTCGAGTGTTCGATTCATTCAGAGATTCAAACTTATAATTTCTTTATTAATAATTTCGAACTTATAATTTCCTTTTGAATTTCCGGTTCATTTGAGAGTTAGAGTTATCAATTTTTTTTCTGTTAAGCGATTCACTCAAATATATTACACATCAAGTTCTTCGATTCATTGGGGAATTCTGAATTATAATTTTTTTTCTGATAATCGATCATTCCGAAATCTGAGGTAATTTTTCTTAGCCAATTCATTCGAGAATTCCAGCTTCAGATTTTCTAATTTTTCAATTTTTCTGTGGAATCGACTCATTCCGAGAGTTCTATTTCTAGTTCATTCGCATATCCGATCCATTCCTAGAATTGAATTTATTTTTTCTTTCCGATATTCGCTCTGTTCGAAAAATCACAAATAACGAACTCCTTAATATTCGACCGCTCTCTGGTCATGACATTCGAATATTCACACAACAGAACAATTGTTTATTTTTTATCTCGTATGGTTCAAGAAATATTAAAAATGAAATCATGCGAATATTGGAATAAATTCCCGAAGTTTCACGAAACGAATAGAGAGCAAGTTATCCAATTATTCATTCGCTCGAAGTTCACAGGAAGGCACATTGGAAATCAATCGTTCATCGGAAATAAAAAAAGCCGTGTTCACATTTTTCATTTATTCCACAATTCTGAAGAATACTGGGTCCGAAAATCTACCCATTCGGAAATTTTGGAAAGGGTTGATTTGAATTGTTCATCTATTCCCAGTTTCCCAAGAATGCGGAACTAAAGTTATCACAAAAAACGCTGAGCCTCTCCAGCCGTTTTCCAGCTGGAGCGATTCGCTGGTTAATTTTATTCATCCACTCAAAATGCGTCCAGTGCCCTCTTTGCAGAGGGATCAGGGCTGTGCGTAACTGAGTTTTGCGATTTCGTAAACCGTAAATCGTAATTTTTCAAATTCCTCGTAATTAGTAAATCGTAATTCGTAATTCGTAACTGATAATGAGTATTAAGTTCACACATAACGCGAGGCTCATTCGATGTGGAAACACCTTCTCAGGCACCCGTCGGCGTCGATACCAAGCCACATGCCTGTCGACCGCAAGTGTCGTCGGGCGTCACAACCGTACAGCCAGCGCTCGACACGCTATTTGCTGACGGTCGACCTGATCACATGTCGAACGCGGGCCATGTGGTTGTGACGCCCGACGACACTTGCAGTCGATAAGCATTGTGCTCGCGTTCGTCCCGTATTAAAGGCTCCTGCATTAAGAGTTCTCCCACCGCCACGTTCCACGGTGGGATGCACCCCATTGCAGACCGTGGGGAGATTATCCCACAGTTGGCGACCCCTCCCCCAAGCCGTGGGGAGATCCCCCTCCGGCAACCAAAATTAAGTATCCTCCATCAGCTGTTGGATCTTCTGGTAAGTGTTTCGAAACCACCTTCCAGGTCCGGCTCCGAAGAGCCGACTACCATTGTTATACCTTCGCCTATACATGCTGACGTCCATCAAGAAAAAAATTTTGTCCAGCGGTCGACACCTACATCTTCGAAATTCTCGGCGGTCGACATCCACAACAGATTTAGTGGGCGAAAAATTGTTGTGGACGGCAGTTCACTAAATAGTCATGAAAATACCCTATGCTCCACCTAATTAAATGTTTTTCCCCGCGGTTCACAAAAGGCAGTGTTTTTGCACTGGGGTCGACACCCACGCATGCCTGAGTTAACACTTTAGCGATAAGGTGCTTCCATATCAGAAAGAGGTTAGGCGTGGGTTTTGAAATAACGCTATTCCCAGCAGTACTTGATTACATTTTCAGTATACATAACGTCGGCATGGATCCTGAATAGACTTCGCGTTCACTGTTGAAGGTTAGCGCAAGCTCGGTGTCATATGCTATATCATAGGTGCACCGAGTTTGTGCCAACCTCCAACGGGAAGCGCAAAGTCTCTTCTGGGTTCATGCCAATGTTACATGGGAATGCAACGACTTCAAAATACAAAAGCGAAACTCCATTATTTTTTAAAAGCCAAGCCTGAGCTACGTTTCGCCCACCTTTTGAACACGAAAACATAGAGAATCACCGCTTTACCAAACGGAGTTTGAAGAAAGAAAAGGAAGTTAACACTACGATGAGGAAAAATGCGGTTCGAAAACTTTAGGCTTAATCTTTCAAGGGAATGATACTTGGCTAAGGTGGCTCTTCTAAAGAGGATATACATTTGCAAAACCACTCTTTGTCGCATGAATCAAGTCAGCCCGCCATATTTGTGAAGCGCTACTCTGAACGGAGTTACAAGCCTACCACCCCATAAACATAAGCTCGTTGGGGTGGAGACAGCGGTCTCAGAGGTGAAGGTAGTTCAAGATTCTGATATGCAAAGAGATAAAGGTCCTCTCTGAGTCTCTCACTTCTAGAATAAACGAACTCTCAATCTTAATTGGTCTTGCTTGTAGAATTTGCCTAAAATCTCAAATCTGGACACATTTAATAACCTTTTTGAAAAGATAGGTGATTTTACAGCCATAATTTTTGTTTAAATGTTTCGAACAGAATGTCAAAATTAACAATTTTTCTCTCTTAGCCTAACTGCTTCACGAGATTTTTTTTTTTTGGGACATTCCCGTGAAACTCTTCGTCGAAGAATATTTTCAAGTTACAAAAATATTTTCCTGATCGTTCAGCAGATTTCCAAATACCAAATTTTTGTTTATAACTTTTATACCGCTGAAGATGGATGCGTGATGAAGGTCGTCTTCAAAATATCCGTGAAAGTCTGCAAGGGAGTGTACATTGGAATTCAACCTTTATTTGCTCTATGAGCCATTCAGATTTTTATAGCCGAGCTCCATATCTATATCCAGCTCTATCGGGTAGAGTTCCTGTCCGCAGTTGCAGACGACCGCTTCTGCAGCTTGCAGATAATCTTGCTAGGAAAAGTCTTAATCGTGCCAGGACCTCGTGATCCCAGCGTAGTTCTGTTCGCACCACGTGTTGCAACAGCGGTTGTCTGCAACCGCAGACCAGGAATTTGCTCCGTTAGAGACAGTTACTGCGCCAAATGCCTACGTCTCTCGTGCTCAACATGGGGACGAGGGCATTCCATGAAGATAAATTATTGTGGAGCTCGGCTCCACAGACGTGGGCCGTATAAAAGAGTTGGAAACCAAAAATAAGTTTTAGCCCGTTAGTGTGAGGTGCAGAGCGATCAGTCGTACTCGTTATCAACAATTATATTTCGCCATGTCCGACCTTCTGCTAACAACATTCGACTGGAAATTTCAGGACAAAGTTTCACCAAATACTCAAATCGCAAAGAATAATCAGATATAAGAAATGTGAATAAGTTAATGTCATCGATACTCTCTATTCTAGACCGCAAGTTTACATTGTTTCCTCAACCGCATTTTCACGATTTGTTACGAATTGTTACGATTCGTTACGATTTTGAGCCAAAATTTCGTAAATCGTAAATCGTAAAAAAATCGCCGAAAACGCCCGTAATTCGTAAATCGTAAATCGTAATTCGTAATTACGCACAGCCCTGAGAAGGATATAGGTCGATTCCCACTTACCCTATGCAGCGCAATTATCCAGTAGAAAGAGCTTACGGTGAACAGGCTCTGTTCCACTATTTGAGAGGTGTTTCCTTTCCCGAGTGTTTTAAGGGAGCGAAACCAGGATCTATGTACGAAGGCTTCAGTTGGATTGAGTGGGCGAAAAGTAATTCAACTCCAAGACTGAGTGTGTATAAGCTCTAAGGCAGCGTTCGCTATGAAGTCGTTCACGGCTTTCTTCAAGAAGTGGTTTATTGTTGCCTCTAATAAACGCCGTTAAAAAAAGCTGCCAAAATGGCCACGATCCCTTCTCGGGGCAGTGGGAATAGTCGCACTGTTCTACTTGAGTGTGAGCATTAACCTTTTTCAAAGTTTTTTTTTCAGACATATTCGAGGACCTTCATAACCCTGTATATGAAGCTGGAGCGCTTCTGCGAGGTATAGCTAAACGAAAGGATATTGTTCAGCCTGTTCTTGCCTTCGCAATAAGTGTAAGACATTATGCCTCCGTGCTGTTTCAACTTGCAAGAAAAGTTTTAGGAGCGATTAACGCATCTGCTAAAACGCATTGCTTTTTTAGAATATCTGAATTTTGTTTTCCTAGCAAAAGTAATGATTGGGCAATGTTGTATTCAGGGGAAATTGGAATGGAAGAAATGACACCAAATTTTTTAGATTATGATTTGGCGCGGAATAACCTGATGTAACGAAAAAACTGGGAAATGTAGTGAAATGACTAAAATACGATTTGACGATCAATCGTAGACCAACTATCGATCAGTAGTGACAGATGAGGGGTTTGGAAAGCATCTCCATTAAACTTATCAGAGCAAATTTAAGCACGGCATGGATTGAAGCGTTGAGGTTTTCTAGCCTCAGCTCTGCTGATCGCCATATTTGAGCTTCAGAAAATGACTAGTTGATTCCGTTGCGCTCTTGATTTTGTTTTGATGAGTTTAACGGAGGAGCTTGTTAAATTTGATTCCTCATCTCTCCCTTTTCATCAATAGTTGGTCTATGTTCGGAAGCAAAATCGTATTCTTAATAATTTCGCTATATTTCTTAGCTTTTTCCTACTTCAGGTTATTTTGCGCCAAATCATTCTCTAGAAAATTTCAATCCATTTTTTCGACTTTTTCAACTCCCGTTTTCTTCTAATTGTGACAGTGCCGAATTATTTCTGCTAGGAAGCTAAATTTTCAGAGAATTCATGTTTTTTATTGAAAGTTTCCTTTATGACATGATTTTTGCTCAGCGATTTCCATCCTGAAGAGTCGAACTCCCCAACGGACGATAGTGTCGGATGAGTACAATTTTTAAAAGTTGTGACGCACATCCATAAAAACACCACTCATTTCTGCATTTTGTGCGTCAGGTGAAAAATCGATATCATTGATCAGTAATATTCTATATTGCGCGGTGAGTAGAATTTCCCAAACAAGGGGCTCACGGCCATCAACAATCAACACTCATTGCCGTATTTCGTGCAACAGGTAAGGAAATCCATATTATTGATCGGCAATATTCGATAGTGTCTGATGAGTAAAACTCCTCAACCAAGGGACCCACACTCATCAACAATCCGCGGCGCGATGTTCGAACTCGTCCGGCATGCAAATCGCCGAAATCCAGTGACATCAAGGGAAGCTGCCTGAGCACAGGATATGAACTCTGACTTATCACTGGTAGATAATGTATTGGGAAATGCCAGCCTTTGGGGAAGGCAACTAAGGAGGCCGTAAAAATTGAACAATTTGTTGTAACTGCACCTGGTTTAGTTAAAGGTAGTGGTAACGATCAAAAACGCTATCGAAAAAACTACGAAAATCAGCTTAGATCGAAAACAGCAGAAAAACTAGGAAGGTAGAGCGGTGAAAAACGGGTTAGAGTTAGAGTTTCTAGAGCCCAAAGATGCCAGTTCGTGCACACGAGCACAGCTCCTCCCAAAAAGATTGCTGTCTCATGCCGAGCAGTCAAAAATCATCGACATTCAGAGGAAGAAATAAATGCCAATTCACCTATTAAAAACAGTTGAGCAATGAAAGAAAGCACTCCAGTCAATGTTTTTGACTAGATGTGTACATACATCCGAAGGTTCATTGATTGAAATTCAATTTTAAGCCAGCTGATGTTCTTGATATTGGAGATCATCGATGCCGATGATGTGGATTGGGCTCGTCCACCATCAAAGGACAAGAAAGTACAGGCTTCAAACTTGGCCCAAAACAGCGGTTTTTTCGCGATTTTTTCTCATATGTCCGACTACTCGAAACCTAGAAAAGGGTTTAGAGAGGAAAAGAAGACAGGCATATTTGATCGCGACCACTGCCTTTAATGAATATCTATCGGTGCTTGAAACTCTGGCAGAATATTTTCGTTTACAATAGTGGACTTCTGGTGGAATCCTATCTAGACCCATACTGGGTTTTTGAAGAATCCTATGTGGAAGACGCAATGTTTTTATGACTGCCAACTCAAGAAAAAAATACCAACTCGATCAATAGCTTCAGAATCTCTGAACCCCTCGATATTCTATACAATCGACTTCGACAAATGAATTGGATCCAGTTTCAAATGACCTTTATTTTCAAAAGGAAGAGTGCGGGAACAAGCGAGCTGCTTCGTAATTATCAATACCGTAATCTCGTTTTGACCTACTAGCGCGTCAGAGGAATAACGAGAATAAATGAACCTATGTATTATTGAGAAAGTTGTCAGACTATTTTATTTAGTTGCATTTTAATGTTGTGTTACGTCATGTCTGAATGAAAATTTTTGTTCAGACCAACATCAAACACTGCCTTTCAAAAACCGGGATCGAACGACATAAACATTCTGACAAGGGATCTACTATAGGTCATACTAACCATTCCAAATGAAATTCACTGTTCTAGAACCATTTTCGGACGAAAAGTCCGATTATGCTAATCGCAGCTGCCTCGACTCACCCTGAAAGAAATTATTAGCGTTTTTAAAGTTTCGCGGCAAGCTAAGGGTACCCCCTCACGGAATTATTTGAGTTCTTTCAATTTTTTCCCGGATTTTGCTAAAAACATGTATGTTGGGGTAATCTGGGACGCTGAACACGAATCTGGGGTTTGCTTGTCGAAATTTCAAGCGTTACAGGTTATGGTAGGTAACATGCCATTTAGAGGGCGAAACGTACCTCAATAATTCGAAAATCGACAAACGGACAACGAATTCGTATTCAGCACCCCGAATAACCCCCACATAGAAACTTTGAGACAAATCTGAGATTTAGACCAAACTACCGTATACCCACCGTAATATACCGCAAGCGGTCAAAAATCGATAAACTGGCATCAGATTCGTGATCGGCACCCCAAATAACCCCCCAGGTCGAATTTTAAGCCAAATCTATATTTTTTAAATGCTTTCTGCGCCCCGTAATTGATATAATTGAACGCTCAACCGATAATCCGTACATTTCCAAAACGCTTTCAGTCTGCACATAGTTCGGAAAATGTTCTTTTACCCAAACTTTGCCTAAGGGGTTGTTTTGGGCCCTGAACTCGAATATGGATTCCGTTTCCGGATTTTCGTAAATCTAATGCGCTTTTTGGAGGATACAATAGGTACAAAAATCAGAGAAAAAACGCTTAAAACTTTTTTCAGAGTGATCCTAGGCGGCTGCCACGGGCAAATTCGGGCTTCTCGTCCGAAAATGGTTTTAGAAAAGTTCATTTCATTTGGAATGCTTAGTATGACCTATAATAGTTCCCTTGTGAGGTGCAAAACTAGTTGGGAGAGGAGGGACGGCACTCAAGATTTACCCATAGAAATGAAAAAATTTATCCATGAAAATGAAAATTTCTTTCGTTATAAGAAATGTGATAACGTTACCACCCGTAATTTCCTAGAAATTCCATGGGATTAGATCGATTTCTGAAAGCGGTACCATTCATTTCTCACTTGAATCCCCCTCCCCCAACTAGTTTTGCACCCATTATGAACGTAAACAAAGTGTAGAAGTAAACACTTTATAAGTGTACAAAGAATACATTGAATCACCCAAAGAATATATTGAGAGATAAAGCAGTCAGGAGATATCCTCTAAATCCATCGTTTCTCAAGCATTCACGGCGATAACCCTCACAAAACGGTCGGTTACTCGGAGAAGCCACCTATTGGAGCCTCAATTTTATCGAGGACACTGGCGGACGAGTTCGGACAACGCCGCGCGAACGAGTTCCGACGTAATCGTCATGAGTACGAATTCTGACAAGTTCAGCATTTACCTCCGAAGGCGTGTGTTAATTGACTGCAGATGTACCCACGCACTAGAGTATGTCAACGAATATTCGGAAAACGAATATTTGTCCGAATAAACGAATAATCGAATATTCGTTTATTCGACTATTCGGAGAAGTCAATTTTTCGATTAATTCGTTTATCCGACTATTCGGAAAAGTCAATTTTTTGAATAATTCGTTTATTCGACTATTCGGAAAAGTCAATTTTTCGAATAATTCGTTTATTCGAATATTCAAAAGCCTCAATATTCGGATATTCGGCCGAATAAACGAATAATTTCAGAAAAAAAAGGAAGCTGAGTCTCCGGCACAGGTCCATTTTTGCAGCCAGAGGTGAAATGTCTCCAATCAAACTGGTAGAAAGTTCGAATATAATCAGAATACTCCAATATTCAACATAAGATAGTCAGAGACCTAATGGTGATGTATCTCACTCGGCGCCGACTTTCAGGTGTTGGTCGTATTTTAATGTACTCTAACCGCGAGAGAGGTGGAGATACGGAGATGAGCGGTGCGCGTGATCGGAAAGAACACAGAGTTTTTCCCGCCTCTCCTGCAGCTCACTGGAATAGATCACGACCATCACCCCCGAATTTCTGGGCGGAAGTAATCGATACTGTGTTCCGTCTGCTCGAGTACGTCCCGAACAGATTCGAGCGGTGTTCCTGAAATGAAACTGCGTACTGCCCCCTACCGAGCGGCTGGTTTTAAGAAGTTATGAGCGTTTTTCAAGCCTCGCGTAAAGGAAACGTATGTTTACCATCAGGCAAATTTTAGGGTGCGCCAAAGCATTGCTTTCGGATTTGGCTCATGACTTGTATGCAGAGGTTATTAACTTTGCTGAACACGAGTCTGGGGTGCGTTTATCGTATGGGTGAAATTCTAAGATTTACCGTAGGTTGCGGTAGGTACTATGCCATTTATGGGGCGGAGCCTGCCTTAATAAGTCGGAAAACGACAAGTGAACGTCAAATTTATATTCACCACCCCTAGTTAACCCCCATCCCTCCCCGAGAAGTTTAGAGCCAAATCTGAGACTTTGATCAAACTTTCGTGTACCTTACGGAGTCCATAGTAATCTATCGATAAACACCTCAGAGTCGTCCCCTCGGAGAAAAAACTAGGACCACATCTATAGCATTCTAGTACTTTTCCAAAGTCGCGTTCTCCCTTCAAATGTTTCCCCATGGTAAACCTGGAGCGAATTTCGTTGAGAACCTTGGAAAATCAATAGGTGAAACTCGGACATGTGATCAGCACTCCAAGTAGTCTCCGTGGGAAATTCAGATCTGGAACGGGTTTTAACGCTTTCGAACCATCTGGGCTCACTCTCACTCACTCATCCCATTAGCTGGCGGGGCAGGATGACCTCTCAACCAGTACAATGCTGTAGGTGCCATAGGAGCTCCAGTGGCCTGAACGATACGCTTCCATTCAGAACGATTAGCCGCAGTTATTTTAGCATTAACGACACTGCACCGTTGGAATTTCAGATCAGCTTCGACTTGCTTCAACCACGTCTTCTTCGGGGCAGTTCTCTCGACCTCCCACGGTTTTGGGCGTTTTCTCCATATCAAGCTGTGCGGTAGTCGACCATCTGAGCTAGGACTCATGAACGCTTAACTGGAGGTGCCAGCGTTGTTTGGTTGGAAACGTTGGCAAGCCAGCGATTTATCATCGCCAGGCTTGGCCAGGAGTGGGCGACACCTGGTTCCCATGTAACCTTACCTCCAAGGTGGTGGTTTGGTCCGGTTTGGTCCCAGCTGGGGCTGCTAACCAAACCAAACCCTGCCGAGGCCCAATGTGTTCATGAATCCCAGCCCTGTTTGATATATTGAGCAAACATTCGACCAACAATGAATGCAACAGGAAAACGCGTATCACTCTGTTCGATGTTCAAAAAAATGTGCTTCCACCCAAACATTGTTGGCCGGGAGGGGGGGGGGGGTGTTTAGGGCACGCTGAACCTGATTATGGTTAGGTCCGTGGCCTGTTTCCTTAAGAAAGGACGTGTAAATTCAAACCGCGGCTGGAGTGGCGGTTTAAATCTCAATCTCTGAGGATTAATCCGCCGCGCCGGCCGCGGTTTGAATCTAAACGTTTTTCTTGAGGAAACAGGCCACGGACCTAACTATATGAGATCCGTTTCCAGATTTTTGAATGGTACAGTAGGTAGCCTAACGACCGTCTTGAGCTTATAGCTCATAACTTCTTGGAACCAGCAGTTCGGGACGAGCTCGGGGCTCGGGAGCTTTACTATAATGCCCAAAAGTTCTAGCAATTCACTACGTTTTAGCAGATGCCTTTGGCGCTTTAGACACTTTCCTTGCTGGAACATCGATTATTACTTTGTTTTATTGAAACTATTTACAGATTCTGACGCGATCTGAGAATCCGCGTGAAGTCGAAGGAGCGCTTCGTATGCTGGGAGAGCTGGAGGGACAGTTGACAAAGAGCAAAGTGAGTTACCTCCTAAGCTACGAGTCTTTTTGGCTAACCTTGGAATCATTTGCGTGGCCGGTGATTCTTAGGCCGTCCCGTTGACAAATGCTGCTGTCGGAAGGGCGTCCTTTTTTTAGCAGCGTCTGTGCGTAATCCATCGTGACGCTCAATGGGAGCGAAGAGAAAGTGTTCCATTTTTATCGCGCATGATTACCATTACTGTAGTCGGACTCATGTTGTGATGGATGTCCGCCATTACTGCATCGCAGCGGCTAAATCCCCTGTTGTTGTGCTCTATCGCTAGTCTTGCCGCTATCATCAACGGTCACCTGCAGTCGCTTAGGCAGTAGTTGAAGTGCATCCACTAGCCGCGGTGGACAACTGATCATTGGCCCCGCGCTTGATTATAACCGATCCAATCACGATCGTTTATAAAAGATTTCGCCATGGTTGCATTGCGGTTGCAAAAACCCATGTCGCTCCCTGTTGCTACTCTTTTCGCTATCAGGCTCCGTCCATAGCTAACACGAGCGTCAAGTGAGACTGGTGGTTTGCATCATTGAAATTTGTTATTGATTTCACCTCTGGCTACCACTGCAGTCGGCCTGCCTCTGATGTTGACGGCATTGTAGGTACAGCGGCTGTCACGAATATTATAAATACTATCGTTAACCCCTCGTCGTCCTCGGACGCATTGCATGCGCCAGTGATCGACCGTTGTGCATCGGCGTATGAGCGATTTGACGCTTTGCGCTGGTCGCTAGCTATGGATGAAGCCTCAGCGATTGCTTGCAACCGCTTATTCGGAGCCACCTTGTCAGCGATGAAAGGATTTTTAAAGATGGGCCCTTCCCTTTTTTATAAACGTTAATCCCGGTATTTGACCGTAATTTTGCTTACTAGGGAACCTTGCTAGCCTTGTATGGGCTCAGGCTTCGGTGCGAGGTGTGATACTACCCAACATTGGTCCAACGTCCCACCCAAGTCAAACGATTTGCTCAGCCCCCTTAGCTGTTCAGATGTCAAAATGCACCCAAAATTTCATGGACGAAGTTTTAAGCCGAAAAGCGCTGCATAGGGTGGGCGGAGCCTGTTTTCATGCCCTGAGGGCATATAGGTGCGGTTTCGGGCAAGAAAGCCACATTTAGTAATTGGCTGTTCAAATATGAAAACGCACCCAAGATTTCGTGGACGAAGCTTTAAGCCGAACAGCGCTACATAGGTTGGGGTACATGAAAAAATCGATAGCTGTGAAATATTTACAAGAATTCAATGAAATTTGAATTAGGGAGTTTCGCCTAGCTAAAACGTGCGGAAAACCTAGTCACGGACTCAGATAATTGATTTCATTATTTTAAACTGTTAAAAACGGTCTTTAAAGACCGTTTTCAACCGGTTAAAAGAATGACATTGAGTACTTTGGTCCGTGACTAGGTTTCCCGCACGTTGTAGCAACGCGAAACTCCCTAATTCAAATTTCGTTAAGTACTTGTGAGTATTTCACAGCTATCGATTTTTTCATGGACCCCCCTATGCGCTTTTCGGATTAAAGCTGCGTCCGTGGAATTTTGTGTGCGTTTCCAAATCTGGATAGCCAATTACTAAATGTGGTTTTCATGCCTGAAACCGCACCTATGTGCCCTCAGGCGTAAAAATCTTATCCTTCAGTCGATATCTCATCTTGGAGATTTCCTAACGAGTCCATTCCATGGAGTAAATAGCAAGAAATATCACAGTGAACAATGCTCTTCTCAAACAGGCTCTCTCAGTGTGATCTCTGGTGGTATTTTGATCTCTCCCTGTGATCACATTTTGCCGTCTCAGTTTAACACTTTGGAGACCGCCTGCTCCACGGCGAATTTCCACAGTGGACCGGTGCGCTCCACGGCTAATCGCTTCCGTGGGTGACATGTGTGGACACGCGGTCCGCTGGAAACCATTTTGATCGGAGCAGGCTTTCTTACTTAGACAACCACTATTCCGTTTGTACTCCACCTGAAAGTATGTCGCTCCACAGAGATCTGGATTGATTCCATGGTGAAGCAATGATCCACCGCTTTTCGCGAACCTGCTTTTTTTATTTTGGAAGTTATTCCAGCTTCACATGCACAAGGCTGGTAACGAAATAAGCGTTTGTTTGTCGAATTCTGGAATTTTCTTCAGGTTACAGCTAATGGTCAGGATTGAGCCGTGCTAGGCCGACCCGGAGTATTGAAAATTTGGAAAATTAACAAACTTCTCCTTTGTGATGCCCTAATGAACCTCATGTGGAACTTTCGGCGGACTCAAATATTTTGATCTACCAAGTTGTTTGATGCGACCGACAGAAACTTTATCAGAAATCTCAAAATGGTAATCAGATTCATGATCAGCACCCCCTCCTCCCCAATGGCCACGTGAGCGAAGTCGCACCAAAACCTGAAACGTTTACAAACGGATAACGAACGACAGACGCCAGCGAAGCTTTAGAAACCTGTGAAATATACACCACTTCATTGTTCAGTGCCTCCAAACATAAATTTCAGTAAAATTTTAAAGGCAGTGTTCACGATGAAAATCGTTATTCTGTTTTTCCTCCTATCTTGAAAACGGCCCCATTTTGATTCCAATGATGTTTCTGAAATCGTACAAGACCTTCTTGGAACGGAGTTATGGTCCCTCAAAGATTGAGCTAAGGAAACATGGTGGACGAGTTGTCCGAGGCCTGTAACTTCCGTATTTTGCAGCCGGTGTATGCCAGCTGACCTGAGTAAAGAGAGAAGTTGAGAATGAAGGGAAGAACGGGGCTAATGATTGGAGATCACCGCTCAGCTCACGATCTCGAGCATTCATTTGTTCACGTCGGTGGGCGCTTTTGGGGTTTGCCTTGCGCTCGAAGTGGCATTACGGGCTCTTTTGGGGCCCTTCCTGGCTCGTTTTCATACGCTCTTTCGACGTCAACGTTGCCCCTCCACTACTCATTCCTAGTGGAAACTGAAACACATTCTTTATCGTGAACACTGCCTTTAAGCACTGAACTATTTCTAGGTTTTCACCCCTTTCCCCCCAAGTTACCCTCCACTCGAAATTTAGCGAAAATTTAAACAAAGTTGACCGATGGCTAATATGCCGCAGTCAAAGGAAATTGAAAAGTAAAAACCAGAACCTTGTGCAGCAACTCGAATAACCCTCGAGGTCAATGCAGCAAAATTTTGAACGATGACCTACTACAGTTATCTCAAATAGGTAGCACTACTATTTCGACAATCAATTGTAGAACATCAGTTCCGTGATAAGCATCATTGATACCCCTTCTTAGCCAAGTTTGGAACGATTTCTTTCCAGCCAAAGAAGCTCGAAAAATCGAAAAGTGCCATTTCCGGAGATGCTTGTAAAATTACTAGGAACACTGAAAAGGCTTGACCTTTGTGAGGGTAAATAGGTTACATCATAAGGAACCTATCCGTAATTAAGAAAGACTCCATGCCAGAGAAATATAAAAAATATTAAAAGTTTTATTTCGTGGTTGCGCAGTATGGACACGCGGTCCGAGGGGCAAAACAGCCGTGGGTGCGCAGTGTGGACACGCGGTCTCTTAAGTGTTAACGTTATATTACATATTAACGGTATGGCTTTCGAAACCCTCCCACCTCTGATAGAAGACCATCTTGATTGGTCAAAGGTCCGACTGCCCCCACTAGACGTCAACGGGTCCGACCCCCCTCCCCTCCGTGATACATCACACCTCACGCCGAACCCTGTATGGGCTTTTGAAAGAATGTGAATGTTTTCTGGTCAACTCGGACACGCTCTTTCCGAATCTGTCCTTGGATTTTGCTACAGAGCTCAAGTTAACGAGTTATTACTGGTTAATATTACAACGTTGTAATTCACAGATTTTTGAAATCCTCGCGTATCGAGCGAGTGCTTCGTGATTTGAACAGTAGGGCAACAGTGCCAAGAACAGAAGTTGTACTCAAGCCTACAGAACGCACCCGAGCGCTGCGGTCCCCATAACGAGAATGGGCAGGGCTTGGTGGGCGCTCGTGTTGAGAATGCTTGCTGAAATTTGATATTTTCAAACATTCAAAAAGTTTTCGAAAATAGTCGAAACACCTAATAGGGCTATTTTTTCTGGTTAAGGAAGACACTGAAAACATTTTTAGCCTAAAATACGAAAAAAATTTTCGTTCTCGAACACCAAAATTGCAGGGGGGGGGGTACCCCATGAAAAAAATCGTAAATTTTTTTCTCGAATACGAACCAGGGCAATCTCGTTTCAAAGCCGGCCCGGACAAACTCCTTCTCGATCCGCAGCCCGATTCAACGAAAACTGCTCGAGATAGCCGCGGTGATAACCTTTATTTGGCAACAATATACAAATTTCTGAGAAATGAGTCTTCTGTTCAGCGCTGATGGCACATTTCAAAGAAGTGAACGAAACAGATATGAGATTCACACGCTGCACAGTTGATGCAGGCTGGTTCCTGGCAATCCTTTTCACAGCAGTCGACAGTCTCGAGCTCGAAAAAATAATTTGCCGGACTGATAAAAGATCCGGGATGGTGGTCAACGTATCCAGCTCTGTGCCACGAGTACTTTAGAAAGTTGACGAATCGAGGAGCACAAAACATGCGGTAAACTTGCTATATAACTTCAAAAAGACTTAAGTCAATTTAGAGCTCTAGAAATAAAATACTGATAATAGAACAACCTTAAGTATGGGTTGATATAATAGAAAAAACTTTGGAAAGTACTCAATTTTTACATGTTCTGATCATTTGTGAAGAACGCTGCAAAAATGAAGCAAATCAATTTTTTTTTGAAAACCCAGTCATAGAAAAACATTGTTATATCCATTTTGCAGAAGCTTACGAGCATATCGTCAGTGACGGGAATCGAACCCCTGACCGTATGCCTGTAACTTCCGCTCATTATGTGCTGCTCCATCCGTTGACGACGGTGTGGGCGAAATAGCGGTGAAGACTTCGAGGCATTGACCATTAGCATAGACCTCCACTTTAGAGTTGTTTCTTGCTGGATATGGTATGCTCAACATAAATGTATCTACTAATATTGCATGAACTGATGAAATAACCCTTAAAGTGATAGCGAAATAGCAGATTACAAGGCAGTATCTTTAACGAGTAATAACTTGTTAACTTGAGATCTATAGCAAAATCCAGTGACAGAATCGGAAAGAGTTTGTCCGAATTGACCAAGAAACACTAACAAGTTTTCGAAAGCCGATACATGGATAGCAAGGTTCCCAGTTAGAAGGCGAAACATGTAGTTTTTTTTTGTCGCTGACCACTGAGTTGATCAGTTGGTTTTCCCCCGTCTACTAACCGGGTTGCGTACTAAAACCTTGTTTGGAGTGCATTAAGTCGCTGCGGCGCGGCGGAGGACATTTAATGCATTTCTCTCGCGCTTTATTATAAAGTGCTCCAATCGTGATCGCTTCGCCGCAGACTTTCGCGATCGCTTAATTGCGGCGGAGGGATCCTAAGATCGGTGTGGATCCTGAAAAGACTTTGCGTTCCCCATTAAAGGTTGGCGCAAGCTCGGTGCACCTATGTTATAGCATAGGGCACCGAGTTTGCGCCAACCTGCAACAATGAACGCAAAGTCTCTTCCGGATCCATGCCGACGTTATGTTGTGCTGCATCCCTCCCTTTGGATCGTTTACATTATGTAGCAAATTTTCACTTTTTTTCTGTTCCTGGGTTGAAGTTGTATTTTCCTAACCCGTTAGGTCCAGAGCAGACAGGAAATCGCTGTAATCCCAGGAAGACTTGGCTTTTGGGAGTAACAAGGGAACCACAATAAGTCATAGTGACCATTCCAAATGAAATGTACTTTTCTAGAACCATTTTCGGACGAAAAGTCCGAATATGCCCATCGCAGCTGCCTAGACCCACTCTTGAAAAAGTTATAGGCATTTTTTTCTCTGATTTTCGTACTTATTGTACCCTCCAAAAAGGGCATTATTTCAAAGAAAATCCGGAAACGGACCTCATAATCATGTTCAGCGCTCAAAACTACCCCTCTAAGGAAAGTTAGGTTGGAGGAACATTTTCCAAACTTTGCGCAGACTAACAGCGTTTTGGACTTTACGGATTTTCGGTTGGGCGTTTATTTATACCAATTAGAGGCCTCTCGAAGCTTTTTAGAAAAATATTCCAGATTTGACTAAAAATTCGCTCTGGGGGGTTATTTGGGTCGCTGATCACGAATCTGAGGTTCATTTATCGATTTTCCGAAGTTTTCGACTGTAATCGTTTACAGATTCCCATTGGGGGAGATTTTGATGGCAAATCGCGACTTTTGACGATTTCCGGAGTGCTTCTATAGAATGTGCTCAAGTTATTTCTGTGGGGGTTATTTCGAGTGCTGAACACGAATCTAATGTCGGTTTTTCGATTTTTGGCAGCTTACGGTAGATTACGGTGGTTATACGGTAGTTTGGTCAAAGTCTCAGATTTGTCTCAAAGTTTCTATGTGGGGGTTATTTGGGGTGCTGAATACGAATTTGATGTCCATTTGTCGATTATCGGAATATTGAGGTAGGTTTTGTCTCCTAAATGGCATGTTACCTACCGTAACCTACAGTAAACCTTAGAATTTGGGCAAGCAAACCCCAGATTCGTGTTCAGCATCCCAGATTACCTCTACAAACATGTTTTTAGCAAAATCAGGAGAAAAATTTGAAAACACTCTAAAAATTCTATGGAGGGGACCCTTACCTTGCCGCGAAGCTTTGAAAAACGCTCATAACTTTTTTTCAGAGTGGGTCTAGGCAGCTGCGATGGGCATATTCGAACTTTTCGTGCGAAAATGTTTCTAGAAAAGAACATTTCATTTGGATTGGTCACTATGACTTATTGTGGTTCCCTTGACATTTGGATACACTCGCGTGTTCATATAAGGCAATTTTTGCTCCTGGCTTCTAAGTGTTATATTTCAATCGTTTATGTCTATTGTATGTTAAAAATGACTTCATTAAGCACAAACTTTGCTTACACGACGACAGCACGAAGAAAAGGTGAAAAGAAAAATTGCTCAAGGAATTGACAAACACAGTCGGAAACCACTCAACAAGGTTCAGAAATGTGTAGATTCTATAGATTTACGGTTTTAGTGTGAATCACTATCTCGAAGTTGCACCCAAATCTAGTCCCTCATCGTGTTTCGTTATACTGTCCTTGGGAACGACGCTCAAAGTCCAATATAACTTGATGAAAGGGCTCTCCTTGCTCGTTGAATTTGTCGAGATGCCAATCAATGATATGGACTTTCAGAGACATTCTGCATCCCATTTTTGCGGAATACTTCATGAGAGTCTGCACCAACTCAACATAGCTTTCAGCTTCGTGATCGCCTAGGAAGCCATGAACACTTGCAACGAAATTGCTCCAAGCCGCTCTCTCCGTCCTGTTCAACAGATTTGCGAAATCCTCAAATTTTATGATTCTCTTGATCTGTGGTCCGACGAATGTACGATACCGCGCGTATCTTTTGGTCATCCGGCGCGCTAGGGCGCCGGAGCGCGCCGTTTGGCGTCGTTTCTCCATAACTCGGTTCAAAGTTGTTTAATTCGAAAATATACGTCAGATTAGAAATCAGCATGGAAAATGCGACCTAGTGAACGTACAAATGTTTAAAAATCTCATAGGAGGGATTTTGGGTTACGGTAGCTATCGAATGTTTCCTGTTTCCAAAAGGATTGGCGATTGAGAGTAGTAGAATATGGTTTTTTAACATTTCCTTGTATTTGTCACATTCGTATACTGTTTTTTTTTACCTCTGAGTTCCTCCCGGAGCGTTCTGTCACCAATCTATCAAGAAATCGTTCATACAAAACCACCATTCCTAACTATATGTGGATGTGAAGGTTATCGAACTACGAATTTCCTCTGCATTGGTGATTATTTTTAGAAAAAAATTTCACACTTCATCGAGAATTTAGGTTAGAAGAAGTCAGTCCGACATTGCGTCTTTAGGATGGAAATACTTTTTGTTTTCGGATACAAAGATGGCCGGTTTCATGGCAAATTTCACCAGGCATGTGAAAATTATAGCGATGCAGCTCTTGCCTTTTGCGGGACGAAATCAGGCTTTAAATCAGGTAGTGCATGAAATTCTTTCGAAAAATCAACAATTGAGAATATTTAAAATTTTTTAAAAGTTTAAATTCCATTTATGTTCTCAAATTTTATTTTCATACTAAAAACCTCCTAGGACACAAAGCATTTTTAACAGCGCATGAATACGCTTGTTAATAGTTCCAACGATGTGGAATTTGCCGACACATTCTGAACTTAAAAAAAAAGAAATTGCAAAGTTGAATTTTTATCAGGATTTCCTTGTTTGGACTCCATCCCAGACGCCTCTTGAAACCACTTATTTTGCAAACTCCATTCATAAAATTCTTATGAAATCAGGAAATCCACAATTTCTTCGGCCACCAAAGTACTAGCCGCTATAGTGAGGACCGAATATTTTCGAGTTTTCTGAGTTTTTTTTGTTTGTTTATCAGTTGTTTGAAAATGTTCGAATATTCGATTTTTTTCTGAAGCTTGAGTACTGCTTGATGTCTGGAAATGAAAAGCAGCGCAAGCCATTCTGGCAGTGAAGCAAAAAAAAGATATTCGAAATTATTCGGTCCTCACTATACTAGCCGCTAAGGTCTTACCAGCGACCTTTGCGTAGAGCCATGTTCAGAGGGCGTTGCAGGCGCCGTCAGCCGGAATCATCCCGCTGTCCTATACTGACCATAGAACAGGTCTGGAAACGGCCGTCACTCCTTCTCAATACCGCTTTGTGCTTCAGAAAGCGTTCACGGTGAAGGTTAGAAAAAAAACGAAATTACGGGTGGTACAATTATAGGAAAACATTAAAACAGTTAAGTGAAAAGATTATAGTTTGAATTGTCCCATAGTTGATAAGGGTCTTTTGTGGATCCATCATGATCTCAAATCCTTCCGATTTGTGGTAGGTATGACGCAGGGATCGGTATGACGGACCATCATAGCATTCAATTGAAGGGGAGACCCAGCACATGAGTGGAGCAGTTCGTGTGCGCGCCGTCAATGGGTGAACGTTGCGGGTTCAGTTCTTACGTTCGCCCGTAGTTTTTGCACTTAACTGCGCCTGTTTCATCACTTCATAAGTTTGATAGCTCACGTTAACTCGTGCACATTGGAGTAGTTGGCGTGCGCGCCGTTGTGATAAGAACGTCGCAAATTCATTTCCCATACAGCAAAGTAGTTTTTGCGTTGAAGGGTGTTTCAACGTGACAAACACGAAAAAAAACATATGACATTAGTATTCGTTGTAAAGTTTTCTCACGAAATATTTCTCATTTTGTTGTGAAAACACGAGGTGGTTTAGTACAAGCCCCAGACCCTAGTCTTTGGGCTGGAGTAGTTCTCTTGGCCCTCTATCAAGAAATGGCCTTACTTAGGGCTCAACTGTGAATAGATTTTTTCGCGATTTTCGTGAACGAGTCTGGGCTATGAAATGCCAAATTTCAGATAAATTCAAAATATGCTTACTATTCGACTGAGAGGAGAAAAAATATACTCCAGCCCCAAAATGGGGGTCCGAATTCATAAACCAGCCCAGATTATTAGTTGCGGTTAGGTTCTGAAAGTCTGCATTAGTGGGTGGTGATAAATATTCTCAATTGTTGATTTTTCGAAGGGATTTCATGCAGTACCTGATTTTGAGCCTGATTTCGTCCCGCAAAGGGCAAGAGCTGCATTGCTGTAATTTTCACATGCCTGGTAAAATTTGCCATGAAACCGGCCATCTTTATATCTGAAAACAAAAAATATTTCCATCTTAAAGACGCAATGTCGGACTGACTTCTTCTAACCTAAATTCTCGATGAAGTGTGGCATTTTTTTCTAAAAATAATCACCAATATAGAGGAAATTCGTAGTTCGATAACCTTCACATCCACATATGGTTAGGAATGGTGGTTTTGTATGAAAAGTTTCTTGATAGATTGGTGACAGAACGCTCCGGAAGGAACTCAGAGTTTGAAAAACAATTTACGAATGTGATAAATACAAGGAAATGTTGAAAAACCATATTCTACTACTCTCAATCGCCAATCCTTTCAAACACAGGAAACATTCGATAGCTACCGTAACCCTAAAATCCCTCCTATGAGATTTTTTAAAACATTTGTACGTTCACTAGGTCGCATTTTCCATGCTGATTTCTAATCTGACATTTATTTTCGAATTAAACAACTTTGAACCGAGTTATGGAGAAACGACGCCAAACGGCGCGCTCCGGCGCCCTAGCGCGCCGGATGACCAAAAGATACGCGCGGTATTGTACCAGCCCTGACCTTAGCCTGGGACGGAGTCGTTACCAAGGACAGTATAACCAAACATGATCAGGGACTACATTTGGGTGCAACTTCGAGAGAGTGATTCACAGTACAATCGTGAATCTAGAAAATCTACACATTTCTGAACCTTGTTGAGTGGTTTCCGACTGTGTTTGTCAATTCCTTGAGCAATTTTTGTTTTCACCTGATCTTAATGCCGAAAATGAATATAAAATTTTCTATTTTCACAAAAAAACGAGTTTTATTCGTGCTATTGTAGTGTATGCGAAGTTTGGTCTCAATGATGCCATTTTTTCACATACTTTGGACATAAGCAATATAGTTGTGCCCTGGACGAGAAGACCGAATATCGAATAGATTCGAATGACCCCCTTTTTTTAACGTCCGATTTTTGAATAGGTTCCAATTCCCCCATTTTTTTGACGTCCGATTCTTGAATATATTGGAATGGCCTCTTTTTTTCGAGGTCCGAATTTTGAATATATTCGAATAATTTCTCGAATAATTTCAAAGCGACAAACTGAAAACAGGCCAAGTGAGCTGTCAGTGGATCTTATACTTCGAAGTAAACTGCGTGCGCACGCGTTACGCGCATTGCGAACGCGGAAAAGCCGCCATCATTAGGAAGAGTTATCAGCACCATATACGGCGAAACGGTCATCGTTAGTGATATAAAATGAACGCAGCAAAGTAAATAATTCTTCAGGACTTGCCAGTTTACATAAAAGCTGAGATGTCGCGTCGCCGCCCTATCCGTCGTGCGTGACGCTCACCGACAGCGACGCAGAACGCACGGGTGAGCAATGTCCGCTCCTCCTATACCATACTCTCCGATTCAGCGTGAAACCTCAAAACCAAAATTTTGCCCGGACCCTGCCTTCAAGATCAAAAGATCCAAAGTTGCTGATCAAGGCCTATAAATTTTACGTTCGCTCAATGTTGGAGTGTGGTACTGTGCTTATCTGGGCCAAATTCTGGTCCGTAAATGCATCTCGACACGCTTAGCGGCCACTCGCGCTCGAATCAGCCGGGTTTCCAGCGCCAAAGCCGACTCGATGTGGCTTTTTTAGTACAATTTTCTCCAATTTCGTTTAGTTTCCAGTTTCCAAAACCCACCTAGAGTCAGCAGATTGGCGGCTGCAGCGCTGGCTCTTCTGACTCGGAAGCGTGCGGCCGCAAAGCGTGTCGAGACGCAATCGCGGACCGGAATTTGGCCTATATAAGCGCAGTACCTGCGTTTTTTTCGCTCTGCAAACAGCATATTGTAGATATTTTCGAAAGGGTGCCAAATAGTTTCGCGCGGAAAGTTTCTATTCGGGCACTTGGATTCACGTATGCGAACACTCCTCGGAGTTTTCTCAGAAATAAAAGACAACTGGACACACGCTCTCCGTAGGAGAAGAAATGATTCATTCTTGATTTATGATGAACGGTTTAGTGGGACTTAAAGGCAGTGTTCACGACAGAAATCGTTTTTCTTTTTTTTTTTGCCTATCTTGAAAATGGCCCCATGCTGATTCCAATGATATCTCTGAATTCGCACAAGACCTTCAGGGAACGGAGTTATGGTCCCTCAAATATTGAGCTAAGGAAACATGGTGGACGAGTTGTCCGAGGCTTGTAACTTCCATCTTTTGCTGCCGATCTATGTGAGCTGAACGGAGTAAAGAGAGAAGTTGAGAATGAAGGGAAGAACGGGGCTTTTGATCGGAAACCATCGCTCGTCTCACAATCTCGAGCATTCATTTGTTCACGACGGTGGGCGTGGAAAGTGCATCTGGGGGTGACGAGCTGACGGGTGTCCAACTTTGGGGCCGTAGGGGACCGTTTCGAGCTCATTTTTCTTAGTTTTTTCGACGTTAGGGTTCCGCTAGGCCCCGCAGCTGCCGATCTCCACCAAAAAATCAGACATGGTTTGTATCGTGGACACTGCCTTTAAACTATCTGAATTCTTCACCTTGAGACGTTCTAACACTAGAGGACAGGGGTTCAAACTCAGCTTCCCTCGGCCTCGCACTCGGATGAGGCGTAATTTTTTTCATAATACGAGGGGGATTGGAGCATCTGTGCTTCAGCAAAAGGCCACTGGTGCCTAGTTCCTTCGCTATTCTTAGAAGGCAGGATGTTGAGCGCATTAGAATACTTCCTCGTCGCTGCAGCGACAGGTTTCGCCAACTGTCCCTCATCGTGTCAGAACCAGCACCAGCACTATGGCAGGGTCGGCCGTGAGAAAAAAAGCAAATCTTCGAAATCTTTCCAAATTATAACTATTCGAATGAATATTCGAATAGTAGGCTTCGATAATTGAATAGATTCGAATACCCCCTTTTTTAGGGGTTCGATTATTGAATAGATTCCAATATACCCCCTTTTTTGAGGTCCGATATTTGAATAGTATTCGAATAGTGCGATTTTAGAAATTCAGATGAATACGTATTCGAATAGCAACTATTTCAATATATCGATTCAAATCTATTCGAATGGCACAACTATAAGCAATCGAAATATAACACTTAGAAGCCAGTAACAAAAATTGTGTTGCATAGTGTTATCGGCTGCCCCCTTCCTCAACTGCAATCGATCCATACATTTTCTTTGTGACAGACCCCCACCCCTCCCCTCATTCCCGCGTTGCCAGGAAGAACAAAATCGCTGTTGCGAGATCGAGGCAGTAGTAGGTGTTCCAATCGGTGCGAATACAGCAGCGCCGGACTACAACCAAGGTTTTGGACCACGAGGTTTAGTCGAGCAACCAGCTCTTTTTTTTGCACGCTTTGATTAGAACTGCAATAGGCTTCCGGCCTGGTCCGCGTATTCTACATTCGTTTTTTAATACTCAAGTTTTAACATCACATTTTTTTATTATTTTTTCGATTTTGTAGAAGTATAAGGGAGACGTGGAGCGTATGCTGGATACTCTGTGTACTCCGCGGTTCAGAGACGTTGATAAGTTCGTGAAGGCTCGTGCCGCTTGGTGTTTCAAGCAGTATTCCGATGCTCAGTTCAAGTCACTGGATATTCTTTCAAGGGTATAACTTGCTGCTCTCCCTGTGTAGTGGAAGAAATGTTCATTGTGTGGTTGTTTGAAGGTCGTTAACGAATTAGTCCGTATTCTGTGTGAACCAAGTGAGGAACTGCCCGTAAAAGTCGAGGCTGCACTGGCCATTCAAGGTATACTTAAAGATCAGGAGAAAGGTACGTTTTTTATTGGTTGTACGTACCAGGTTGTTAAATAGGTTTTGTCGTTCGATAAGAAAACACAATTTATGGTTCAAAATACACTTTATTATTCAGTATAATCTCCCTGAACATTAATACACTTGCTCCAACGATCGAATCCGAAAGGTCTGCAAAATACGCTTCAACAGTCGTTATCATCTCTTCATTTGATGAAAAACGCTTGCCTTGAATAAATTTTTTGAGTTCTGGGGTGCGTTCCAAGAATGTTCCCACGATACTGAGGGAGGGCAAATAGCCTTTCCATGGCCGAACTTGTTTCCCATGGCCACGAGTAGTAACTGATAATTGCTTCCACGTCGCCGTGTCTACGTTTCCAAGGAAAACTTTAGCCGTCGGAATGTTCTTGGAACGCACCCCTGGAAACAAATGGAAGTCGCTGGGGGCCAAATCTGGTGAATACGGTGGATGCTCCAACAATTCGAACTTTAATTCATGAATTATAGCCATTGCCAAAATACTCTTGTGACACGGTGCATTGTCCTGATGAAAAAAGGATTCTTTTCTTCTGCAAACCGGGTTTTTCTCACGATTTTTTTCCTTTAAGTTCAGCATCATGGCGATAGACCCAAGTAATCCACTTTATCCTTTTTAAAACGCTCCAAATGTTGCTGAGAAAGTCGCATTCGAACGTGCTTTTGTTCCATTGTTAGCGAATGCGGCACCCATTGTGCACGCAGCTTTCTAAAACCCGAAATTTCTCTCGAAATATGGCTCACACTGCCTAATGAGTGGTGTAGAGCCTCTAATAAATCTCTCTCAGTCAACCGACGATCTTCGAAAACCATATCCTGTATTTTGGCTATGATTTCTGGTGATGATGCGCTTTTTGGACGTCCTTCACGTGGATCGTTTTCAAAGCTTGTACGACCACGTTTAAATTCACCAACCCATCTTTCTACTGTTCTAATTGTAGGTGAACAATCATTATACACTTTTAACATTCGTTCGTGAATTTCTTTTGGTGCAACACCTTACAAAAATTTGAATTTTATTGCTGCACGATATTCAATTTTTTCCATTGCTGTGACACGGCGACACTAAATGGCTTGTAAACAAAGAATGAATCGACAGATTGAAATGAAACTTCACATACGTTCATATGAAGAGTGTATCAACAAAACAAAAAAAAATTGGGCTAGTAGCAACGCCCTCTCTTATCGAACCACAAAACTTATTGAACAACCTGGTAGTTACGCATTACTTGTACAAGTACATCCATTTGTTTATGCTTTTAGCTCATAGTATTCTATTGCCTCATGTGAAGGATATCATGATACGGGTATTAGAGCTGATTGCCAAGACAAAAATAGAAGATGTCGTTCGTGTGGTGGATGAACTGCTTGATCACTTTATGGAGGCATTGGTTCCAATTACTGCTGATGTGACTGAAAGCCTGGTGATTTTTTGTGATTGTTCCCAAATCTCCATCCCATTTTGGAGCTGCTCTTTTCAGTCTAATCTTTTCCTTGAAATCCTCGCCAGTGACACGGCTTGCGATCAAACTCACGCCTTGATGTCGATTATTCCTACGCTCAGCAACATTCTTGATGTAAGTTATGTGAAGCAAAGCAGGAGAAAAAAGTCGACATTGTGATGTTATAGGTTGTTGAGGAGCATCCGCAGATTATGGTACGAGTCGAGCCAAGCATCTTGAAAATTGTCAGATACATTTTCGCTGAAGGGAAAATCGGTAGGTTGCAAGGAAGGTTGGGGCGCGGGACGTTTATACCAAAATTCTAGAGCGCAAACAAGACAGAGAGAGGGTGGAAAACTAGTCACATGTTGAAATTTAGCCATAATGTTCGACCCTTCTCAGTTCCAGATCTTAGTCATGCCATATCTGACAAGGGAACCACAATTAGCCATAGTAACCATTCGGAGTGAGATGTATACACGATTGTAGGTCCAGGTAAGGTAGTAAACATATATCAATACTAGCTGCCCAGACCTCCCACAGAGAGCGCTGTGACCCGCCGAAGTTTGCTCCCCGCAGAAGAGGGGACACGTCTACGCGGGGTAATCATTCCACGGTGTGGCAGCCGTGGTATAGTGGTAGAGCTCTCGCTTCGTGAATGAGCTATGGAGGGTTCGATCCCCGAGCCGTGCGAATTTTTTGCATTTCTAGTTTTCTCTTCGGAATTTAATGATTTTCTTACCTTCGACATTTTTAGCACTTTCGCACATATAATCAGGTTTCGGAAATACAATTTTAGACACATTCTCTCGACGCATTCTGTTGCCCTGATGGAAGAATTGCGTTGTTTTCTCTTCGTTTGGCGTTGAAAATGGAGAGAAAAACTTTTTTATCTCTGTTGGAGCACTTGCACCCACAATAGAATGTTTAAGTGACTCTAGTCAGGTGCAGTCTGAGCGGACTGTTAATCAACGGTGCTTGTGATATATTGATTAGAGAGATCATGAGATTTTCCCGCTCACGCGCTGTCTACCGCCTATTGATTATTCGCGATGGTTTTCCGTCCTGAAAAGGTTGTTTCTCTATTAATCGCTGAGTTTGGACAGCCTTTCGACTGTCAAGATGCTTGTCGCGAAGAGAAGAAGATTGCGGAAAAATTCATACGTATACTACGCGACTGCATCTTGGCACACTGCGACGCCGACTCGGAAGAAGACCTGGATAGCGATGCTGCCGATGATCCAGACTGGAACGGCGAAGACGATTACTTGGGTGGAAACTCCTCGGTTGAAACAGGCGAAGATGTAGTGATTTTCGGGGACGCTTATGTTCCAACGGCCAGGGTGTGGTTAACTACCACGAGTCAGGTATGGGAAGGGTTGTTGTTCCAAAATGCATTTTCCATTTGGACATATTCTAGGTTAAAGATGCTATTGCCTTCTATCGAGCATCAGTGAAGGGTAGTCGTACGCTGAAGGTTATGCAACATAATTTCCGATGGATCAAATGTTGGAATCATTTGACGAAATTGCGAGCGATTGAGGAGCACGACGTGCAGAGGTTTCAGCGGGCCGCAAAACTTAAGAATCTCGCCAATCTGCTTCATGAAATTGTTCAGAGCAAGTTTCAAGCAGGTGTGTACTAATGTAATAACACGGAGAATATTGTCACACAAATTCACTCGAATATTTTTGAAGGAGTATCGCTGCATGATCACGACCTTCGTTCGCTGGCTTTAAACCTCGCACGTCAACAAAACATTGAGAACTTTACGGCGAGCTCAACATGGATTGATTCATTCAAAAGATGTTATGGAGTCGTTTCAAGGAGAATTACAACGTTCGTGACAAGACGGACGTTCAGATCCCGTGAAGATATAGAAATGCAGACAAGAGAGTTTGTGGAATCCGTGAAAATCGACATGAGAACGCTTCCTTTGGCCTGTTTTTGTAATGGGGACCAATCCGGCTTTGCGAAAGAAATGACCACGGCTCGAAGTCTGGCACCAGCCGGTTGTAAAAAGGTGAATAATAGCTATTGCTTTGATTACCCCCTTCAATAAGCCAAATAACCGTCATCTGGCTTTATAGGTTGAAAGAATAGTGGATAGCGAAGGGGCAACCACGCACTCCTACACAGTGTTGCCACTAGTCTACGCCGATGGCAGACTTGGAGACAAGCTGTTTGTCCTTCTGCAGGGAAGAAACGGAGTTTTACCTAGTCAAGGTCACTTTGAGGCTCCAAACCTCGTTGTTCGAGCTGGTACCACTCACATAATGACGAAAAATCACATGGTGGAGTGGTTGAGGAGCTGCGTATTTGTACCTGGAGGACCTCGTGAGACATCATTGTGGACTCGTGGTCGTCATTTCGTGATGTCGAGACCATAAACAAAGCAGTTCCCGAAGGTAATTAATTCACTCTAGTCCTGTAGGTAAATTCCACTCATGCAAACCTAGTTTAGGCCATCGCGTAGTTGTACGGAACATCCCTCCTGGTGCAACGTCGATGATTCAACCTCTCGACGTCTTCTTCTTCGGGCCATTGAAGAATTTCATGAAGAGATTCCGAGCACATATACTCGTTAACGACATCGATTTCAATGTAGCACAAAGAGACAACATTCTCATGGTGATTTCGCAAGTCTACAGAATGTTTTGTGCGCCGAGATTTGTGAATTTCCTCAAGTACTCTTGGCATATGGCAGGGTACGTAGACGAGCGTCCAGGTCAGTTTGACACTCCGGGAGAATACCTATTCCGGCTTGAGGCCGCAGACTGTTTCGAGGACGAATGTCAGTGTACGGTTTTTATTCGATGCGCCGTTTGTGAACATCATTTGTGCTTTTCCCATTTTTCGTATCGTTCCATCAGTGTTAAAATGAATTTTCGCTCTCCATTTTCAACGCCAAACGAAGAGAAAACAACGCAATTCTTCCATCAGGGCAACAGAATGCGTCGAGAGAATGTGTCTAAAATTGTATTTCCGAAACCTGATTATATGTGCGAAAGTGCTAAAAATGTCGAAGGTAAGGAAATCATTAAATTCCGAGGAGAAAACTAAAAATGCAAAAATTTCGCACGGCTCGGGGATCGAACCCTCCATAGCTCATTCACGAAGCGAGAGCTCTACCACTATACCACGGCTGCCACACCGTGGAATGATTACCCCGCGTAGACGTGTCCCCTCTTCTGCGGGGAGCAAACTTCGGCGGGTCACAGCGCTCTCTGTGGGAGGTCTAGGCAGCTAGTATTGATATATGTTTACTACCTTACCTGGACCTACAATCTTGTATACATCTCACTCCGAATGGTTACTATGGCTAATTGTGGTTCCCTTGTGAGGCTTTTCACTCACCAATTTGTTTGGTGACGGATAAAAGGATTGGCTTCCCCACGTCTTTCCGGATTTCGGCCTAAACTTCCGCCACCCGGTGTGGTGTATAGCTATATTTATCCAGAAGTTTTGATTTAAAAGCACCGCAGAATTGTATTGGCTTCTATGGATTGTGGGTGCACTTAAATTGCAAGCGTTTGTATGACTTATAGATTCACGTGTTCTAAAAACCAATGAATGTAATCTTACAGGCCCCTTTAGATTAGTTTTTGAACTTTAAAATTGGTTTAATAATGGGGAAATCATGTCTTTTGAATTTCAATCCAGACTAATCTTTACTTTTTTTCAAGAGTATCGTGGTATTACGATCTTTACTTTTGAACTCTAGCGTTTTAAAACTCTTGCAGGGCAACGCGTGCGTAGATATTTCATGAAATGTTCACTCTCACCGCCAGGGTTCCAGCCTCTACTCTAAGAATTTGTTGCAGATTTTTTTACATGAAATCCTCGTGTGTGACATTCATCTCTCGAAGCTTATCAGATTTATTTCTGCACATGAAACCCCTGCCCCTGTAAACGACTTCAGGCAACAGTCAAGAGCAATGAGCGATTCCTTCAGCAAGTGAACTTCGTTGCTGTCTGTTAGGATACTAGGATAACTTCTCCGTTTTATCTTCCTAAAAACTTGTTAACCTCGGTTGCTATTTAAAAGGTTGTTCATATGGTGGGTAAAGGCCGTTTCTCACAACGACACATTCAATTTGGATGAATAAGGAGCGTGGACGTGAAGGCTGAAAAAGTTTTTTTATACACCATGTACAGCAGCGCCCAAAGTCTTAGGCCACATGGTTTTCTGCTAAGCTGTTTTTCACGTATTCCAAAAGGCAACTCTATATTCAGTCAACCTGGCCGTTCCGGATGAGGTGAATCTTCCTAGAACGATTTTGGACGGAGAAACTGAGTATTCTGTCCGCAGCTGCCTTAGGCCACTGTGGAAAAGTTATACCCATTTTCAGAGCCTGGCGGCAAGGTAAGGATACGGGTGCTGAATACGAATTTTGGGTCTGCTTGTCAAAATTCTGGAGTGGAATTCACGAAACGATAACCACGTTCTGACCATGGTTAGCATAGTCATGGTTAGGCGCGCTGGGTGCAAATCGATTGCCCTCAAACCATGGTTAAAACGTGGTTAGCGTTTTGTGAATTCCAGCCCTGAGGTTTACCGTAGGTAACAGTAGGTGCCATGCTATTTAGGGGGCATAAAGGACCTTGATATTTTGAACATCGGCGCACCTTGAATAACGACCGCATTGAGATTTGAACCAAACCCGAGACTTCGACCAAAATTCCGTATACCCACCGTAATCCACGGTAAGCTGTCAAAAATGGATAAATGGACCTCAGATTCGTGTTAAGCACTCCAAATAAGCCCTAGAGAAACAACTTGAGCCACATTTATAGTAGAAATCGGGAAATCTCGAAAGTTCTGTTCTGCCCTCAAAATTTCCCACGTTGCGAAGCTTTGAACCAATCTAGTCGAAAACCTCGGAAGATCTACAAATAAACAGCAGATTCGTGTTCAGCGCCCCAAATATCCATCCGGGAAGGATTTTAGGTCATATCTGCAAGATTTTTCAACGCTTTCAGAGTTCTCTAATTGACATAAGTAAACGCTCAGACGAAAACCCGTGCAAGTGCGGGACGCTATCACTCTGTGCGAAGTTCGAGAAGTGCGCCTGCACCCGAAATCCGCTCAAAGAAGTTGTTTTGGACGCTGAACACGATTGTGAGGTCCGTTTCCAGATTTTCCAAAGACTAATGCGCGTTTTGCAAGGGTCCGTTTCCAGATTTTCCAAAGACTAATGCGCGTTTTGCAAGGTACAGTGGGTATGAAAATCTGGCGAAAGCCCTTATAATTTTTTAGAGTGGATTTCGGCAGCTGCGAAGAGCATACTTGGATTCTACGTCAAAAACGCTTCTAGAAAAGAAAATTTCATTCGGAATGGTCAGGCTGACTAACAGTAGTCTCCTTGTCAGCTCCGGCTGATCGTAAATTAATGAAACCTTAATAACAATATTATAGTGCGCAAACTACTTCAGGGTGGCTGAAAAGTTCTCGCACTTTTTTTAGATAGCGTTGCAGGTTAAGAAAGGCACTTGTGGTTCAAGAAAACGACCCACTTCAAGAACCAAAAGTTTGACCATATGAACACGAATAAAATTAACCACGTAGCGGGATAACAACAGTCCTAAATGCTCACCAAAACTTGTTGGAAAGATGTCGTCACATGTTCTATTTGGTCGGCGTTGGTCGCACGTGTCTTAGGAAACCATCGTTTCAGATAAGAGAGTTTTTACCATATCTCAACTCCATAATCGCCAGTTTTGTGACCAGCTGCTTGAAAAAAAACTCCAGCAGAAGGAAACCCATTATAGAAGGTCTGGGCACCGAAACATTGGACCAATTCAACAACTGCTGTTTCGTGAAGTTGGTTCCGGGATTCTGAGGGAAGGTGTTTGGCCAAATAATTCGTCCGTCTTAGACTCAATGATTTTTTGGTTTCATACATATGGTGTAAAAAAAATCAGAAAAACGATGCGCTACATCGGATGTGTTCAAAATAGCTTTGGTGCATGGTTTGAACCAAATTACGGCTCAAAAGTGTGCGACCAAAGTGGTTGATTTTCAAGCGTGACTTGTGTAAATGTTTCGAAGCGGAGGAACATGATCTCGGAAACACCTCTCAACTTTTTCTGCCTGAAGTGACTGTACTCGATCTAAAGAAGCCTGTGGTTGTTGGAATGGGTTGATCCGCTGGTTCGCAAGCATTAGGCACAACTTTTCCCGCCAAAAAAAGTGTGGGAGCTTTTCAGCCACCCTGTATACCTGACACATTCTCAAAGTTGGATTTTAAATACACAGTCGTTTAATAGATACATAAAATAATAACGATCCCGCAGTATTGAGACAGATTCAGCCTATTTCCTCAAAACATCGTCACAAAATTTCAAACCTATGTATAGCACGTATTGGCAGTCGATCGACCCATCAAGTCTCGTTAAAGGCAGTGGTCACGATGAAAAACGTTATCGAAAAAACTACAAAAATCAACTTAGATCAAAAACAGCTGAAAAACTATGAAGGTAGCGCGGTGAAAAACGGTCTACAAATAGAGTTTCTAGGGCCCAAAGAAGCTAGTTCGTGCACACGTGCACAGCGATGACGAAACAGATCGCAGTCTCATGCCGAGCAGTCAAAAATCATCGACATTCAGAGGACGAAATAAATGCAAATTTAACGAATAAAAACGGTTGAATAATGAAAGCATCACTTCAGTCAATGTTTTTGACTAGATACACACATAAATTCGAAGGTTCATTGATTGACATTCAATTTCAAGCTAGCTGATGTTCTTGATATAAGAGGTCATCGATGCCGATGATGTGGAGAGGGCTCGTCCACCATCAAAAGACAAGAAAGTTCAGGTTTCAAAACAGTGGTTTTTTCGCGATTTTTTCTATAGGTCCTACTACTCGAGACCCAGGAGAGGATTTGGAGAGAAAAAGACGACAAGCATATTTGATCGCGACCACTGCCTTTAATCCTGCGCAGAGATACGTAGAAAACACTTTAATCTTAAAACCACTATGTCCAAAGACTTCTGGGCATTATTGTACATAAAAAAACAGATGGATCCATAAGACAAAAGCAAATATATAACAAGAATGGAAATTCTGGGATGAGCAAAAAAACAAGTAGCTCCGAATTTTAATACTGAAAACGGGTAAACTAAACTATCACGGCTGATGTATGTAGATTTAAAAAAGCAGAACTTTAGCGGTTTTTTTTCTTCAGAAAATGAACTCGAATTTTTCAAAAAAAAGAATCCCAGTAAGTGATAGGATTGCAATTCGTTATCTAGTCATGGAACTGACTTTCTGGCTTCCAGGAGAAGAAATTGTTACAACCTTAAACATATCGTTACCTTATCTTATACCAAATTCTTATCACCGCATGGAGAATCAAGATTTCTTCACGAATAGTTGGCCCACTGCCCACTAAATGTTGTCTTTTCATAGGGCATCTGCAGAATGGCTTCGACGAAGTGGGGGAAGCTACGCAGCGCGAGAGGGCGGCGACGTGTGGCGCGGATGCGGCGACGCAGCTACTCGCAGCGTTTTCCCGCCGCGACAGCAGCGACTCCCGAGGCCATATGCATACCTCCCTCACCGGTGGAGAGAATCAATACACATCGATTGCTTACTTTTTTCGTGTTGAAACATGGTAAAGTAAGTGATAAACATGGATATATCTCAAGTTTCGCTCCAATGAAACATGGCAAACTAGCTAGATTCATCATTCAAAGTTGTATCAGGATCATCTTATGCTTCTATGATCCCGTATTGAACGTCTCTAATTGAAAACATCCTTTTAGGGTCCTCTGTCATCCCCCTGAACCTTCCCCTTACTATAGAGTTAGGGGAAGGTTGGGAGGAATCCGTGTCACTTATCATCGTCGTCTACTAGATAAGACGTGTATAACATTTTTGTTGAACATGCTGGCACAGTTCATTTTATAGCCATCGATTTCCCACTCGGTGGGGGCTTCCATAGTTTTTCGGGAAGGTTTGCATACTGCCTCCGGAGCGACAGCGTCAGTGCGCGGCGTCGGGAGCAGGACAATTTCCATTGCCGACGAGCAACGCCGCCATTGATCGAATGGAGTTCCATTTTTGATTTCTTCATGAATTCGACTATTTGAAGGTGTTTTTTCATCTGAATTCAAATGGAGGGAAAATCATCGGAACTTTCTCGAAGAGGTTTATTTTTTTTCCCTAGTTAATACCGGTGTTGTTTTTTTGTTCTGTGGCCTAGTAGTGATCAGCGCAACTACCACAAATGTCTACGAATTTTGCTGTTTCGAAATCTACATGTTAAGACATTCTCACTTTACTAAACGCAAATTTTAGCATTTGAGCATTTATTATTCGAACAAGAATAATTAGTTTCGAAAGAAACCGATAGCCCAGCAACATTTAGTGCACATAAATTCATAAAACACCTGGTATCATACAAGTACAGCGCGTGAGACAAATGACAATTCAAAAAAAGAAATAAGCGAAATCTCCCGAAAATCACTTAAAGGCACAGTACACCCTAAGATATAAATTTTGAGATTTTCGTGCAATTGTGTGGAAGACCTTTCTGTATAACACGTGCCGGATGCGAGATCTCAATTCCTCCAAATAAGCGAGATATAAGCGACCACCACAGGCCCGACCCCCTTCGCTCACCACCACAGAACCGACCCCCTAACGGACTTTGGAACTCGATAGCGGCTCGATGGATGGATGGATTCCAACAAGTCGCCGTTCCTCAGTCCATTACCGGACTGTCTCCTTATCCTGGCTTTCTCTCCCGCAAAGATTGCGAATGAAGAGAAATACAGGCATGAGACAACTCGTCCACCAAATTTTCACCCTTAAAATCTAGTCATCTTTGAAGAGCCCTAACTCTGTTCAAAAGGGGTCTTGGACGATTTCAGAGATACCATTGTGCTCAGCGTGCGACTTTCTCCAAGATAAGCATGAAATCTTAAAATTAATTTTTTGAATGTTCTGTGCCTTTAAACGCATTCGTTATTGAATTACGCTACAGATGAGCCGAGAACAGCAGAAACGCATTTCTCAGCACGTTATAAGCATAGTCGTCTTCGCTTATGCAATTAGTAAGGCTTAGTTCATACTTCCCGCGACAGACGATGGGTTGACATACAAACCGACAGAAAATCGCTATTGCTGAAATGCACTGTCGCGCGTGGCGCGAAGTATGCAGTATGCCTGAAACGCAGAGGCAAATGGTTATGTCGAAAAAAAGGAGCGAGTAAATGAGGAACGAAAAGAATGGGATGATAAGGCGATGATAGTGCAAGTAGCAATGAGAATGAAATTTCGATAAATCGATCGGAAACCCGGTCATTCGCTGAAACACACAACGATTCTTCCCATAGGAGAATCGACAACGTAAACACACGCACACACACAAAATGCATGCCATCTTATCGACTAAGATGGATCGCATGAAGTTACGAGCCGACACCACACATATGACAAGTCGATACTACAGCACTATGAAGTATGTAAGTACAAAAGCAGAAAATGTGTGTGAAATTCTTGTATTTCTCAATGACTATATATACTTAATAATCTCTAGAACTGGCCTGAAGTCTAAGGGGGTATGTAGCGAGATAGAGCTTTGGAAATGTTAAAAATATCTATCATGGAACTGAGCATGGCGCTACAGATATAAAGCAAGAGTAAAGATTGTTAATATGACTGTCCCGCCAATGCCTAACCCCCCTTCAACAACATTCTGTCTTTTAAACAATGTAATCGATATTAACAGATCTATTGGATTATCAGGCTATCTAGAGTCCGTCGGAATGACTGTTCGCCCACGCGGTCGGCGTGCGTGTCGAGTGGCTGCTGTAAACGCACCTTTGGGACTTGTAAATTTCAAATTTTCATTTCAAGTTAATTTCAAATTTCAAGTTTAATTCTTTGCTTCCTTGTCATGTCGATTCTTAGAAATTGCTATAGGCATTTGCTTGATTCGTAAAACATATCAAAGCAATACAAGCTATCGAGAGCAAAATATGACGTCGAATGAATGAGGACGTACGCAAGGGTGCAATGCGATGCTGACGACAACGACGCTCTGTGTGACCTGAGGCCCAGAGCCGCGTGAGGTTTCTATCTCACCCAAAACCTTCCGCTCAGCGGCGCGCCGCCTTGCCCTGCAACTCTGCACAGCCCTAGAGATGTTAGCAGCTCATAAAAAGTCAGTTAGTGGAAATATTCAAAATAGTACTGTGTGCGGCCGCCTGGGTAATTTTAGTCCAGTGAGTGGACCGGGAGCGATGGCCGATCGTCGTTCGCATTTCAAAGACCGCTGCTCAGTAAAGTGTAAGCAACATGCGGCCGACGGCCGAACAATCCGTCAGTGAAGCTGGTGATGCGCCGTTAATGCTCCTCGAACCGTCCTGCAAGCGCTGCTGATCGTCTGACAAGTGCAGCGAAATCGCCGAGGATCGTCCGGTAAAGTCATTTGCCGGGCCCGATGCCGTCGCGGAGAGTCCGTTTTAGTCATTTGGCACCGCGGATGATTCCGTATGTTTTACTAAATAAAGCCTTGTTTGTACCGCAATCAGTCGCTGTGGAGGACAACTGCTCCTTTTCCATTGCGCATAATTATTAAATTCTTGGACTGTGATCGCTTCGGGGCAGACTTCCGCGATCGCTTCATCGCGACGCCAAGTCCTATGCTGTACTACGTCACTGTCCTTGAAGCGTTGATCAGTGGTCGCTGATCATCGCTCCGTCGCCGCCAACTTGGAAGCAGTGGAACGATTGTCATTGAATGACTTGTTTTTTCATGCATGCATTGATCTATTCACTTGAGAAAATAATGATCGCAATTCGGAAAATGTCATCAATGGCCACTGATCATTTCTTTTCACCGAGCCAGGCCGGGCCAAAGTGGCTTCTCGATGTGGGCGCCGTGGGGTGGCTTCCTCCCAAATCTCGCTTATTCGAAGGATTTGAAATTTCTCACTCGGCTTATAAGGGGTGGGTCTACATCACAATTATGTGGGAATCTCAGATGTCGTCCCTGAGCTTGGACTGTGCCTTAGAGTTGAAGTGAATCAATTTTTAGTGGTAGTGAAGTGTGATCAATATTTGACACGAACCGTTTCCTCGCCTTTTTGAAATGCGTGGCAGTTGTGCTTGTTTGCGGGTGGTGGCCATCGTGTATCAATACTCCTGAGGAGGCGGGAGAAACGGGGGAGGAGCGAGGTTCCTGATTGGACGCAACAGTTGGGGGCCGGGGCTAGCCCGTATTGCGTCCAATCAGGAGCCTCGCCCCTCCCCCGTTTCTCCCGCCTCCTCAGGGGTGTTGATACACGATGGCCACCACCCCTTGTTTGCAAGCTAATTTTACCAGGTCTGGGTCGCCACGGTAGGGGCAGGGTCAAGCGGGGCTGCGAAATTTCGCAACAGGGGTTGGGGGGGGGGTCGTAAGATTTCGGGCCAGAAATGATGGTTTGGTGAAGATATCCCAAAAATTGTGGATGTTTCTGGTCACCAAAGATAAGGATCGTGACATTACTCAGGTTCTAGACGCTTCAGCCCGACTACTGAACGAATTTTTCGTCGTCTTACAGTTATAGTAATCAAATATATTGATTATTTTGGTTTTCCGAACGACCCAAATATCCAAAAAAACCATATACTCCGATTTAGTGAATAAATCGTGCCTCGGGGTGAACGCAAAAAAATAGATTTGGAAAAAAATTTCGAGGGTGGTGGTTGCTCCGATTTCGGAGAATTACGCAACGCCCCGCTCGACCCTACAGAGGTAGGGGGTATACTTATGTGGAGTAGAGTCATCGAGTCTTGATATCGACGGAAACAGTCGATATCGAGTCATTCGATTACTCGATTATTCGAAATTTTGAAAAATCGAATTAGTCGAAAACTATTATTCGAAATTTTGAAAAATCGAGTTAGTCGAAAACTCGATTATTCGAAATTTTTAAAAATCGAGTTAGTCGAAACTCGATCATACGAAAATTTTGTCGAGTCGCCGAAGTATTGTAGGGGGAAGCAGTCAAAGCCGACGGTGTTCGCATTCGAAGTGCGTCGCATAAGTATACGAACACCCTCAAATTTCATAGTTGGGCAATTCGAAGGAAGTTTCAAGCATCGGCACCGGTCTTTATGTTTTTCGCTATGCCGAAAACGGTAGGTCACATAGTAGGAAGGCAAATCGTACAGTTTTCCCTTTTTCACATACAGAAATTCTTTTGTTTAGCCGTCGCTTAGGTATACGAACACTTCAGAGAAACGAAATTCTTGTACAAGGGACATACGAGAAAATCCTGTGTCAAATAGGATAGTAAAGAATGTAGTTGTATGCGTAAGTTATCATCATGCCACGCGTTTCGCATCTCTCTTTCGAAGAACAGGCCCAGGCCCGGGCTCTACGCCGCCGGTCATGGAGTCCGACAAATCTCTCGGCAAATTGGACGTTCACCAAGCTGCATCTCTTTGTTTCTACGGAATCCGGACTTCTACGGAGTGCGTGTTCGCTCTGGGAGGCCTCGGAAGCTCACTGGACACGACGAACGACGCATCGCCAGAAGAGTCTCCAACACAATGGTGTCTAGCGCGACCGTCCGCTCCGAACTCTCGCTGAAAGTGTCAAAGGATACCATCCTCCGTTCGATCCATCGCAGCGAAAACATCGAAAGAGCCGTAATGAAAAAGGCTCCGTGCTTGGAACAACGCCACAAGTCGGCCAGGCTCCAGTTCGCCCGTTCAAACTTGGGTACAAATTGGAGGAAGGTGAGCTGAATCGCATGCTATCCAATTTCTTGGGAATTTTTCGAACCCGTTGCTTCAGGTTCTCTTCTCGGACGAGAAAAATTTTATTTGGATGGTCCGGATGGTTCGAGGCACTACTGGCGGGATCTTCGGAAGGAGCCGGCTTTCTTCAGCCTCAGGAACTCTGGCGTAGGAAACGTGATGGTTTGGGCAGCCTTCACAGCAACTGGGAAGGTCGGAATCGCATTCGTATCGGATCGTATGGATTCACTTGAGTACCAGGAAGTGTTGGTTTCGCATCTTCTTCCGTATTTTCGTCGTCGGAGACGTCAGGGCTTCCGTTATGTCGAAGATGATGCCACTATACACGTCAGCCGATCTACTCTGGAGTGGCTCCGGTGCAACAACGTCGATACTCTGCCTTGGCCAGCGATCAGCCCGGATCTGACTCCTATCGAGAACCTTTGGGGAATCATTGTTCGCAAGATCTACAAGGATGGGAGGCAATACGGAACTGTGGAGTCACTCAAGGAGGCCATCGTGGACGCATGGAACGAAATTGACCAAGGGACCCTCCAGAACCTCAGTGATAGCATGACAGATGGACGGCTTGAACTTATTTCGCGTAACGGTGGTGTAACCTCATACTGAAGACTTTTCCATATGTATTGTTTTGAATTATTTGATAAATTTATGAATTTCCCAAGTGTTCGTACACTAAAAAATGAATTTCTGTATGTAAAAAAGGAAAAAGTGTACGATTTGCCTTCCTCTAATGTGACCTACAGTTTTCGGCATAGCGGAAAACATAGAAACCGGTGCCGATGCTTGAAACGTCGTTCGAATGGTCCAACCATGAAATTTCAGGGTGTTCGTATACTTATGCGACGCACTTTATTCCGTATTATTCTATTGCGTTATTGCAGCAAGAGCGACTTGGTGAATTTGGCTTGTTGGCTTGCATTTCGAGCTTTTTTCAGATTTGTGAATGGGGTACATCTGGAAGTTTCTTTTCGGTACTCGAAAAGAAATGAGGCACTGTTTGCCGCCTTTTTATGCATTAAGTCGAACATTAGTGCTTTGACTGCTTGTTGGCGTTAGCAAAATATACTAGTCAGAGAATCAGACTATGTTTTTAGACTTCTATGGCGATGTCATCTTACTGATGCAGTCATTGCTACTATCGTATGTCAGTGAACCGATGTGGGCTATCTTCAATGATCTCACCAACATGTACAAGAACACTGATCATCGCTCCATTCTACCATTCGCGGGCAAGTTTCAGATGGAATTTGTTACCCTTTTTCCAGATAAAGCATATAATGCCATATGTCCATGTGTAGTAAATGGCATACAGTTCTGGAAGTTTTCAGCTTGTTTCTGTAAATGGCTAGCATAATTTACAGACAGAGCACACATAGAGAATCAATTTCTAGATTCTGTTTTCGTCCTGGAGAGAGTCGCGACCCAATGAGTGAATGAATTTCAATCTGGTCTTCGCCTTTCACTTCCTTATTCATTGTTCTCTCTCTCTCTCTCTCTCTCTCTCTCTCTCTGGTTCGTCCTCGTGCTTCGACTGGGATTGAGAAATTGATGGAGTCGGGCTCGTGGCTGTCGTCTATATATAGCTTATTCGGAGGAATTGATATCTCTCACTTGGCATGCGAGAGCGTCTACTACACAGTAATACGGGAATCTCAAAATTCATGTCTGAGGCCGTACTGTGCCTATTGAAGAAGCATGGCTCATCCTCATGTATAATTCCTCAGAATTTTTATATAATGTTGAAGTAGATCGTTCGTGCATAACAACTACTGAAATTCACTGTCGTTATCGGAGCTAATTTTCCTATCTTTTTTTCCTATCCGCAGTAGCGAACAGCCATTGTTGTATCCCGCAGCAAGATGATAATCGTGCTGGGACCTCGTGGTCCCAGTACGATTATCCGTTGTTCCAGCGCGATCTTGTGTGGCGTCCTTCACGCAACAGCGGTATTCTAATAAGCTAGATAAGGGAAGAAACCCTGTTCACTCCTCCAAGGTTAATCAATGACCACACAAATTCGGTCGTTTTGAAACTTGTTAGAGACGAGGCGCGAACGTTATTCCAACCTGCAATGTGAAAACGTAAATTTTTTTCTATCTAGCTTTTCAATCAGGTTCTGATCAGCGCATTGACTGTGATCCACAAAGAAAAAGACTGCGATGAAAATTATCGTCGGGAAATGACAGTCTATTCCTGAATAACCCGAATTATGTTAGCAACGTCTGAGAAACAGCAAGGTGATGGATCAGGAGAACTGAAAAATAATTCGGTCCTTTTCTGTGTACGAGTGATTGGTTTTCTTCTGCTGCTACTGGCAATTCTTTTTTTCTTGGTGTCGATTCTAAACCAAACACTTTTCGAAGTCAACCTTTTTTCAGATCTTTTCTCTGTGCTCCACTTGTACTTGGTTACGGATACTGAAAGTTTTCTTGCCTTCCCTGAGCGATTGCAGACGTTCATGGACATATGTCAAATCTCACTGCAGGTTCATTTCATAATATTTGTTGCTGATGTCACATTTCCAGCTTTCATTCTTAACAGTCTGCTTGCAATTTTTCCTCGATGAGCCATCCATTCCTTGTTTTTCTGCTCTATCCAAAATGTGTACCCTTCATTTCGGGGCCGAATTTTGTGTGTGCAGTTGCGGACACTCGCTCGAAGCGCGCAACGCACCGGGTTCGTTCGAGCTTCCTCGCCCAATCAGCTGATTCAGTGAGTTTATGAGGTTTTCTTTTCTGTTTTCAATCTTTATATACTCTGATTACTAGATGGCTTTGTTTGCGAAAATTTCTATCATCTAATAACTTTTGGGAAGTTTTTATTATTGTTTCCTGGTACCCACCTGGAACTTGTTCTGTATGGTTTGTTATGACAGTGTCAAGCAAGAACAAGCCGGAAATAGAGAAAAAAATGAAAAATGCCCACATTCAGTAGGTTTCTTGGTGGATTGGGTCAGCCTGGACACTAAAAAATCGGGTAACGAATTTGATCAATTTAAAAGTTGCAAGAGAAGTCAAGAGTTGATAACCAAGAATAAAAAGCGGGCTTTATTTGGCTGGCAGCACGAAATAAGTGAAAAAAAACACCCAAAGTTGTAAAATGCGGTCTGTTGGCAACGTTTCCCGCTATTCCTGATATAAGAACTTTAGTAGAAAAGCTTGCCTTGTAATAGTAGCATACGCAGATTGAAAACAGTTGGATTGAATTTTGAAAAGGATGAAATCTAGTCAAAATGAAGAAAAATTCACGTGATAAGCTGATGAGGCGAGGAAGCTCTTGTACGAACCCGATGTGTCGCGCGCTCCAGTGCGTATCCGCAGTGGCACACACTAAAATTTGGAACCGAAATGCGAGGTACATTTAAATCCCAGAACGGGTACGTTACGTAGTCGTGGACTTGGCTCGCTCGCCACTTTTCTTTTGTAGAGTCTGGCTCACGCGCGGCTGTCTTCCCAAAAAGAAAATTACAGACGCGCCAAAACCCGCAGTGACTGAGCTTTCGAAATCGATTGATTTTTAATAATAGATTTGAGCGATAAGTTTGTGTCTCAGTGCCTGTAATGAGTGAACCTAGGCATGCCATGATTAAAACGCTATTAGTCTGTTCTGAGAAAAAGGGACCGGCTGTGGTTGTGCGTGTGAAGCCTTCAAAATTTTGTCTATACAAGACTAATTTCTGTATTGAACAGTACTTGTTCAAAATTAGCTACCGTAACTCGTTAATTTCTTTAACCTTTAGAGTCAACTCTATCCTCCTATTTATTCTAGAGTCCCTAAGGTGGTATTTCTATTCCGCCTTTTCGGAAAAATCTTACAAGTCGTTCAAAAGTTGCCTAAAGAGGTCATCTAGATTGCTAAACATGAATATGGTGCCGTTCTCAGGTTGTTCGAAAGATCACAGCACGTTCCGATAATCTGAATTGAGCTGCATTTCCTGTCTCGGGCTTGCGATTCTTTGTGATCAAGGTCTGGGGATACACACACTACTCAGACAATAACACCGGGTGAGGGTGCGAAGAAGTGGGCTCTTCGGCTGAGCGGGCGGGCTTATTTTGGGGGCGGAGCGTCTAACCGGATGAGCGGGCGGGCATACATTTCACCGAGTGAGGGGAGTGGATTCACGGGTTGAGCGGGCGGACATAAATCGGAGCTTATCTCCGGGTGAATGGGCAGATATAGCATTACCAGGTAATGGGCATGGCTTTACGCGGCGAGCGGCGGGGAATGCGCATATAATTGACCCGATGCTGAACAGCTGAAGCAAACAAGCGTAACATAGGGAGCGGGTAAACATATGCTTCGAGCTGATTACAGTTCAACTCCGCATTGCCGTTCACTCCGCAAAGTGCACGCTGATTGCGAAAGAGTGATGCGGCGCGGTTGCAAGTATCCTCAGACAGGGGTGTGGGATCACCCGGGCGGAGGGATCACCGGGGCACCAAGGGCAAAAATCGCCCGGGTGATCCCACATCCCTGTCTGAGGATACTTGCAACCGCGCCGCATCACTCTTTTGCAATCAGCGTGCACTTTGCGGACTGAACGGCAATGCGGAGTTGAACTGTATGTTGATGGCATCCGATCGGGTGTTCATCCACCTGACTAGAATCATTGACATCTCACTCATCCTTCAAGGTTCGTTGTGGCCGTGGGGCGCGTCACAAAGGGTCGGTTTATGAATTTTGAAGCAAGCGTAGGTTTGCCGCGTCAATAAGGAAGCGGAGGGCTTCGAACTTGCTAGCTGTAAAGGAGAGTCGCCAAGGAATTTATCGAGCAAGCGGAGGAAAGATGTAAATCGATATCACTCCCACAATAGGCAACGAGTACCGGGTTAGCGGACCATTATGCTTGGTGAGGGACAGTAGACACAGGGTGAGCGGTCCCCTGTTTGCCGACTGAGGGGGGGGTAGTGATTACGGGGTGAGCGGACTACCATTTGCCGGGTGAGCAGTACTCCACTTAACCGGCTGAGAGCAGCAAATACCGGAGCTCGCCCGGGTACTTTATTTAGTCAGCCGGTATTGCTGGCCCCTTCACCCGGTGTTACTGTCTGAGTATGCTACCATAGTGGTGCAGTACATATACAGTGCACCACATAAGTATACGAACACCCCGGAAATGAGCTAAACAGCTGCTGCATCGGGGTTTCAGAACTCGGAACACGTTTCTACGTTTTCTCTGACGCTAAACAACCATGAAATGTATTGTGTGACCGTAACTTCTGTGTTTGACCCTTATTTATTGAGAAGAGTCTAGTTTTGTACGCCACATAAGTATACGAACATTTGAAAAACATTAAAATTTGTCAACCAGTAGGACACAAACACGAACAAAACTCTGTCAGTACGAAGTGGCAGGACGGCTTTGTGTAAGAAGTTCAAACAATCTGTCTGGGAGGCTGTCACTGAGCCGCTTGAGAACGTTCCTGTCAGTGCCGCTCCGCGCGTCCAGGATGGCTTGTTTTAGAGCACTGACGTTGTCGTATTGCTTTCCATCCTTGTTAATCTTACGCACAATGATCCCCCACAGGTTCTCTATGGCATTCAACTCGAGGCTGACGGCCGTCCAAGGCAGGAGGTTGACATTATTACTGCGGAACCACTTCAGAGAAGACCGGCTCACATGGATCGTGGCGTTGTCCTGTGCATAACGGAATCTTTCACGTCGTCGAGCACGCAGGAAAGGCAACAAATGGGAGGTCAGGACTCCTTGGTATTCTTCTGAGTTCATCCTGCTCGACGCGAATTCAATACCGACCTGACCAGTGCTGTTGAAAGCTGCCTACACCATGACGCTTGCACCTCCAAAGTTCCGGCGGCTCGAGTAGGCTGGCTCCTTTCTCTGATCTTTCCAGTAACGCCTCTTCCCGTCAGACCCGTCCAAACTGCATTTCTCGTCGGAGAAGATTACCCAGAACATGTATTCGTAAGCAGCGCTCGAAAGGTCGAGCCTTGCAAAGAACTCATCGTATCCCAATTAATACTCATGTTTGATCGTGGGAATTCGAGCCGCGCAGTCTTGTCATGATGCTGTAGGCGTGAGGCTTTCTTCAATACGCTTCTAACAATGCTGTTGTTCCGAATGATTGAACGGCGGATGGTTTCTGTGGAGACGGTTAGCGACATCTCGGATAGAATCGTCGAGACCGACACCATTGAATTGCAGACTCTTCGGGCAATACTCCGCTCGTCATGTGCGCTGAGCTTCCTGGGACGTCCTGGAGGACTGTGGGTACCATATGTATAGGGATCGCGTAAGAATCCGGGCAGCTGAACGGCCAAGCTGCCTGTAGATCTGTCGGATTCCAAGTTGAGCATTACGAAGAGCCCGGATGTGAGCCTGTTTCTGGAGGGAGAGGTGGGAACAATGTGGCATGTTGATATCCATTGTCAGTTAACATTTCGTATATGTCCAGAACGTGGAACGGGGAATTTCGACGCTATCGTCGCGAATTACGTCCATCTTTTCTAGGTGTTCGTATACTTATGTGGCGTGCAAAAAGTGACCTTTACCCTATTATTGAAAGCGAATTCGACAACTGGAGTTCACTCCGGGTTTTTCATCGTTTTCGGCGTAGTAGAAACCCTAGATACTTTTTTCAATATCCGAAACCTTAATCCAATATCTCTTCAGCCCACTTTTAGGGTTTTCGTATACTTATGTGGCGCACTGTATGAGACCGTTCGCGTAAGAATCGGGATGCCGTTGGATGAGGAAAAATCAAGCATATGGTGTTGTTGATGCAATTGGTAGGTCATGGTCGAAAGCCTACACGCGCAGAAGTAGCGTGATGCAGGTTATTAGGGCATCCCTTAAATATGCAAATTCGATAGTAAACTTAGTGAACATTGCGACATTTAACCAATCTGAGTAGGATTTCGATTTACGAACCCCCGATATAGTATGTTTTCATTGTTTAGTCGTTTGATAACGTTTTCTTGAAGATATTATGGGTTTCAAACGCTTTTGCGGAGCACCATGGGCCAGCGGCAAATTCAGAACGTCAAGTCCTGCGCAGCTAGTTTGTTGACCATGTTATACCGATAGGATCAATAAAAACAGTATTTTAGCTTTTTCCTGTTCCACCGACCCCCCCCATTTCATCTCGATCCTTACGCGAACGGTCTCATGTATTCATAAGGTGCTTCATTTCCGCAGGGCATGGCGGTCGAATGGCGCGACCCTTCGTGTGACAGCCGGACAGGGCGCTCTATTGCGACCCGGACGCTACCGTATGCTCGTCGCGCGGCCGCAGCGCGGTACTGAGGTGGACGATTTGTCCGCAGACGTCGAATTGGCGGCCGGAGCAGGGGACGCCATACAACGTCGGCTTAGTCCTCGCAGACGCCTCGGTCATCGGGACTCACGCGTAAAGTAAAATGCGGGTGGTGCAGGCGAACACAACACACGCGCCTTTACGCGCAAATAAAAAAACAGAAAAACAGATTTTTTTCAAAGCATGGATAAAGCCTTAAATATGCGATGAATACGCGACAGTGCATTAACATACGTATATGACTACGACAAAACAACTCCTTTGAATAAAAGTACTGTATTTATAGGATTGAGATTTTCACCGTAACTCTTCTCTTTACATTACGAAGCTAATTTTCCCTGTTTGCTTAGCTACCGTTCCCATCACTTCTTTCCAGCACAAAAGTTTTCTTTGGGTTTCAGGGCATAATGCGCCAGTTTTCTGAGTTTTCAGTTCTTCGTACTGGGCCTTTTTCATTGATAACAGACGTCACATACCATTCCACTCTTCACAGCTGTTCTACTTCTGAAACGTTAATCGTAAAAAGGCGTAAAAAATTGAAACATCGACTATAATTCTTTTTCAATCACGATCACCCAGAATTTTCTTTCAGATTTTCGTATGAATGTGGACTCAATGAGAAATACCGAGCGGTGTATATATGTAATTCATAACAAGAACAATGATTTTCAGTATTCCCTCGAGAGTTTACCTACTTAACATAAGCGGTCGGCGATGTGGCAATGCAATTAGTATCACCACTTTATTTAACCTTGGCAATGTGTACCGCTCGGTACTTGGAGATTACAAGAGTGCGGTAGGCCACCGCAAAAATAACCTGGGACTCTAAGGCACCAGACAAGTTCTCCAGGAAGTTCCTAAACAAGCTCACCACGAGTCTTTTCCAGTTTTCCTCAGAACCTCGATCCGCGTTGCCATCCGTGAAATCCTTTTTTTTGCAAGTCTTTTGCTTATCTAATGTAGCCGCGTTTGGCATCCTATGTATTCAACACTTAATTGTCCAGTCTCCATTGTTGATGGCAGGGAAGCAGGATGCCATCGTCTGAATCTGGCCCTCTGTTTTGGTTATTCACCAGGGGAGTGCGGCAATTGCCGTTTGCCGTTCGCCGGCCACTTTTGGCGTTTGCCGTTACCGTTTGCCGAAAATTTCGCTTGAAAAGGCAAACTTTCGGTAAGAATTCGACTTTATTTTTACTAGGTAATCAGAGGAATTCGGTCAAGTTCAAAGCTGTTTGGGAGTCTTGAAGTGTGTTCTTCAAATCATCAGATTCTTAACCCCTTAAAAGTGACGAAATTGCAAAAACCCTCTCCCTGAAACATTCTGATTACTGCAAGTTCCACGGTTACAAAGCCAACAGGTATCAAAAGTGGAGCGTGAAAGCATCCTTCTCTACTCAGGCAAACCATCGCTCCGAGCGGTACCGGAGAGCTACTCGAGCGGCGCTGCCTCTCCGCTCCGAGCGAAAATTAGCCATCTACTCGGGCCACAGCAGCCGCTCTCCGGGCCACAGCAGTATCGCTCGGAGCGATCTTCGGTCCCAACTGGCACTGCGGTCTCTGTTCGGGCGATTTTCAAAAATTTCCTAATTGCTAAATTTTCTTTATTTCCGCCTCTTCTGGAGAGGATTAAGCCTGTTAAGAGGATAAGGCACCTGTTACAGCCTGTGGGTCAGGAGGGTAATCCTGCCACAGGCCGCAACAAGGATACCATCCCAGCATGATCCGCAATGAGGAAGCATTCCTCACCGCGGGCCATGGAGGATCCCCTCGGCCGCCAAAAATTGTCATCCTGAGAGTGATCCGAGGTCACCTCTCAAGAGTGGCCTCGAAAGGCCAACTACCCGTCTACACGAGGCGAGCTGCCTTTATACCCGCAGGATTGGTTGTTCTTGAGTGATAACGTGGCTCGCAACGTTGTCACCAAAGAACAGCCAATCCCGCGTCTCCTATCTCTGGCGATGGCACCGCTGTGGCCCCGAGAGCGACCGGAGAGCGACCGAGGGGCGAACTGGCACCGACAGGGACCGCGGTGCCAGTTGGCCCTCGGCCGCTGTCCGGGCGATGGCGTCATAATTGGGAGGAGCCGGTCCCGCTCGGAGCGATGGTTTGCCTGAGAAGACGTATGAACCAGTTAAGAACTCGTGTAGCCCTTTTTCGCCAGTTCCGCACCTGCTGGACGTTACGAAACGCGCTTTAGTCTTTGAAAAGTTCGGAATCTGACCTCATAATCGTGTCCAGCGCCCAGAATAACCGCCTGATCAAAGTTCAGGTGAGAGCGTGTTTTCCAAACTTTGCACAGAGTGAAAGCGTTTTCCATTTACACAAGGCGTTTTTTCTGATTTTAGTACATATTCTATACTCCAAAAGCGCATTACTTTTACGAAAATCCGGAAAAGGATCTTATAATAGTGTTTAGCGCCCGAAACACACCCCCCCCTAAACAAAGTTTGGGTGAAAGCACATTTTCCGAACCTTCTGCAGACTGATAGCGTTTTGGACTTGTACGGATTTTCGGTTCAGCGTTCAACTATATTAATACGGGGTACAAAAAGCGTCTAAGAAACGTTCCACTTTTTATCATCAACGGGTCCAGCATGATCATCAAGTCAATGATGCAGTCTTGAATGTTGTCTGCCCTGAATGTCAGGAAACGTTCCATCATTACTCTGACCTCGCCAGGCGCTGTGGGGAAGCTCACACAGACGAGGAAGGAAGTAAATGATTCAGCATATGTTCTTAACCCTCTAACGCGAATGACAGTATATCGGTTTCGTATCACAAATTCCTTATCACAGTGTTATTGTCCACCAGATCACATGAGTTTCTCAGCTTTGTGCCTCTAAAGGCTATATATCCCACTTTGGTCATCATCAATATTAAAAAATGACTTTAAAAAGTGTAAAGAATATATCGCAAGTGAATATATGATAAGTGGATTCCGTACCACATGAAAAAATGAACTATTCCAGTTGTATTACTTTAGTGTATTTACAAGACAACTGGTTTTCGTATTTAAAACGATCTTCTGTAAGAAAAACTGGCCGCAAAGCTCTTTCTGATCTGGATTCGGACTCTAACGAACGTAAATTCGAGAAACGGTGAGTCGGTGAATTTTAGCGAGTTGCGCGTAAAGGCGCGTGTGTTGTGTGCGCCTGCACCACACGCATTTTATTTTACGCATGAGTCCCGATGACCGAGGCGATTACGTCGGAACTCGTCCGCGCGGCGCTGTCCGATCTCGTCCGCGGCGAGTCGTCCGAACTCGTCCGCCGGGGTCCTCGGTAAAATTGAGGCTACAATCGGTGGCTCTTCCAAGTAACCGACCGTGTTGTGAGGGTTACCGCCGTGAATACTTGAGAAATGATGGAAAAGAAATCAACGGGGAATATCTCCTGATTGTTTTATCTTTCAACATATCCTTTGTGCGATTCAATATTTTTTCTGTATATGTGTTTACGCTCAAAATAATTTCTGTCAGTCGATTCCGGTCTTTGAACGACGGTGTTTGATGTTGGTCTGAACAAAAATTTTCATTCAAACATGACGGTAACACAGCATTAAAATGCAACTAAAATGAAATAGTTTGACAGCGTTCTCGATAATATATAGGTTCATTTATGTGAGGAAACGGCATGTATGTATGTACCAGGTTGTTCAATAAGTTTTGTCGTTCGATAAGAAAAACACAATTTTGTGGTTCAAATACACTTTATTATTCAGTATAACTAAACATTAATAAACTTGCTCCAACGATCCTCCAATCTGTGGATCCCATCCATGAAGTGAGGATCCGGAAGGTTTGCAAAATACGCTTTAACAGTCGTTATGACCTCTTCATTTGATGAAAAACGCTTGCTACGCATGAATTTTTTTCCATTGCTGTGTCATGGCGACACTCAATGGCTTGTAAACAAAGAATGAATTGACAGATTAAAATGAAACTTCACATATGTCATATGAAGAGTGTACCAACAAAACAAAAATTTTTGGACTAGTAGCAACACCCTCTCTTAACGAACGACAAAGCTTATTGAACAATCTGGCAATGAAGTGGTTGCGCTTCATTTTCTGATATTAGGTACATGGGCTGCTTATACAACGATTGCGAGGTTTTTTTTTAATGGTGGTTCTTACAGTAGATTCCTAACTTTCGTTTTTCTGTTTTCTGAAGGATCATTACGAGGCAGCTCGCTGGTTCCCGCATTCATCCTTTAAAAAAATGTATCATCCGATACTGGATTCAATTCATTTAACAAAACCGATTGCGAAGATTATCGAGGGGTTGACTGATTTCGAAGCGGTTTTGGCTGAGTTGGTATTTTTTCCTTGAGTTGACAGTCATAAAAACATCACATCAACAATTTAGGTCGGTATGTGTCCAGATAAGATTCCACTAGAAGCCCACTATTGCAAACGAAAACATTCTGTTAGTTTCATGCGCCGGTAGAGATTCCTTAACTAAACCCGGTGCAATTACAAAAAAAAACATTCTATTTTGAAGGCCTCCTTAATTACTAATGCCTACCCGAAAACTGGTATTTCCCGATACATTATCTACCAGTGATAGGTCAGTGTTCATATCCTGTGTTCGAGCACCTTCCCTTGATGTCAATGTGTTTCGGCGATTTGCGTGCCGGACGAGTTCGGACGCCAGGCGGACGAGTTCGGACATCGCGCCGCGGACGAGATCGGACGGCGCTGGCCGGACGAGTTCCGACGCAACCGACCGAGGCGTCTGTGAGGACTAAGCCTACAACGTCTCTCCCCTCCGCATATTCAACTATCTGTCGTCTTCTCTAATCCCTCCGTAGATTATGCTTTATATCGCCTTCTCCAACATCATATTCTGAAATTTCACTGTTCTGCTCCCGGAATCGTCGTTTTCCTCCATATTTTAGGTACCTTTTATTCGTCGTCAGATATTCTCAGTCAGGACTGTACTAACAAGTTCTACACCTGCTTTGCCCATTTCCAACGTGTTTTGTTTTGCCCATTTCCAGCGTGTTTCGCCTTTACTGAACTGAAATTTGACTATTTCTTGTACAGTTTTCTATTTTCCCTCTATTACTGCACTATTCGCTGCGTTGCATTACTGCCAGCTAACAAGGAATACAGATAAGTCCATTATACAACATTTTCGTGGGGACAATCCTAGACGGGGAGGGGGGGGACTCAAGATTCAAGTCAGAAATGAAATGAAGTTTGAATAGAATTTCATCAACAACCATGATTGATACCAGTATCAAGTATCTTTTGTCAGATTTTCCATTCATTTCTATGAGAAAATTTGGGTGCCCCCCCCCGTCTAGGATAGTCGCTTTTCGTGTTTTCAGGTTGGATTTTTAGAGGCTTTTGTGGGTTTCAAGTTAGTTTTTCATATTCTGGATTTCTGCTTTCATTATGCTCCCTTATCGCTACTCCTCTAACCCAAATAAGTAGCCATCAGCGTGCGGAGAGAAGGTTTATCATGATAATTTAAGAATTATGATTAATTATTCTCTGCAGTTCGTTTTCGGCTTTGCTTCCCTTCTGCCATTCTTTTAAAAATCTGGCCCTATCCCAACCTAGATGGATGAAACTTCTGCACTCCCTACTATACATGGGCATTCGACCCCAGTTGACGAATGAATGAATAATTTGAATATGGCTTTTCTAAATTTTCCGAATGAATGAATAAATTCGAATATGCTTTTTTAAAAAACCCCGAATAAATGAATACATTCGAATAAGGCCGTTTAAAAAAATCCCGAATAAATGAATACATTCGAATAAAGCCTTTTAAAAATGTCCGGATAAATGAATACATTCGAATAATGCCTTATGAAAATCTCCGAATAAATGAATACATTCGAATAAGGCCTCTAAAAAATTCAAATGAATGAATACATTCGAAAAGTCGGCCAACTATTCGAATATTTGAACCCTATTCGAATATTCGAGTAATACTCGACATTTCAAAATCGAGATCAGGACCACAGCGGAACTTTCGATTCTTTTGAGGGCTCGGAGACCTTTTCTGGTGAACTACCTTCAGAACGGGGACGATTTTGAGATTACCGGAACAATTCCAGATTCAATGATCACGTTTAAAGGCACAGACCAACCTCAGGAGTAAAATTTGATATTATAGTCCGCTCGCCGTGTATGGCAACCCTGCCAAGCGCGAGATCTCAATTCGATCAAACGAGTGAGGTAACACAGGAAAAAAGTCGGCCCCGCCCCCAATGCCCTAAGAGCACAATCAAGCGTTTCGCCTCGTATAGGGAACCAAAATCTCTGCAAACAGAAAAAAATAGTCTGTGTGGCGATGCTCAAAGGCAAAATGTACAATTGTAGAGCTCTTGGTTCCATTTGCGGGACGGTGTGCGCGGTTAGGCTTTTGGGGTATTGTGGGCGGGGCCGACTTTTTCCCTGTACTTTCTCACTTATTTGAGCGGATTCAGATCTCGCGCTTGGCAGGATTGCTATTCACGGTGAACGGAGCATAATATAAAATTTTACCCCTGAGGTTGGACTGTGCTTTTCAAGGCAGTGTCACGATAAAAATCGTTTTTCTGCTTTTCCGCCTATCTTGAAGACGGTCCCATGCTGATTCCAGTGATGCTTCTGGAATCGTACAAGACCTTCTAGGAACGGAGTTATGGTCCCTCAAAAATTGAGCTAGGGAGGCATGGTGGACGAGTTGTCCTAGGCTTTTAACTTCCGTCCGTTGCAGCCGATTCATGCGGGTTGACCTGAGTAAAGATAGAAGTTGAGAATGAAGGGAAGAACGGGGCTATTGATCGGAAACCATCGCTCATCTCACAATCTCAAGCATTTATTTGTTCACGTCGGTGGGCGTGGAAAGTGCATCTGGGGTGTGACGAGCTGACGGGTGTCCAACGTTGAGGCCGTAGGGGACCGTTCCGAACTCATTTTCTTAGTTTTTTTCAACGTTAGGGTTGCGCTAGGCCCCGGAGCTGCCGATCTCCACCAAAAAAACAGACATGGTTTTTATCGTGGACACTGCCTTTAAGCAGAAAACGGCCACTGTGCTAGTGGCAGATGTGACTTTGTGATTTTAAAGAGATATCAACGATGGCTCTAGAGAATTTTTCGGCAAAATGTTTGTATGCGGTGCTGCGCTAGATCTCAAGATGGGGAGGGGAAAAGCGACCACACAACATTGATCACTGCGCCATTCCTTGCCAAGTAAATCTTTCCCGACCAGGGCAGGAATTCACGAAACGATAACCACGGTTTAGCCATGGTTTGAGGCCAATCGATTCACATACGATGTGCTTAACCGTGGTTACGGTAGCCATGGTTAAAATATGGTTAGCGCATCGTGTTTTCCGCCCCAGGCTACGGCGCGAGGTGTTATGTGTCACATGGAAGAGGTCGGACCGTGCGTGTGCGGAAATTTCTGTTTTCTGACCGCTTGCGCCTCCTGTTTCAGTTTTCTGACAAACACGACTTTTTGTTTACTGAATTAAATTTCCGCACATCCCTGGGTTAAACCCCTTGACGTCCGGTGGGGGGAGGGATCGGACCAACGACCAAACACAAAGATAGGCTTCCATAAAGGCCCCGCCATAGTCAGCCTATATGCTGCAGCCAGCTCGGTCGATACGTATTCAATGCCTTGCTTACTCAGGTCGAAATTTCCCCTTATTTGTCTCGGCTGATCCTACTTTTCCCGCTCGTGGCCATCCCGGTCGATGCGTATGCTTACTGAGGTAGAAAACCCCTCCCCCCGTTGTGGCCGGACTAAGCCGTGCGCTTGAGTGTGCCAGCCTAATCTATACACATACATCGGACCACTAGGGACGGGGTATGACGGCGCTGGATCACTAGGGAGGGGAGGTATAGCGCCGGATCATTAGGGATGGGAAAAGACGGCCCAGTCCGGCCTTCGGCCGACTATGAGGGGGCGGAATGGCGGAGGGGGGGGGATATTGTGAGCCATACTGGCAGTCTAAGGTAGTATATAAGTATATAATTATAATCGTGGTAATTATATTCGTAAAACTAATACATAAAAAACGGCTAAGAGTTGAGCGGTGAGTGTTGACCTGACCACAAATGTGTGGTACCCAACTGGGAGTGCGCAGGACGGGGAGAAAAGTGCATGAGACCCAAGCGTGAGTGCGCCAAGCGCCTGTGAAGTGTATGGGACCCAACTGGGAGCGCGTCAGGTGCTTGGGAAAAAGTTCAGGACCCCACTGGGAGAACGAGAATCTTGCGCACAAGAACGAACTGCAGAAAACCTACACATGAAAAGGATTCCCCCATTTGCAGAATTACATTTTGCTGAGTTTCTATTCTAAGGGTAAACGAGATAGGTTATGTCTAATTCGGTTGCGGGCAACTCGTCTCCGTCGGTGTACTCCCCGACTTTTTGGCAGGGGATTGGACTGTCTGGGTGGGCGAAATTCATACCCCTGTGCAAATGACCGGAGAAGCTTTCACACATTCAAATTTTTCAGAAATCTTAATTTGGGGAGCATTTTAGTTTTTATCGTAAGTGGATGCGGGGATGAGTCGCCTGTTTCCGGTCTAATTCGAATGTGGGGCACCGATATTGGCCGAATGTTCAAATAAACCCTAGAATTTTAATTCACGAATGAATCGAATATTCGAATAAATGCAAAATTTACATTCCCGAATAAATCGAATATTCGAATTAATCCAAAATTTAAATTTCCGAATAAATCGAATATTCGAATAAATCCAAAATTTGAATTCCCTATTAAATCGAATATTCGAATAAATGTAAAATTCAAATTTTCGAATAAATCGAATATTCGAATAAATCCAAAATTTAAATTTCCGAATAAATCGAATATTCGAATAAATCCAAAATTCAATTTCCCGAATAAATCGAATATTCGAATAAACCTCAAAATTCAAATTCCGGAATGAATCGAATATTCGAATGGTCGAATATTCGAATTGTTCGAATATTTATTCGATTCGGTCCCAAGTCTACTCCCTACTATTTTCCCTTACTTACTGACCCAAAGAATATCTCAATGCATCCTCTGCGAGAGTTCACTAGCGTCGGGTCACCACATCTCTAAGGTGTTAAAACACCTCCAATACTCGTGACATGTCTTTGGGCGCCTCGCTAAGACATATCAGTTCGGGAATGATCCGTCATCAGGGCGCTAACAGTACCTAGGACACAATAGCTCATTTAATGTACCGAGCTCGTATAAATAGTGATCTCATAACGGCCCGAAAAACTAGTGTATTCACTTGCTACCATGCTTCCCCACAATTTCTACCATTTAAACAACTATTATTTATTACGGGACCTGCTTCTGGCTCCCCCCGTACGCCCTGCGGCTGCTGCGCGACCAGAAGTGGTTGTGTTCAGAGGTGTGAGGTGTTCAGAGCCTAGCAAGCAGGGCAAAAAGCCCGTTCTGGCTTTCAAAATTCCGAACTCTCCCAAAATTTATACCTTCTGCTTTGCGCGCAAAAATAGCGACTGCGACATCTACCAGTGCGTCGCATGCAAAAATATGGGCGCCTGGAGAAAGGTGCAGGTAATGTTTTCTCTTAACTTCACTCTGCAGAAAATTGCGTTCTCTTCTCTCAATAATTTAATCAATTCTCTGTTTAAGTCTGTTGGTGACGATTTCCTAACGGATCCTTGCGCCTTTGAGCCGGCTCACCTCTGCGCGGGGGTTGAGAGTGGCAATGACAAGGCTAGTAGGGTCTGCTATGAGTTGGTTTTCTTGAATATGATCAATTGTTTATTTTCAACAAATTTTTAATTATAAACGAAAATAGAAATATCTGCTTTACAGCAGGTTCAGGAGGTGAAGGACAACGTTATGTACGAAGGGAAGCTCCCTTTGCAGGTCTACGAGGAGATGCTAACCAGTACAAGGGAAAATCAAGATCGTAAGTTTGATAATACATTGAAAACTAGCAGAATGCATTGTCTGCGGTTGCGGACTCTTTTTAACATACTGTAGTCTGATTGTCTTTTGCTTCCACTCTCACATTTTCACCTGTTTTCATTGCTTTCACAGATGTGGTGGTATCGGTGAAAACACAGACTCACCGATCTATCACAGCTGTTTCGGAAAATTGCGTGATACCACTACCAAACTACCGTATGCTAGGACGAGTCCGCAGCCGCACCACAGGCTCTTTCCATTGCTGTGAACTATATTCGATTTCTTAGCCTTTTCAGCTGCCGTGGATGGGGGTGCGGGATGGTCACTGTCATAGTTGTATAGTAATTCTTTGTTTGTACGTACATAATATTCAGTGCTTGTATATAGTTGTACATATGAGAGAATAATATAGTACAGAATAATATATACACTAATTAACCATAATAATTGTAATGAATGAATCTCAATAAAAATAAATGTATTGAAGATTTGGATTCTCCCTTGATTTGAACAACAGCATGAAAAACGTAAATATTACAGTATCACATTCTAAAAACCGAAAACAAACTTGGTAACCCCAACTTACCGCATATGGAGTAGTTTTGTGTGTAATCTAACCAAGTTTAATCTACTCTAAACCAAAAAATATCCCTGGGTAACACGTCTCGCGTTCTTTTCTGACACGAAGCTTGAGAGATGGCACTTTGCCAACTAGAGAGTGTCCGTTTCGGAAAAGAAATATAGGGATCGATTATCCAGCGTTCCCCACTATTGATGGGTCAGCCTTTCCACCACAGAACTCGCTCCAATGTCACTTGATGGACCAATCCGCACGTTTTCGCGTGCCCGGCCGCAGCGCGATGGCGCGGCGAGCATACGGTAGCGTCCGGGGGGCAATAGAGCGCCCTGTTCGGCTGTCACACGAAGGGCCGCGCCATATGTCCTTCGACGACAACAAGTTTTGAATGATCCTGATGGCACAAGATGTCACTGGAGAGTTCTGCATCGTCTGGCTGAATTGTAATACGATGCTCATGTTTCTTCGCGCGGGCTCGAGTCTAGGAACCCTGCGAAAAGGTTCTGAGCGATAAGATCGCTTCGTTTTGGAGCCGACAATGTTGTTATACTCATTAATGGAGTAGGAAATTGTATATGCGGAGAAACTCAGCGACAATTCGTATTGAGTCCTTGGGGCTGACACCATACCACTGGGAACTAGTGGAGGAATGCCTCGCTGGGATTGTTTCCCAGACATCATAGGACGTGTGGGCAACCTCAGGCGTTGAAAGATTCAGGATCCAGCACAAACTCTGAACTACGTCATCCCAGCTACCTGGAACTCCATCAAAATCCAATTCCGAGTAGCTAACATGGCTTTCTCGTTAGAAGACAAGTGAAGTTTACCGGAAAGTGGACAAATAGCATAATCCTGGACCAATATAATGAAAAATACTCATGAAAGTGGAGCAGCGTGGCGATCGTCGCAAAGCGTTTCTATGTTTCTCAAGTGTTGCTATACTTATGCGGCGTGCGAAATACGATATTTTCTCTAAGTAAAGGAGAATTGGGGAAGTTGGAGTCACGCCAAGTGATCCATCGTTTTCGCCGTAGCTGAAAACCTAGAAATTCTTGCTCAATGTTCCAAACATCGATCCAACTAATGATACACCCATTTCGAAGGTGTCGCTATACTTATGCGTCGCGGTGTATAGCCTAGCTCCCTCATTAGGGTCGGTCGATGTTAGGCTTATCGGGCTTATTATGTCAAAATCTCCATATGACTGTTACACTTTGCCATGACCGACCGCTCCGCTGCTTGCTCCGCCCGGACTCATCCAAGCGAGCTAGGCTTCATTTGTCGTGAACTATTTATAAACCTGTCTGGTCCAAGCGTATCAGGCTACGACCCGTTTGGTTTTATGCGCGGACATGGCAGCAAAGGCTCGTTGGGGTGAGGGGCCGGTTCAATAGATGAAGGTTGTTTGGGATACCTGAATGGAAAATGGTGAAGGGTCCCTCTAGATCTGCAATTTCAAAACTTAACGTTTTCTTAATCCTCTTTCTTGCGTACAATATATTTTTATTTTTAATTACTTATTCCGAAACATATTTTTTCATTAGGTGACCGCCTTTTCAAAATCACTATTCTTGATAAAATGATCTGCCGAGACCACGGAAAATTTCTTTGAGCTATCTTGAAGTAAATTTTCTTCGGCATATTTTTCCGAGCAAATTTCAAAAAAAAAAACTAATTGTTTTTTGCTCATAATATTTTTGCCATCGAGGATGAACCCTTAGGAGTAGATGTTTCCGGAATCTTCATGAAAATTTAGCGTCTAGTAAGGTTTTCAATTTGATAAAACTGTACCCAATCTCTAAGCCGACTTCAATTTATGAAATACCTTTTTGACTCAAAGCAATAAGTTTCCTCGCAGATAACTTTTCTGCCCCTGAAGGTGTACATTTGTGAAGGTTGTTTTCAGAATCTAAATAAAATTCTGCGTTGAATAGCGTTTCCGGGTTGAAAAATGTTTGCCAGATTTTCTAGCCGATTTCAGTTTATGAATTACCAATTTTTGGCTTATAACTCTTTGACCGCTAGAGATAGGGCCGTGGTAGAGACTGTTTTGGAATTCTTCCTAAAATTCTGCGTCGAACGGCATATCGAGTTCCCAACTTTACTTGCTCCATAAGCCAGCCAGGTTGGTGGAGCCCATTGTTGGCTTCACTAGATCTGTGCGTCTCTCGTTTACATAATAGAGGCGAGATCACCCAATGGAGATAACTATGAAGCTCTGCTCCTTCGACCTGCTGACTTATGAAGCGAGAGATGTTATGAACCGGATATCTGATGAGACGCAGAAATTCGCGGAAATTCCAAAAACAACCTTCGCGACGATCCTGACTTTGAGGGTTGAAGAGTTGTAGGCGAAAAACTGGTATTTCATAAAATGAAATAGGCTGATAGATCTGAAAAATATTTGTCCAACCTGAAAGCACTAGTCGACGCAGAATTTTATTCAGATGTTGGGATCAGCTTTCACCAAAGGTCCTTCTTTTAAAGGTTATTAAGTTGCGAACGAAACTTGATAGCTTTAAGCGGAAAATAGATTTTATGAACTGAAACCGGCCGGAAGGCCGGGAACGTATTTATTTCAACTTGAAAACTTTATGCTATGCAGAATTTCATGAGGATTTCAGAAACACTTCGTCTGCCTTGAATGGTAGAAGTAGTTATTTACGAGAAACCGATAAAAACACCTGTCCCATCTTGAAAATGACTTGCAAGAATGTTGGTTCACTTTGATTCCTCCTCCCCCCCCCCACGGGTCCAGAGGTGAAGGTTAGTGGCCGGGTAGTCGCGCGTGCCGCGCTTGCGGTGAGAACTATAAAATATGCCTAACCTAGAATGTCGACAGTCTGGCGCATCACTCGTAAACCTGCCTTGCTCAGTCCAACCTCAGAATCGTTTTTCTGTTTTTCTGCCTATCTTGAAAACGTTGATTCCAATGATGCCTGTGGAATCATACAAAACCCCCTAGGAACGAAGTTATGGTCCCTCAAAAATTGTGCTACGGTAGCATCGTGGACGAGTTGTCCGAGGCTTGTAACTTCCGTCATTTGCAACCGATGCATGTGAATCGACCTCAATAAAGAGAGAAGCTGAGATTGAAGGGAAGAATGGGGCTACTGGTCGGAAATCATTGCTCATCTCGCCGCTGTTGAACTCGAAAGATCGTAAAAGGGGCGTGCCAAAGTGGCTTCCGGGTGTGGGCGCCCCAGGGTGGCTTCCCCATATATCTCGCTTTATCGGAGGAATTGAGTGCTCGCATTTGGCGGGGGCTATATAGGGTGGGTCTACTTCACAGTTATGTTGAAATCTCAGATTTCGTCCCTGAGCTGGAACTGTGCCTTTAAGCTCACTCCAACATTTTTTTGAGAAATTTTCCCAAGTTTATCCTACGCTGCCGTATATGCCAATGCTAGCCGGTTACCTCTGTGCATGTCACAGTTGAGGCCCAATTTAAGCCGCACTGCCCTGGTGGTGCCGCCGGGGATTTCATAGTTGTTCCCCATGCGTGCCGCGCGGTGAAAAGTTTCATAGTTCACGGCTCATACCGGCGTCACGCACATGCAGCGCTTACGGTGATTACTATGAAAGATTCCTTATTGAGGGAGCTAGCTGCATGCGAATCACGTGTGCCAGATTCTTACCGCGATACACAGCGCGAGCTGTCTGAAGCGTTCAGCACGTTCTGCAGTTTCGCGGCTGGGTCTAGGCTTGCAGCAGGTTCTCGGCAGATTCGCGACAGGCGCGTGGTCAGCGATTTGCCCGCGGCTGATTTGCGACTAATCTCATCGGAGAAGTAGGCTTGAACATTGGAGCACTACAACACAATTTTCTGCGATTTTGGTCTGGTGGTGTTTAGGTAATGAATATCACCCTTCTATTGACTCAAGGTAGCAAACAACGCTTTTCGAGGTTTAGAATCTCCAGCGTTTTCACTCTCCCCACCCTTTAGACCATTCGTATCTCCTTCCTTTCGAGTGTTTCATCAAAACGGTGTCTTAAACAGCACCCACACCGAGACTTCTTTAGCGGTTTTTTTTCGTAATGTTTATCTAGCTTATCAATCCTTAATAAATCTAGGACGTGGAAGATAGCGACGAAAATCACCTTTATGCCGCCAAGTTGATGGAAAATATACTTCTTCAGTGCGGTTCACGTGCTGCTCCTATGATTTCCCAGGTATGTGAGCGCATTTGCCGTTCCACTAACCCAAGTTCCCAATTGTAACTTGACTCTGTACCGACGCAGTGATTCCAGGTTATACCCACAATGATGCTGTTGGTACTTCAACGGCTTAGTCAGCCAATTGGAGAAGGTCTTGATGAGTTGAAACCGCTTCTTCTTCTTGTGAGGACTTCTCTGCTCCTTTTAATAATGTTCCTTGTGGAGCTCATTGCTCGTAAATATTCTTGAACTGCAATAGCATTGGCTTTTAGGTGGTGGTTGCTGCCCTATACACATCTCACGAAATCGCGTTATTAGCCCTTAATCAAATGGCTCCAAACCATGCTAACCCTCTCAACTATGTTTGTGAAGAACTACTCGCGTGTTCTAAGCATATCACTGGCGTTCACAATAGGTTTCACATGTGCTCTTCCTTTTTTGAAAATTCATAACTGTGTGATATTGCCTTCTTTAGAAAGATGGCTCTATTTGGAATTTGTGCTTTTCTTAATCTGCCTCGAGGTTCAAGACCGTCTATTATCGAAACGAATCCACAGAAGGTCCTGTTTGAATTATATTGAATATCTGTCTTCTACTTTTTCTACAGTTTCATTGCCGTGAATATTTTCAAGCGTTATCCCGTGACCTCCTTGTTTCGTCATCGACGACTTTCAGGTTATCGACGTATCCATATCTATTTTTGAGAATCTTCAGCGAGCATTGAAGGCGCAAGCCGAGAACCGAAACGATGATTCCGAATCCGGTTAGTGGAATCATTTCGAGTGGTTGAAAAAGACCGGTGGGATACGTGGTCGTGATTGGGTTGAAGGCGTAGTGTGTATAATACTTCTCCATTTCGAGTTATTGGCTAAAAGGGGTGCTCGTTGCCCGGGGAGAAGAAAATGTTCCTGATGAGTACTGTGCTTATCTGGGCCAAATTCCGATCCGTAATTGCGTCTCGACACGCTTTGCGGCCGCGCGCATTCCAGTCGGAAGAGTTTACAGCACCGCAGCCGCCGATCTGTTGACTCTAGGTGGCTTTTTTAAAAAGCCACATCGAGTCGGCTTTGGCGCTGGAAACTCGACTGACTCGAGCGCGTGCGGCCGCAAAGCGTGTTGAGACGCAGTTGCGGACCGGAATTTTGCTCATAGAAGAACAGTACACTCACAAGCTTCTGCGATGTTTTGCACTACAATGTAATCGTATTCGGAACGGTAAAGAAAGGAATCGGCAAATGAAACTTGGTGTTTGAAGAGCAGGGAAAGCCATACCATCTCGATTATTATGTATAGTCCTTTTTAAACGACTAACCTCAGGCTTTGGGTATCTCATGGGTTACCAGGACGGAAGGCATTTTTTGAGGCCTAATAGAAGCAAGGTGGAATCTGATTTTATTTTGCAACAGGGCTTACAGAACTTGGTGTCGTGGTTGCGGCTCATAGCGAGCGCGCGTCTGTTTGGTTGCGGGTTGTCGCTATGAATAGAGGATTACCGTATTTACTCTAATAGAAGTACACCTCTATTTGAAGTACACCTCTAATAGAAGTACACCCAAAGGGGAACGCTGAGTATTAGAAGTACACCCTCTATTTGAAGTACACCTCTATTAGAAGTACATATAAAATAGAGGTCTGAGTATCAGAAGTACACCCTCTATTTGAAGTACACCTCTTTTAGAAGTACACCTCTTTTCGGAGTGGACCCCCGGTACTTGGGTAAGTGATTGGCAAATCGAATGTGGCATTTGAGAGAGACCAGTTTGCCCAAGATTTTTTGCAATAATGTGAGGTTTGAATATTCACAAAGAAAACTATCGGCCATCCCTTTCTTGGACAAAGATTGCTTGTACGGGACAACTTACGATCAAACCTCAGCGAACTTTAAATGACCAGGAAAAAACGCAGAGCTAAAGTTCGACATTGGTGTTTTTTACGAATATTTTTGTTAGATTGGGTATTAGTCGATCAAAGTCGACTTGTTTTGGCCCTAGACGTTGACTTTAGCGGTGCTTGAAAAACCAAGATTTCCCAGTGTTACGAAGATTGGATCATTTAAGTATAGAAATCGCTTATACGACGAGGAAATCAGAAACCATCAATTGTAGACTTCACCTATAGTGGATTGTGGACGCAAGGAACTTGCTTCTGGAAAAGCTGTTGTAAGGTCGTTCAAGAACCGCGCTTTTCAATCGCTCTGGACGGCTCGAAAGGCGATCAGTTGAAGGCAGTGTTCACAATAAATTTCACTCCCGATATCACCTAGGTTTACAGAAGGTCTGGTGCCCTGTATAGCAAGGCATGCTTAAAAACTACGAGAAAGACGCATTTTTGAGCCAAAGTAGGCCCTCCCTTTTTTACGCTGATTTTTGAGCGTGGAGGAATTGACCGCCATGAAGGTGCAATCAAGCGATTAGCTCTCTTATCAGCACTTCCTTGACTTGATCATTACTGTAATCTGAGTCTTCATTTTTTCAATTCTAGGGGCGGATCTGGAGCACGCGTCGTGTCTGGGACACCAAAACGCTTATTTGCAACTGTTATTTTGCCACCTGGTTCGTTTTTTACCGTTTTTTCGACACTGGGAGCCTAGAATCCTCCTCGCCAATCATTTCACTGTGAAAAGTCACCGATGATGTTCATCGTGAACGCTGCCTTTAAATTGTTTTTAAGCATAACAAGTCGATGAAGAACGTGTCAACAAAATCGAAAACGAATTTATACATTTCTTAGAAGAAATTCACTTGGGAAAGGTGTGAATATATGATATCAGAGATTGTGGAAGCATCGATTCAATTGAGCCAAGTCTGAAATTTTATTAAATACAAGTTTTTGGTGTTATACTGGAATTCATAAAATGAAGAGTCTACCATTGGAAATTCAAAAAATCGCGCCGAATAATAGAAGTACACCCTCTATTAGAAGTACACCTCTAATAAAAGTACACCAAAAAGAGAGGGCTGAGAATTAGAAGTACAGCCTCTATTTGAAGTACACCTCTAATAGAAGTACATATAAAACAGGGGTCTGTGTATTAGAAGTACATGTACTTCTAAAAGAGAAAATACGGTAGTTTTATGTTCAGAATCGGAAGCGGAGAGTGATGATGAAGCCGATACAAAACAGAAGAAGAGTCCTCATCGACGCAAGGTTCCGGAGCATCTATCTGACGATGACGATGAGATCGATGAGGTAAGGTTCGGCAAGTTTTTCAAGAACTGCGACGTGGTCTTATCGGCAGTTGCCACTGCTACGTTCAAAGGCATGATTCACGATGAATTGCTTATCCGCGTTTTCGATATGTGGTGGATGATCGAGTATCCTAGATAACAGCTACGTTGAACGAACCGTACAAGAAAATATTTATGGACAGAATTTCTATCAATCGACTTTTGAGAAAGGAAGAGTCGATTGCTAAGAGGCGCTGTGTTGAGCCGTGATTTCTCGACAGAGCTTGGCGTAGGGGGGGGGGGCGTCTGAGCAGCTGAGGGTGGTCGGAGGTTGGGGGGGGGGGGGCTGAGCTCCGCCGGGAGACCAAGTGGTTCATCCACAACGGCAGGCGCAACTTCACATAACTTCACGCAATTCCCGATCAAGAGAACTCACGTCCGTGATCTAATTTACTTTCATTGTCCTGTTTTTTTTTTCTAGAACAAACTGTTCCTTCTCTTTAAATTTTACAAACAAAAAAAGCAGACCAAGCCACGCTCATAAGGGGTCCTAGAAAATTGCCGAAAATGTGAACCAATCACGCTCTTGGGGAGGGGATCTGACAAGGGAAGTGTTGTGGAAAAAAGCAGAAGAAAACAAATACTCGCTAACATTGTCATAGCATGCTACTCAAACGAAAATTTTTACATTTCGTTTGAAGGTGCTGTACGTGGCCGTAAAAGCTTCTTTTCGCAAGACATTACTGAAACTAGAACAAACTCTGTTGCAGAAAAACTTTGACCTCATCTGAGTCCTAGCTGTTCTTGTTGATATCCTGAACGCAGCTCCTCTTGTTTGGGAATTCAGAACAGAAAAAAGTTAGAGGGTTTCAGTTTTGCCAGTCCTTTGAATATTTTAAAAGTCATCAGAAGATCATACCTCTTTCTTCTCCATTCCAGAGATTTCAGAGCAAACATATCAATTCTCTCTATGCCACTAGGGATATTTTCATAGCTAACTTGAAGACATCTGAGCATCAACTTCCTAGTGAAATTGATTTGAACATCTTCAAGAGAATAGATATCTTTTCTCTTATATGGACTGAATACGGTAGTACCGCTCACAAAAATGGGACGGACGTATAATTTGAAGGCTCTTAACAAAACATCTGTATCCTTTGAACGTAATATCTTAAAGAGGTTGAAAGTTCTCCTCAGCCCTTTTGTTCGTAACGGCTTATAGTGACTTCTGGGGCGGCATGCATGAACGCTGCGAAGGAGGTCAGGGAGCCGCTCCGCGTCCTCCGTGCGAAGCGTCGAGCCAGAGGTGACCCGAAAAACATGCCGTCCCTTTTGTGTAAGGACACAACCTCACCACGCACGGTGAACTCTCCGCCTACCTGTTTTTAATTTTAATTTCAACCGTGCTTAATTTCGGTCTTTCTCAAATTCTTCATATGTAGTTAAATATTTTTTGAATAATTTTCCCGTTTGGCTTTAAAGTTTCACGGAAATAAAGCCGTTCTAGATAAGGACCAAATCAAAAAACATCTGCTAGGCGTGGGGTTCGCTGTGTGTAGTGAGTTTGCGAACCAACGTCAAGCCGACGGCATGTTTTTCGGGTCACCTCTGGCTCAACGCTTCGCACGGAGGACGCGGAGCGGCTCCCTGACCTTCTTAGCAGCGTTCATTCATGCCGCCCCTGAACTCTAATTTGTTATTATAAAGGAAACCCAGGTCTCGTAATTCCGAAACCACTCTGAGAACCACGTCACCAAGGTGATAAACAGGATTTCGAGTTTTCCTCTCTAAACACATGACTTGTGTTCTCTCTTCAGAAAGAGGGAGCCCATTTTTTAGATACTATTTCGAAACCTCATCAATAGCTAGTTGAAGTTCACTATCAGCATTATTTTCTTGATTAACCCGGTATATCTTCATATCAACAGCATACATAACACAAGAAATTTGTAGTTGTTCTAGATGTTTTGGCTAGTCTGCGGTATAAATGCTGAAGAGAACTGCAGGAAGCACTCTTCTCTGTTGCACATCACCTGCTGAATTGCGAGCAGAAGAATGGGTGTCTCCAACCTAATCCTGAAAAGTCCGATTGCTAATGATTGCTTATCCACTTAGTGACTAATGAATGAAATCCAATATATTCTAGCTCATAAATCAATGCATTATGTGGAACTTTATCGAAGGCCTCACTAAAACCGAAAAGGGTGACGTCTACATTCAGATTTGCATCGAAAGCCTTAGACCAATACTCAAAGGTGGTTAAAAGACAGGTTTCAAATGATCTCCCGCTACGAAAACCATGCTGCGCCTCCGGGATGATTTTCATCTCGTCTAAGGAAGATAGTGACTTACTTTGACTTAATCGGTTGGCTTTCGCCTGACGCGGTCATTCCGCATCTTCACCGAGGTGTGCCGTCCTAGTAGTCAGCCGTGTCCATTTTTCACGGTCTTCAGCCACAATTTGAACACATTCCATCCAGCTGTCACTATTCCATTTCCTGCGAAACGAAACATCGCGCCTGAACTGTCTTTCGATACCGAGTGACTTCAAATCCTCTTTAACCACATCCGTCCAGAACTTTCGCCTACGCCCAGGTGGCCGTTTCCAGACAGGATTTGGAAGCATTTTTAAAGCGTGTTGTACGAGACGATCCGGCGTTCTTCTTAGTATATGCCTGAGCAGTCGAAGTCGACTTTCCATTGCTGCTTGAGATGGCGTTAGGAGATGCTGGCACCTCCCTCGTGTCAAGCGTTGATGTACTGCGTCGATTTCCTTGTAAAGGTCTTCGTTATGGCATTAACGTGGCCAGAAATATCCAAGCAAACGCCTAAAAAGCTTCCTCTCCGTGCAATCCAACCTTTCCATCTGCGTCTTCGGTGCTGCCCACGTCTCCGATCCGTACATCATGATAGGGCGAATAGCGGATAGGTAGACGCGCAACTTGACTTCCTTCGCGATGGTGCTAGACCACAAACACTTGGTTAGAGAATTGAATGCAGACGTAGCTTTCGCACATCGTTGTCGAATATCCGCTCCATAACTACCATCGTTCTTCAGCAAACAGCCCAAATAACAGAAATCGTCCACCAATTCGATACGCTGTCCGTCCACACAAACTCCCGTTGAAGGCCTCTGAGAGACCCACATCTGCTTGCATTTGTCGGGACGAAGACGAAGTCCATAGGCTGCGGCATACTCCGAAACGAGGTTCACAATCCTTTGCAGTTTTGCGTTGTTTTCAGCGAATAACACAATGTCGTCGGCGTACTCCAGGTCGACAAGGGAGCGTCTGGATGGTGTTAGGATCACATCCGCAGGAAACTGTTCTGCAACTCTACGCATGATGTCATCAACGGCGAAGTTGAAAAGAAAAGGTCCTGCAACGGCTCCTTGCCTTACTCCTGTTTTCACCTCGAAAGCTGACGTAAATCCGACGGGTGTACGAACTGCTGCTGTTGTTCCTTTGTTCATGTCCTCGATTAACCGAACATACTTTTCCGGGACTCCATCTGCTCGCAGAGCATTGAGCAATCGATCACGATGAGGAGAGTCGAACGCGGCTTCAAAGTCCAAAAAAGCAAGCTGTAATGGCTTCGAAAACCGCTGCCACGATTCAATTACTCTTCTCACGACGAACACTTGGTCGATGGTCGATCTTCCAGGTCGAAAACCGGCTTGCTCATCTCTGATCGTTCCTTCACGATGTTTGATAAATCGCTCGAGAATGATACGTTCTAAAACCTTGTACATGACACGAAGTAGAGAGATTCCTCTGTAGTTCTTAGGATCCGTGACGGATAGCTTCTTGTGAAGAGGTACGATGATCGCATGTCTCCACGAATCGGGGATCCTTTCGCTCATCCATATAGCACGGATGGTGTTGGTCATTTCACGAATCCCAGACGGAGGAAGAGCTTTCAGCATTTCAGCAGTGATGTTGTCATCTCCACCTGCCTTTCCATTCTTCATTTTCCGGACACAATCCAAAACTTCAGACTCAGTCGGCGGTTTCTCACTGACATCGTAATGTGCTCTCTGAACATGCGGGAGCTCAGGTACTGATGGCGCTGGACGATTCAGTAGTGAACTGAAGTAACCCTTCCATACTGGCAGCGTCGCATCACCAACTGCAACTCCATTGGTAGTGTTCAGGACAGGAGAACATCTCTTCATCTTCCCGCTATACTGTCGCAGCAACGTGCAGGCTTTCCTCGGATTCTTCTCCTCCCAAGCCTTCTCGAACTCCTTAGCTCTACACGTCCACTCTTGTTCGCGGTCCTTTTGAAGCTGCCGACGCAACTTCCTCCTCAGACTCTTCTCCTCCAAGAAGTTTCCTGCAGTTCGGAGAGCACATACTCTGTTGTAGGTAGATGTAGTTTCTTCTGAGACGTAGGCGAACTTCTTCTCAGGCTGTACAAGCGGGAGTGCCTCTTTCGAAGCGTCCTGGATGCACTTGACAAAAGAATCCGCGTCGCAAAGTTTCTTCTTAGTCCGTACTCCGATTAGAATAGAAACGCGTTGTCGAAAATTCCTTCTGCACTCTTCATCTTTGAGACTTGTCATGTCAATCCTCTTGAGAGGCTGAGCCCCTCGCTTCCTCTTATGAATCCTCGCAGTGAAGCTCAACGGAACAGGACGGTGATCCGAATCGAATGCGACATCCCACACAGCTCTAGACCTTCGAATGTCCGATACTGGAATATTCCTCGTCAGGACATAGTCAATCTGTAGCTTCAAAGTTGTCATCTTCCGCTTCCGCTGCTCTTCTGAAGATAGCCGGGTTGGTCCCTGCCACGTAAGCTGATGGCGGCGATGATTCCTCTTGAATGTCGATGCAATAATCAGACCACTGCGTTCACAAAAGTCGACAAGGCGGTAGCCATTGTCCGATGTTTGCTCCACTGGGTAGAACCATTTACCGAGTACTTCGGATTCCTGATCAAGTCCCATCTCCGCATTTGCGTCAATCCCCACGACAACAGCATGTTGACAAGGTATCCTGGCCAGCAACGTATTGAGTTCCTCATAAAACGCATCCTTCGAATTGTCTTCGGCGGTTTCAGTAGGCGCATGAGCACTCACTATCCACAGATTGAATCCTCTGTGATCCCGCAGTCGTACGAATGCATTCCGGCACGACGTTGAGCCAAACTCCTTGACCATACCATTGAAATCCTTCCTTACAGCTATTGCACAGCCTCCCACTCTCCTATCGTCAGCGTTACCGCAGTAGATGGTGTACTCTCCGACGCTGATGACGGGTCTATCCTTGAGGCGGGTTTCCTGCAAAGCAGCAAACGGTGCATGGAAATAGCTCAGAAGCTTGGATAGCGCAGTTTTTTGGATATCACTCTACAGCGATCGACAGTTCAGGGTGGCGAAATTGTGGCTTGTGGCCAAAGACTCCATGACTCCTTGGGTACTGATCCTAAGGTGTTATGGACCAGAGGCCTTGGTGTGCCGGACGGCGACACCTTTATGCAATGTGCGGGATACTTTCGCGATATAGTTGTGCACGCTATATCGCTCGAACGTTCCCTGTGTACACTCAATCGTCTGCTGGGTTCAGTAGAAGCAGGGGCACCAACGAGCAGGTACCAACAGACTTGTATACACACCCCAAGGAAGATAGTGTGTTAGATTATGACAATTTTTTCGACTGGGACTTATAAGGAATAAAAAGATCCATTGCGTTGTGTAAGATTCCCCAAAACAATTCATATTTTTCATTCACAAGTTCAACTGTGTTGAAAGTTCCTATCCAGTCTATGTTTGCTAAATAGTCCCACATACCCGAAATATCGGCTCTTTTGAAATCTACACCGAATAGTCACTCTTTGGAGGCCGGCATCTATTGAAAGGGTAAATTGCACCGTTGATTGATCACTAGTACCTAATGGTGGGGAATTTCGGACAGATTCTATTAGGGAAGGATCGTTGCTTAAGGCCCGGATCATACTACCGTCGCGGCGATGTATGAGAAAAGGCAGTATCGATCAATCGAGGCGATATTGCGCTTCTGAGGGAATCGATTGTTTTGACGAGCAGAACAGCATATGGTTGAGTGAAATGGGATGATGTAAGCATTCGAGATCGGTTAAAATCTACGTTTCCATTCACATCTACAAAATATTGAGCAAATATGCATATCGCCGCGATGACATCGGCGCCGCTCTCCATTGGGTAAAGGGGTCTGCAGAGTTGCGCTGCGGCGAGTCCCACTGCGACACGGCAGTGTTGGAGAGTGGGGAGCGCCACGCAGTGGGCGAGGGCGGTGACGTGCCGCGCGAGAGCAGCGACGTCTGTACCTCGCAGAGTGTTTTCGCCGCCGCGACAGCAGCGGCTCCCGGAGCGACGCCGCCAACGAACAGCGGCGAGGAATGGTCTGGACCATTTTCATCGTCGGCGAGGAGCGCCGCCATCGATCCTTTCAATGTACTTTCCATTGTTCAGTTATCTACGCAAACTTTTTCTAGTTTACTCTGATGTGAGGTATTGATCGCACGTTTCCGTAAACACTTGAACATTTTTTTCATCTGTTCGCTTTTTTATGTGATCCATTCCATTTCACTCCCTGACTAATTGACTTTATTACAGTTTTCACATTCTGTGGGATAATATTTATTCTCACGAGAACTTCCAAATCAACGTCGCTGCTAGATTTTATGTTTTCCGCTTCTGAGAGCGTATATTTAGATTTTTTTGAAGTACGAAAATCTTCCAAAAACAGAGAAGTTTAGCTATTTCTGAGAAGCTTTTCAATTCTGGCGTCTTTGAGATTCAAATTTCTGTTGAACTATGGTTTCATGGTGAATCCAAAGAACACATAAAAATGAGCGAGGAAAATAAATACGAATTTTTAAAATCGACGAAATTAAAGGGGTCTGCAGAGTTGCACCGCCCGGCGGCACGCCGCCGAGCGAGAGGATTGGGGCGTGGCCAAACCCTGACGCGGCGGCGCACTTCAGTGCCTCGCAGAGTGGCAGCGATGCCTGCCGTCGTTCTCCATTTTAATCCATTACGTACAAGATCATTCCACGCCAACATTTTAATTTCGTCGATTTCGAAAATTCGTATTTATTTTCCTCGCTCATTTTTATGTGTTCTTTGGATTCACCATGAAACCATAGTTCAACAAAAATTTGAATCTCAAAGACGCCAGAATTGATAAGCTTCTCAGAAATAGCTAAACTTCTCTGTTTTTGGAAGATTTTCGTACTTCAAAAAAAATCTAAATATACGCTCTCAGAAGCGGAAAACATAAAATCTAGCAGCAACGTTGATTTGGAAGTTCTCGTGAGAATCAATATTATCCCACAGAATTTGAAAACTGTAATAAAGTCAATTATTCAGGGAGTGAAATGGAATGGATCACATAAAAAAGCGAACAGATGAAAACAATGTTCAAGTGTTTACGGAAACGTGCGATCAATACCTCACATCAGAGTAAACTAGAAAAAGTTTGCGTAGATAACTGAACAATGGAAAGTACATTGAAAGGATCGATGGCGGCGCTCCTCGCCGACGATGAAAATGGTCCAGACCATTCCTCGCCGCTGTTCGTTGGCGGCGTAGCTCCGGGAGCCGCTGCTGTCGCGGCGGCGAAAACACTCTGCGAGGTACAGACGCCGCTGCTCTCGCGCGGCACGTCGCCGCCCTCGCCCACTGCGTGGCGCTCCCCACTCTCCAACACTGCCGTGTCGCAGCGGGACTAGCCGCGGCGCAACTCTGCAGACCCCTTAAAATGTTGGCGTGGAATGAATGATCTTGTACGTAATGGGTTAAAATGGAGAACGACGGCAGGCATCGCTGCCACTCTGCGAGGCACTGAAGTGCGCCGCCGCGTCAGGGTTTGGCCACGCCCCAATCCTCTCGCTCGGCGGCGTGCCGCCGGGCGGTGCAGCTCTGCAGACCCCTTAACGTTGCAATAAAATCGCGGCGATATGCATATTTGCTGAAAATTTCGGCATTGTGGTTGAAAACGCCGGTGCCAACCATTCTCGCATGAATATCATCCCATTTTACTCCACGAACTGCCTTTGTGCTAATCAAAACAATCGATTTCCTCTAAAGGGCAATATCGCCGCGATTGATCGATACCGCTGTTTTTCATGCATGGCCGCGACGGAAGTATGATCCAGGCCTAACAGAAGGTCGAGAACTGAGTCAAATCGAGTGGGAATTGTTATACATATATTGAGTCGAACCGTGTACCCTGAATGCATCAATAAAATTGATTGCAACTGGGTCATTACACTGATCCAAATTTAACCAGTTGATCTGAGGGAGATTAAAATCTCCAGCGAGACTAGAAATGTTTTGGCAGGAGCATAAATCACTGATGGCTTTGAATACTTGATCATTTTTTTATAGATAGACAGCTTGGTGCTCTGTATACTACCAATACCCTGAGTTTAAGATTGTAAAGAGAAATATCAACTGCAAGTATCTCATACGAGTCTTTAACGGATTCGGAAAACACCACTGCAGTTGAGTGAGGATGTTTTGCGAATATTGCTATTCCACCTCCCTTTCTGAATAGCCTATCAGAACGAATACATTCATACTGTGAATCCAAATTACCAAACAAAGAAGTTATTTAATGATTCGAGTTGAGCCACGTTCCACTGAAGATTGCTAATCAAACATTTTCCTTACAAGGAAAAGATTCCACGGCATCAGCGTTTTCTGGAAGTGAGCGAATGTTAGCGAGAATACAATTCACTGATAAAGTGGATCTCCACTGAGGAAGTATCAGTTTTCCGTGATAGGAGCATTACTGCTAGAAATGTTTCCAAAAGTGGTCGAACTGTCCTGAATAACATCCGAGTTGTTGATTATCAGAACTTGAGACTAAGTAGCGGTCGGTGCATTGTGAGATACGTTAGGCACGAAATCAGGGAAACCTCTAGTATTGTTGTACTGAGCAGCTAAACCATCTTAATGCTGCTTTTCTCGTTCTTCGTACGTAAGGGAGGCCCTTAGGTCCATTCCCCTACGGAAGAAACTTCGCAAGAGTGGAGCTCGGTCAACAACCATTTTCTGGAATTTGGAGGTGGGGAGGACTACCTTGATGAAGCGTGGCCTATTGTCAGAATATGGACCCATACGATAAACTGAGCAGATTGCCCATTCGATGCCGAGGTGACCGAATACAGAATTGACGAAACACAGATCACGGTATGCTCTTTAAACCGCTGATGATGCGTGGTGCTCAGGGACATTCGACAGAACAATAGATCTCCTTTTTCCAGTTTTCGGTGAACCGCGATCATTTCTTCACTGGTATGAGGTGACAATCGTGAAGTACAAGACCTGAGTTGATTCTCTTTAACTTCAACAAACCTTTTCAGTTCCGCATTCTCTTTCTTCAGTTGAGCGTTCTCCTCGCACATTTTTGGCGCACATTTGCGTCACATATTCCATTGCGCTCTCATCTCTATCATCGCATCGAGTATCGCTTTGACAGAAGCACACGAAATCTTCTTCTAGTAGGGTTACCAACGAGCTTCGCTAGTTCATCTTCTCGGTGGAATCCTCGTCGATAAGCTGGAACAAACTTAGGAGAAGAAGAATCCATACTGAGATCTCAAAACCGTGTCTCTCGAAAGATAGACCTGTGCCGGTGGCTTAGATGATAACGAAATTTTGATCCCCGCCGGAATCTCGTCTGAGGTTGAGATTGTCGACCAGCGATCTTCTTGACTTGTTTGGACTTCGGAGAAGCAATTGACCGACCGCACAAAATGATGTATGAGAGTTGACTGTGTTATAAGCAATTTTCAAGCTTCGCGAAAAGGCAAGGGTACCCATCCGGATTTTTTTGGAAGTTTCAAAATATTGTCTCGTATTTTGCTCGAAACATGTATTTAGCGGTAATATGTTGTGAACACGAATCTGGAGCGCATTTGTCGAAATTCTAAGGTTTACTGCATGCCATTTAGAGGGCAAAACTTACCGAAGTGGTTCAAAAATCGACAAACGGACGTCAATTTCGTATTCTCCCTCCCCGAATAACCGCAGTATACAAATTTTGAGTCAAATCTGAGACTCACGAACTAACTACCGTATACCCACCGTAATTTACCGTAAACTGCCAGAGTTCGATAAACGGACACCAGATTCGTGTTCAGCACTCCAAATAACCCATAGAGAAACATTTTGAGCTATTTCTGCCGTAGCGTTCCGGAAATCGTCAAAAGTCGCGATTGGTCATCAAATTTTCGCCCGATGGGAAGCTTTAACCGAAACAAGTCGAAAACACCGGAAAATCGACCAGCAAACCTCAGATTCGTGATCAGCGCCCCAAATGACTCTCTTGGAACGACTTTAAAGGCACAGTACACCCTCAGATATGAATTCTGTGATTTTTATTCGATTTTGTAGTAGACCCCTCCCATATCACACGTGCCAAGTGCGAAAGACCACTCAGAAATTGAGCTACGGAAGCATCGTGGACGAGTTGTCCGAGGCTTGTAATTTTGATCATTTGCAACCGATGTATGCGAGCGGACCTGGATGGATAGAGAGGCAGAGAATGAAGGGAAGAACGGGGTTATTGATCGAAAATCATCGCCCATCTCGCCAGTGTTCAGCTCGAAAGTTCGTAATAGGAGCGTGCCGGAGTGGCTTCTCGAGGTGAGCTCCCCAGAGTGACTTGCTCCTATATCTAGCTCATCCGCTGGAATTGGGAGCTCGCACTTGGCGTGTTACATAGGGTGGGTCTACTTCAGAGCTATATGGAATTCTCAGATTTCGTCCCCAAGGTTGGACTGCGCCTTTAAGTCAAATCTGGAACATTTTACTAAAACGCTTCGAGAGTCTTCTGATTGGTATAAATAAACGCACAACTGAAAATCCTTACAAGTCCAAAACGCTGTCAGTCTGAACAAAGTTTGGAAAATGTGCCTTCACCCAAACTTTGCTCAGGGGGTAGTTTTGGGCGCTGAACACATTTACGAGGTCCGTTTCCAGTTTTCTGAAGACTAATGGGCTCTTTGGAAGGTTTAAAAAGCGCAAAAACGACCTCTTCAGGCTCGTGACATCTTGGAACCTGCAGCTCGAGGGCGGAGATACTGCGCAATTTCACTATGGAACCACAAGACATATTGGCGATACTACTCGTCTTCGCAGATGCGTTGACCACTATGAACACTTCCGTTGGGAGTAAAATTGGCCGTCTCCAACCTCGTACAGTAGCCTTTCTCTCGATCAAGTCAAGGTGATCTCTCTTTCAGGTGATTTGTGGGGAAGGAAAGGTGGGCCGATATGTGTAGAAAAGACATTCTGCTCGTAATCCGTACATGTAATATAATATTAATCATCAACTTCCTTTCATTTGTATTATATCATTCTCTGATCATTTACTTTCTTTTCTGATTTGGGGAATGGAGTGCCAGGTGACTGTAAGAGATCAGTGGAGCGGCTGCCTTTTTTCTCTCCTAAAAGGCTCAGTATGCCTTCAGTTGTGAATTTTGTGATTATCGTTCAGTTGTGTAGTAGACCCCTCCTGTATAACATACGCCAAGTGCGAGATCTCAATTCCTCTAAGTAAGCTAGATGAGCGACCACCACAGACCCGACCTCCTTCGCTCACCACCACGGGTCACACTCCTCACTGACATATGTACGAACTCAACAGCGGCTAGCCGATGGATGAATTTCAACCACGTCGTCGTTCATCACTCTCTTGCCGGTCTGTCTCACCATTCTGATCCGCTCTCGTGGAACGGCTGCGAATGAATATAAATATAGGCCTGCGACAACTCGTCCGCTAAATTTTCGCTTCCGAAATATAGGCGTTTTCGAGGATCCATACCAGGTTGTTCAATAAGTTTAGACGTTCGATAAGAGAGGGCGTTGCTACTAGCCCAATTTCTTTTTGTTTTGTTGGTACACTCTTCATATGAACGTATGTGAAGTTTCATATCAATCTGTCAATTAATTCCTTGTTTACAAGCCACTTAGAGTCGCCGTGTCACAGCAATGGAAAAAAATTGAATATCGTGCAGTGATAAAATTCTTATTTTTGGAAGGTGTAGCACCAAAAGAAATTCACGAACAAATGTTAAAAGTGTATAATGATTGCTCACCTACAATCAGAACAGTAGAAAGATGGGTTGGTGAATTTAAACGTGGTCGTACAAGCCTTGAAGACGATCCATGTGAAGGACGCCCAAAAAGCGCATCAACACCAGAAATCATAGCCAAAATACAGGATATGGTTTTCGAAGATTGTCGGTTGACTGAGAGAGATTTATTAGAGGCTCTACACATCTCTTTAATCAGTGTGAGCCATATTTTGAGAGAAATTTCGGGTTTTAGAAAGCTGCGTGCACAATGGGTGCCGCATTCGCTAACAATGGAACAAAAGCACGTTCGAATGCGACTTTCTCAGCAACATTTGGAGCGTTTTTAAAAGGATAAAGTGGATCACTTGGGTCTATCACCGTGATTCTGAATCAAAACAAGAGGCTAAAGAGTGGTGTTAACCTGTTTGTTCGGCTTCGAAACGAGTTCGTATCCGGAAATCGGCCAATAAGGTTATAGCATCAGTTTTTCGGGATGCGAAAGGAATTTTGTTTGTGGATTACTCGCAAACTGGTAAAACAATTAATTCTGAATATTATTGCAACCTTTTGGACCAGTTGAAAGAAAAAATTTGTGAAAAAACCCGGTCTGCATAAGAAAAAGAAAACTTTTTTATCAGGACAATGCACCATGTCACAAGAGCATTTTGGCAATGGCTGAAATCCATGAATTAAAGTTCGAATTGTTGGAAGCATCCACCGTATTCACCAGATTTGGCCCCAGCGACTTCCATTTGTTTCCGGAACTCAAAAAAATTATGCATGGCAAGCGTTTTTCATCAAATGAAGAGGTCATAACGGCTGTTGAAGCATATTTTGCAGATCTTCCGGATTCTCACTTTACGAATGGGATCCGCGGATTGGAGGATCGTCGGAGCAAGTGTATTAATGTTCAGGGAGGTTATACTGAATAATAAAGTGCATTTTAAGCCATAAAATTGTGTTTTTCTCATCGAACGACAAAACTTATTGAACAGCCTGGTAACTCCGTTTGTAGTCTTCCTAAAACGACTTCAGAGATACCATTGTGATCGGCATGTGATTTTCTCCAAGACAGGCATAAAAGTGGAGAATTAATTTTTTGGGTGTCCTGTGCCTTCAAGCCTCTATGACTTCAGAACGGTGTATTTTTGATGCGCCATAAATATCACGAGTGTGCTCTTCATGAGCAATCCGTGCAGGTGAGCCTGAAAAATCAAAACTGATGCCCATCGCCAACGATTCCTTCAAACTCTTGTTTGTAGATCGTCACTGCGGTTTTTTTATCGCAGCAGCTTTGGCACACACTGCAGCAATAATTGGGCGTAATCGCTGCGGCAGCGTCGGCGTGGCTCTCACTAGGGCTTGCCTTACATTTCCGGTGGGCTTTTATAAAGCCATGTGTTGATACTTGTACAGGCCATAAAACGGCCAATGTCTCATCGTCGACTGCGTACCACGCGCTGCGCGACCGCACGTTCGTAGGAAGCAGACGAGTTTTGACCGCCGCGCGACGAGTTTAGGCCGCCGCGCGGCGGCCGAAACGTCGCGCGGCGGCCAAAACTCGTCGCGCGGCGGCCAAAACCCGTCTGCTTCCGACGCGCGTGCGGGCGCGCAGCGCGGGGGACGCAGTCGACGGTGAGACATTGGCCGTTTCATGGCCTGTAGATATGGAACACAGCATTGATAACCCGTTTTCCAAATCCCTCAAACGCCTCAAAGATTCACAGGAGATTTCCAAAAGTGGGAATTTTTATAGCTTTGCGTAGATAAAAAATCTATAAAATAAAAAAAACTACGCAAGATAAAAAATCTACGCAAAGCTATAAAAATTCCCACTTTTGGAAATCTCCTGTGAATCTTTGAGACGTTTAGGGGATTTGGAAAACGGGTCATCAATGCTGTGTTCCATATCTACAAGTATCAACACATGGTTTTATAAAAGCCCACCGGAAATGTAAGGCAAGCCCTAGTGAGAGCCACGCCGACGCTGCCGCAGCGATTACGCCCAATTATTGCTGCAGTGTGTGCCAAAGCTGCTGCGATAAAAAAACCGCAGTGACGATCTACAAACAAGAGTTTGAAGGAATCGTTGGCGATGGGCATCAGTTTTGATTTTTCAGGCTCAACTGCATGGATTGCTCATGAAGAGCACACTCGTGATATTTATGGCGCATCAAAAATACACCGTTCTGAAGTCATAGAGACTTGAAGGCACAGGACACTCAGAAAATTAATTCTCCACTTTTATGCCTGTCTTGGAGAAAATCACATGCCGATCACAATGGTATCTCTGAAGTCGTTTTAGGAAGACTACAAACGGAGTTACCAGGCTGTTCAATAAGTTTTGTCGTTCGATGAGAAAAACACAATTTTATGGTTCAAAATGCACTTTATTATTCAGTATAACCTCCCTGAACATTAATACACTTGCTCCGACGATCCTCCGATCCGCGGATCCCATTCGTAAAGTGAGAATCCGGAAGGTCTGCAAAATACGCTTCAACAGCCGTTATGACCTCTTCACTTGATGAAAAACGGTTGCCACGCATAAATTTTTCTAGTTCCGGGAACAAATGGAAGTCGCTGGGGCCAAATCTGGTGAATACGGTGGGTGCATCCAGCAATTCGAACTTTAATTCATGGATTTTAGCTATTGTCAAAATGCTTTCGTGACAGGGTGCATTGTACCGATGAAAAAGGATTTTTTCTTCTGCAGACCGGTTTTTTTCACAAATTTTTTCTTTCAACTGGTCCAAAAGGTTGCAATAATATTCAGAATTAATTGTTTTACCAGTTTGCGAGTAATCCACAAACAAAATTCCTATCGCATCCCGAAAAACTGATGCTATACCCTTGTTGGCCGATTTGCGGATACGAACTCGTTTCGAAGCCGAACAAACAGGTTAACACCACTCTTTAGCCTCTTGTTTTGATTCAGAATCACGGTGATAGACCCAAGTAATCCACTTTATTCTTTTTAAAACGTTCCAAATGTTGCTGAGAAAGTCGCATTCGAACGTGCTTTTGTTCCATTGTTAGCGAATGCGGCACCCATTATGCACACAGCTTTCTACAATCCACAATTTCACCTAAAATATGGCTCACACTGCCAAATGAGATGTGTAGAGCCTCCACTAAATCTCCCTCCGTCAATCGACGATCTTCCAGAACCATATCCTGTATTTTGGCTATGATTTCTGGTGTTGATGCGCTTTTTGGGCGTCCTTCACATGGATCGTCTTCAAGGCTTGTACGACCACGTTTAAATTCACCAACCCATCTTTCTACTGTTCTGATTGTAGGTGAGCAATCATTATACACTTTTAACATTTGTTCGTGAATTTCTTTTGGTGCTACACCTTCCAAAAATAAGAATTTTATCACTGCACGATATTCAATTTTTTCCATTGCTGTGACACGGCGACTCTAAGTGGCTTGTAAACAAGGAATTAATTGACAGATTGATATGAAACTTCACATACGTTCATATGAAGAGTGAATCAACAAAACAAAAAAAAATGGGCTAGTAGCAACGCCCTCTCTTATCGAACGTCTAAACTTATTGAACAACCTGGTATGGATCCTCGAGAACGCCTATATTTCGGAAGCGAAAATTTAGCGGACGAGTTGTCGCAGGCCTATATTTATATTCATTCGCAGCCGTTCCACGAGAGCGGATCAGAATGGGGAGACAGACCGGCAAGAGAGTGATGAACGACGACGTGGTTGAAATTCATCCATCGGCTAGCCGCTGTTGAGTTCGTATGTCAGTGAGGAGTGTGACCCGTGGTGGTGAGCGAAGGAGGTCGGGTCTGTGGTGGTCGCTTATCTCGCTTACTTGGAGGAATTGAGATCTCGCACTTGGCGTATGTTATACAGGAGGGGTCTACTACACAACTGAACGATAATCAGAAAATTCACAACTGAGGGCATACTGAGCCTTTTAAGAGAGAAAAAAGGCAGCCGCTCCACTGATCTCCTACAGTCACCTGGCACTCCATTCCCCAAATCAGAAAAGAAAGTAAATGATCAGAGAATGATATAATACAAATGAAAGGAAGTTGATGATTAATATTATATTACATGTACGGATTACGAGCAGAATGTCTTTTCTACACATATCGGCCCACCTTTCCTTCCCCACAAATCACCTGAAAGAGAGATCACCTTGACTTGATCGAGAGAAAGGCTACTGTACGAGGTTGGAGACGGCCAATTTTACTCCCAACGGAAGTGTTCATAGTGGTCAACGCATCTGCGAAGACGAGTAGTATCGCCAATATGTCTTGTGGTTCCATAGTGAAATTGCGCAGTATCCCGCCCCGAGCTGCAGGTTCCAAGATGTCACGAGCCTGAAGAGGTCGTTTTTTGCGCTTTTTAAACCTTCCAAAGAGCCCATTAGTCTTCAAAAAACTGGAAACGGACCTCGTAAATGTGTTCAGCGCCCAAAACTACCCCCTGAGCAAAGTTTGGGTGAAGGCACATTTTCCAAACTTTGTTCAGACTGACAGCGTTTTGGACTTGTAAGGATTTTCAGTTGTGCGTTTATTTATACCAATCAGAAGACTCTCGAAGCGTTTTAGTAAAATGTTCCAGATTTGACTTAAAGGCGCAGTCCAACCTTGGGGACGAAATCTGAGAATCTATATAGCTCTGAAGTAGACCCACCCTATGTAACACGCCAAGTGCGAGCTCCCAATTCCAGCGGATGAGCTTAGATATAGGAGCAAGTCACTCTGGGAGCTCACCTCGAGAAGCCACCCGGCACGCTCCTATTACGAACTTTCGAGCTGAACACTGGCGAGATGGGCGATGATTTTCGATCAATAACCCCGTTCTTCCCTTCATTCTCTGCCTCTATCCATCCAGGTCCGCTCGCATACATCGGTTGCAATGATCAAAATTACAAGCCTCGGACAACTCGTCCACGATGCTTCCGTAGCTCAATTTCTGAGTGGTCTTTCGCACTTGGCACGTGTGATATGGGAGGGGTCTACTACAAAATCGAATAAAAATCACAGAATTCATATCTGAGGGTGTACTGTGCCTTTAAAGTCGTTCCAAGAGAGTCATTTGGGGCGCTGATCACGAATCTGAGGTTTGCTGGTCGATTTTCCGGTGTTTTCGACTTGTTTCGGTTAAAGCTTCCCATCGGGCGAAAATTTGATGACCAATCGCGACTTTTGACGATTTCCGGAACGCTACGGCAGAAATAGCTCAAAATGTTTCTCTATGGGTTATTTGGAGTGCTGAACACGAATCTGGTGTCCGTTTATCGAACTCTGGCAGTTTACGGTAAATTACGGTGGGTATACGGTAGTTCGGTGAAAGTCTCAGATTTGACTCAAAATTTGTATACTGCGGTTATTCGGGGAGGGAGAATACGAAATTGACGTCCGTTTGTCGATTTTTGAACCACTTCGGTAAGTTTTGCCCTCTAAATGGCATGCAGTAAACCTTAGAATTTCGACGAATGCGCTCCAGATTCGTGTTCACAACATATTACCGCTAAATACATGTTTCGAGCAAAATACGAGACAATATTTTGAAACTTCCAAAAAAATCCGGATGGGTACCCTTGCCTTTTCGCGAAGCTTGAAAATTGCTTATAACACAGTCAACTCTCATACATCATTTTGTGCGGTCGGTCAATTGCTTCTCCGAAGTCCAAACAAGTCAAGAAGATCGCTGGTCGACAATCTCAACCTCAGACGAGATTCCGGCGGGGATCAAAATTTCGTTATCATCTAAGCCACCGGCACAGGTCTATCTTTTCGAGAGACACGGTTTTGAGATCTCAGTATGGATTCTTCTTCTCCTAAGTTTGTTCCAGCTATCGACGAGGATTCCACCGAGAAGATGAACTAGCGAAGCTCGTTGGTAACCCTACTAGAAGAAGATTTCGTGCTTCTGTCAAAGCGATACTCGATGCGATGATAGAGATGAGAGCGCAAATGGAATATGTGACGCAAATGTGCGCCAAAATGTGCGAGGAGAACGCTCAACTGAAGAAAGAGAATGCGGAACTGAAAAGGTTTGTTGAAGTTAAAGAGAATCAACTCAGGTCTTGTACTTCACGATTGTCACCTCATACCAGTGAAGAAATGATCGCGGTTCACCGAAAACTTGGAAAAAGGAGATCTATTGTTCTGTCGAATGTCCCTGAGCACCACGCATCATCAGCGGTTTAAAGAGCATACCGTGATCTGTGTTTCGTCAATTCTGTATTCGGTCACCTCGGCATCGAATGGGCAATCTGCTCAGTTTATCGTATGGGTCCATATTCTGACAATAGGCCACGCTTCATCAAGGTAGTCCTCCCCACCTCCGAGTTTGGAATTTTTACGGACATGTTCCGAGGAAATATCCCTAATTCGGATTAATGCCATGAAATTGTAAATTAACTCTGTAGCCAAAAACGGTTCGTCCAGAAACCAAAGTTTGAGAGTAAGGCAAAGTTTGTGATACCCTATTTTATGTTAAACTTTCATCAAGTTTTGCTAAGCCCAGGGCGAGATACGTTAAAAACGGTATTCGCGAAATTTGGGTTGTCGTATATTCATGGCACGCATTGTACATAGCTTCCCTTGTTAAGTTTTTCATTAAGGCATACTAGCGGCCAGAATTATCAAAGCAAACTCCTAAAAAGCTTACTGTCCGTGTTGTTGGTCATTTCACGCACTCAGACGGAGGAAGAGCTTTCAGCTTTTCAGTAGTGATGTCACCTCCTTCTGCCTTTTTATTCTTCATTTTCCGGACAGAATTCAAAACTTCAAACTCAGTCAGCGGTTCCTCACTGATATAGTAGTATGCTGTCTGAACGTACTGGAGCTCAGGTACTGATGGTGCTGGACGATACAGTAGTGATGAACCGAAGTAATCCTTCCATGCTGGCACCGCCGCATCATCAACTGCAACTCCATTTGTAGTGTTCAGGACAGGAGAACATCTCTTCATCTTGCTGCTATATGGTTGTAAGAACCTATAAGCTTTGCTCGGATTCTTCTCCGAAACCTTCTCGAACTCTATTGCTCTACACGTCTACTCTTGCTTGCGGTCGCTTTGAAGCTACCGACGCAACTACTTCCTTATACGCTTTTCCTTTATGAAGTTTCCTGCAGTCCGGGGGCACATTTTTTGTTGTAAGTAGCTGTTGTTCCCACTGAGACGTCGGCGCACTTCTTCTTGGGCTGAACGGCCGGAAGTGCTTTCGAGGCGTCCTGTGGCTGTATTAAAGGCAGTGTTTACGACGAATCTCGTTTTTGAGTTTTCAGGGTGAAACACTACGCTGGCAGATGCTGGAAGGGATAGGGTTGAAGAAAGCATCGAAAACGGGCCAGAAATCAATAAAAACGACGGCGAAGTGAAGATTTTGTTATCCCAGTACACCTGCCCTTACCCCTCTCTGCCCTTTCCTGACGAGCTTTTCGCCCAGCGGAAGTTTTGATGGCAACTCGCCAAGAAAATCTGCCACGTTCAGACTGATCGATTCGCGCAGATTTCGCCATTAGCACGTGCTTGCGGAAACTGGCAGGGCCTCTAAGCTCGTCCATGGCCTGAACGTGAGAAACCACTATTTTAGCTTACGTATTTTATTTAAAAATGTCAACAGGTTTGCAGGACAGCAGAGTCCTGAAGCAGATATCTCAGAAACGGGAAAAATTCTTTTTGAAGCCCCCGACACAACACTGAATCCACTGCAGTTCTGGAACGACTCCATGGTGAAATCATCGTACCCGCACCTTTCCTCACTGACCAATAAGTACTTTTGCGCCTCCAGGCACAGTTGAGGCGGAAAGGATGTTTTCCTTAGCTGGCCTGACTTTGAGTGGCTAAACGACAGAAAATTCTGAGATGCTATTTTTTCTCTAAATCAACGTCCCACTGATCAGGTTCAGCCGTTGAGCTCAGTTTAATGTGTGAAACTCACTCATTATTAGCATTATCCTCATGCACTATTGACAATGATACATTGGTCATTTGTGCTATCGTTTGGAATAGGGACCAAAAAGCCGAAGTCAGACTTTTTGCCGAATTCTCCGTTTTTACAGTATTTACCGAAAAAAAATCGGTAAAAAGTTTCGGTAAAAAATTTACCGAGAAGATTTTTCCGCACACCCCTGGTATAGATCCAATGACCTACTCGAGCACATGGAAAACAGTATCGATCACATCCACCCAGAAATTTGTGGGTGATGGTCGTATTGTATTCCAGCCGCAGGAGAGGCGGGAGAAACTGCATGTTGATCGAATCCACACCGCGGGTGTGGCTAAGGAGCAGTTCGGCTGGCTCATGCGCCGCGCGCGATGGAAAAACGCTGCGCGCGTCGTCGTCTATGGGGCGCGTTAACCTGGGCTCTCTGAAAATCTGGTTGGCGCTCGACTAACGCGCCCCAAAGACGACGACGCGCGCAGCGTTTTCCCGTCGAGCGCGACGCGTGTGCCAGCCGAACTGCTCCGTTGTCACACCCGCGGTGTGGATTCGATCAACATGCCGGGGAAACTCCGTGTTCTTTCCGATCACGCGCACCGCTCATCCCCCGTTTCCCCACCTCTCTCGCGGTTGGAGTACATAAATACATTACGACCAACACCTGAAATTCGGATCTGGGCGAGATACTCAACCATTAGGTTTTTTGAGTATCTCATGCTGGATATTAGAGTACTCTGATTACCAGGTTGTTCAATAGGTTTTGTCGTTCGATAAGAAAAACAATTTTATGGTTAAATTTTTTTTATTATTCAGTATAATCTCCCTGAACATCAATACACTTGCTCCAACGATCCTCCAATCTGTGGATCCCATCCCTGACGTGAGAATCCGGAAGGTCTTCAAAATACGCTTCAACAGCCGGTATGACCTCTTCATTTGATGAAAAACGCTTGCCACGCATAAATTTTTCGAGTTCTGGAAACAAATGGAAGTCCCTGGGGGCCAAATCTGGTGAATACGGTCGATGCTCCAACAATTCAAACTTTATTTCATGGTTTTTAGCCACTGTCAAAATGCTCTTGTGACACGGTGCATTGTCCTGATGAAAACGGATTTTTTCTTCTGCAAAGCGGGTCTTTTTTTTTCACGATTTTACCCTTCAAATGGTCAAAAGGTTGCGATAATAATCAGAATTTAGTGTTTTACCGGTTTGCAAGTAATTCACCAACAAAATTCCTTTCACATCCCAAAAGACTGATGCCATAACCTTCTTGGCCGATTTGCGGACACGAACTCGTTTCGAAGCCGAACAACCAGGTTCACACCACTCTTTAGCCTCTTGTTTTGATTCAGGATCACGGTGATAGACCCAAGTAATCCACTTTATCCTTTTTAAAACGCTCCAAATGTTGCTGAGAAAGTCGCATTCGAACGTGCTTTTGTTCCATTGTTAGCGAATGCGGCATTTATGGTGTTGATGCTCTTTTTGGACGTCCTTCACGTGGATCGTCTTCAAGGCTTGTACGACCACGATTAAATTCACCAACCCATCTTTCTACTGTTCTAATTGTAGGTGAGCAATCATTATACACTTTTCAAATTCGTTCGTGGATTTCTTTTGGTGCTACACCTTACAAAAATAAGAATTTTATCGTTGCACGATATTCACTTTTTTCCATTGCTGTGACACGGCGACACTAAATGGCTTGTAAATAAAAAAGAATGAATTGACAGATTGAAATGAAACTTCACGTACGTTCATATGAAGAGTGTACCAACTAAACAGAAAAATTTTGGGCTTGCAGCAACGTCCTCTCTTATCGAACGACAAAACTTTTTGAACTACCTGATATATTCGAACTTTCTCCAGCTTGATTGAATACATATAACCTATAGACCGCAAAAATGGAATTTGGCCGGAGACTTTACTTTCCATTTTTTAAAATTATTCGTTTATTCGACCAAATATTCGAATAAACGTATTATTCGAAAAATTAACTTTTTTTGAACATTCGAATGTTCGTTTATTCGGCCCGATATTCGTCGGTATACTCTACTGTATAGGCGTTGGCAATGCTCAACTAGTCTATGATTTCGGCCCTTATTCATTTACGGACGTCGAAGCGAAATACATATTTGGTGCGAAGTCAAGTATATTCAGTTCGAACTTTCTTGCAGTGACATATTGTGGTTTTTGAAGGTCGTGCCATGAACAACAACTGTTATGGGTCTGGGTTTATTATTACCTCGTTTCAAGGAACTGGCCATAATTTGTGTTACATGCCGCTAAACCGTTATTATTGTACATTAAAGGCAGTGTTCACAAGGTTCTTCGTTCCCGAGTTTTCCACTCAAAACAATGTGTTGGCCTCCAAGTGTTACCAAAATTACGAAGAAACGGCGAGAAACGCATTAAAACGTCGTATTTCAGTGACATTATTGCATGACATGGTCTAGTTGTCCGGTTGGATGAACATGTTCACGGTGGTTGTCACCTGTGGAAAATGGGGTCAATCGAAAATTGAAGAATAATTTATCCTAAGCAGTTTTAGTTGGGGCCCTAAGGAAAGAACGGAGCAATAGAGAGCAGTAAATTGCGAAAGACGGGCCCACAAAAGATTTCATTGGCACAACAAACAGTTGCTATTAGAGTAAAGAGTTGGTGTGAAAGTAAAGGATTTCGTGCACTTTTGGTGCGTTTTTCGCAATTCCTGCGTCATTTTAGTTCTACCCGGGGGCTAATTAATCGATATAGAGAAAACATCTGTTCAAACTCTGTTCAAACTCTAATTTGGAGTATATATCAAATATGATTTTTGATGACTTGTAACATATCGATGTTTTATTAGGTTTCGATAAATCTGAGCCGATATAAGTATAAACAAAGTTTCATACAACATCCGTCCGAAAACTTTCGGGCGTTACTGTGTAATTTGTGGGGCCGCACCTTTTATTTGAGATACCTCTGGAGATTACGGGTCTACTTTTGTTTACAAAGAGATATAGTTCTCAGCGCTGACCCATCCTTCTAGGGATGCGCCAAGTACTTTTTTCATTCATAATCGTTGATGCTTTTGAATGTGTATTGGGCCTATGCAATAACTTGCGGGGCCAGCCGATGTGTAAGTCAGAGTTCTTATTCTCCTAGGCAAGTCTGCTACCTGTTTATCGATCCATAGGGATGCAAGGCTTGGTTAACCTTGTTTGAGCATTGATCACTCGACCGTGTGCGTGACAGTGCTGCCTTTGCCATTACCCTATACGATTCTTACGACATGCCAACTATTCATCGCGGGTCGCTGAAGTTAAGTATTTAATTGTAGAGAGTTCTTCGAGAACAGTTGAGTGGGAAGGTGGGTGGGGGAGAATAAGGTCTGAATGGCGCGGACAACATGCATGATTCTTTTCTAATGTCTTATTTAAGATGACGTTTGACTATATTGATGCTATGGCGAAAGACACGAAGGCTAGCGGGGAAAACGAAAATGAAGAAGATGCGCTTAGCGATGGAAGCGAGTCATCATTCTACGAGGTTTTTACTTCTCATATTTGTCCCTTTGCGTGCAATAATTCTGCTCGGTTCTGTTACAGGAGACGGACACTGAACAATTCAAGACTGCTTTCGATGAGGATGGAGCCCCGGACGTTTTTGTTTACTTCAAAAGTACTATGGAAAGTGAGTTATTAAATCACTCGGAATGAGACACACTCACCATCGCTGTAGAACCATTCGCGGCGTCAACTAGAAGCTGAGCTGCATTTATGTTCGGGCCTGCCCACGATCCAGCTCCGTATTGACGTTCTGCACATTTCGTGCGCTTTGACCTCCGGAGTCCCTCGCACGCTGCGTGCCGAAGCCAAAAGTGTGGACTAATAGCTTTGGGTGTGATAATATTGATCCACACTTCGCTATGATGCTTAAGGCAGTGTTTACGATAAATATCGTTTCCGAGTTTTCAGTGTGAAACACTACGCTGGCTAATACTGGAGGGAATAGGGTCGAAGAAAGCAGTGGAAACGGGCCAGAAATCGATAAAAACGGCTGCGACTCAGATACTCGCGGCTTAGTAAGGCAGCACGAGGGGATTACTAACGCATTTACTCGTCGAGGTGTAAGCCCCTTTCGTTCCCCCAACTGCTGCCCAGGGCAGCACGTTGTGTCCTCTTGCTCCGCTCACTGCCCCAACTGCTGCTCGTACAGTTGCCCCACCTGCTGCTACAGTCGCCCCAACTGCTCCAGTCGTCGCCCCAACTGCTGCTCTTCATTGTGGCCCCAACTGCTGCTCCTCATTGTGGCCCCAACTGCTGCTCTTCTCTCCCCAACTGCTGCTCTTTATTCTCGCCCCAACTGCTGCTCCTCATTTTTGATCTTTTCATTTTCTTATAATCTTTCTCTCGCGAGGGATGTGTCGAGTGCAGCAGCAGCGCTGCAGTGACTTATCAAAAATAAAGACCCCGGTGAAGCTCATTGATATCCTTAACGGGTTTTTCATCCTTGCTTCTATCCATTGATCTTCGCCACCGATCGAGGAAATGATGCTCGCATTGCCGACTGTCTCACGCCCACCAAAGACTGCCTCGTATCTGGCACGAGTTTGCGAGGGCCGTTCAACACAGGCCTCGGTCTGTAGTGAATGTGAGTGTCCCAAAAACATTCCTCAACAGAGAATTTCTCTATTCCCTAAACAAGAATCTATTTTCACTCGGTTTTGTGACTGTAGAGATGAGAATTGAGCGCGGTAATCTATTTTTCTCGATTTGAAAGACGAATTATGGCTTTATTTGGTAAAAATTATATCTACATATTCCAAGGATGAAGATTCTCTGAAATTGTTCTTCAATCGCCGAAATTCGCTCTGTTTAGATGAATGTTCAGGGCTAAACGGAATTCAAATATCAGAGTTTTCATCATTTACTGATCTCCCTGTAAATGGTGATTTCTTCTCTTCCAAAAAAAGACAATTTTAGAATTTCTTGAACATTTTTTCTTATTTCTAAATTATTGTCGTGAAAATTTTTAGGAAGGGTTCAAATTATTAGTTTCATTGGAAAGTTGTTTTTGAGAACTGTCGGCTTTGAATTCTGTGAGCATTCTGCTTTTCGTGAGAAAATGTATTCTCCATTTCGCTCAATTTTGGCAATCCATCGCCGCTCAGCACTTAAAAAATACAATTCTTCAAACCAAAACAATTGGTTTTCTGTGGAAAATGCGAGTAAAGTTTGAGTTCAAGGAAACGCATTTCAGAGTGAGGTGATTTTTTGAAATTTCCGACTTACACCTTCCAGATTAAAAAAGGCAAATTGTTGCAAATATGGAAAACACGCTAAATAAATTATTTTAAAAGAGCCGACAGCCTCTTGAATTCTCGGCCGGTTTCACACATTCACCATCCGATGAGAATGACGACTCATCCCTTTTTCCAGAACAATTCATCAGTTTTTTAGCCGAGCTGAACCGTTCAAATTGCTCTCAACTAACTACTTTTCTCGAGGCTGTCATTTTTACATGACATTTTCTTCAGAGTAAAACGACGTTTGATTTGATAATCAATAAAATACCAAAAGTTTTTCTTTGAAGACTCCATGCAACGAAAATGCGAATCCTGCATAAAAGTACCACGTTTGAGAGGTGAGCTCTCCGCGCGATTCATTGGCCGCCACCGCGCGTTTAGCCTGAGATTGAGTCATAGAAAGGCCACCAGTCGGTGAAAGCGTTGAAAAATGACTTCGAGCAGTTGGCAGTTAGTAGCGTCAGGTCGCGGCGATTGGGCGATTGGATGACAGCGTGTCTTCGTCGACGGCGAGCAGGCGGCGCCTGGTCTTTGACTCGAAGGCAAACTGAAGACAAACTGGCATTAAATTGACAAACTTTTGCTGCAGAATCATGAGTAGGGATCGTCTGACTTCAATTCCCTCTATTGTTTTTTGCGAGCAACAGATATTAGTACAGTCGACATGATAACAGGACTGTCGAAAAAGCGTACACCAGGGAAGGTGCGCAAAAATCTTTCAGATGCACACACTGAACCAGAAATTCGAAAACACCAGCAATGTCGGAGAAAACGGCTACGAACGAGCACAAAAGACCTGTGCGGCCCTAAACCTGAGTGTTCCGCTCACGCCACGCCCACTCCTTTCAACCGGTACCGATCCGTAAACTACTGAAAACCCGGCCTTAGAGGTAACAACATACCCCCAGGAGGTTACAATCCACTCCGCTCAACAAAACTTACCCCATTTGATAATCGGTTGCCTTCTTATAGCCGAATTTTCAGGCCCTAGTTATGCACCGGCGGGACGCTGCGGAATAGCAAGACAACTATCACTTATATGCGCCCTAACTGTGCTCAGGCATGCCAAAAGGAACAGTAGTCGCAGAAAAACGCGCCGGAAGGCCGCACAGAGCAGTTATACACGCCGCGGCACCGTATACTGTATCCTTGCGGGACCTGCCCTGTTGGAAATTTGCCAATTTCCACCAGCTGATTATTTTTCAGATTTAAAATTGTTAAAACATTACCAAAACGACATAACGAGCACTGCAATGACGAGAGGAATTGATTATTAGTGCTATTCTGCAAATAAAAAGTGTCAGAAGCAAAAAAAACCGATAAAGTACCATTAAAAACGCCTGGAAATTTTTTGTCTGCAGTATTGCGTTAAAGACGCCGAAGACGCAACGCTGCAGACGAGTCTCCGATTCACGCAGCAAGCGGCGGCAATGTCATCGCGAGACGTTTTCATTCCGCTGGTGTATAACTAGGGCCTCAGTCAGACACTTTTATCGGTAGCCGTTGAGGAAGTGGGCGTGGCGTGAGCGGACATTCAAGTTTAGGGTCGTATAGGGCTATTTAGTGATAGTTTTTAGCCGTTTCTCAGCACTGTCGATGCAGTGAGCCCTGGTTCTTCCGGTTTACGCTAGAAATCCGAGCTGTTTTGATCGTGGGCACTGCCTTCAAGGTATTCCGTGTGATATTTCTGGAGATCGATTGGTTGTGTTAACTCTATACAACTTCCCAGGGAGTGGGCATGTTCATTTTCTTTCAAAGGAAAGAACTCTCCAAGTTGATTATGAGTAAGGTCGTAGTTACTTAAAGGCACAGTTCAACCTCAGAATCGAATTTTGTTTTCCTGCTTATCTTGAAGAAAATGTTACGCTAATCACAAAAGTATCTGCAGAATCGCTTAGAAATCACTACGAACGGAGTAATGGACCCTCAAAGATTCTGAAATTGAACGGCCAGAACTTCGCGGACGAGTTGTCTCGAGCCTGTTTCTTCTCGTTATTCACAGCCATGGTTTTGAAGCAGGTCACAAAATAAAGCCAGACCGAAAACAAATCATAGAACATCGATTTGGAACAAAATTGATCGCGCTTCTCTTCCCTATTGAGGCCGGAAGCTTGTCGGTGGGCGTTACCCATTTTTTCTTCCATGGGGGCGGAGTCGACTTTTTCCTTGCCTTTTCACGCTTATTTGAGCGAATGGAGATTTCGCGCTCGGCAGGGTTGCTATTCACGACGACCGGAGTATAATATCAAAAATTACCCCTGAGGTTGGACTGTGCCTTTAAGGGACCACTTTGAGCAGTGTTACCACACTGTGCTGGCCACAACACAGAGCAGTAGCTGAGGCGACGAATGGAGAACGAGGGCAGCACGTGCTCCTCGAGCAGCAGCTCGTCCCCTTGTGCTGCTCTCGCTATTCCAGTAAAAATGAGAGCTAGTTGTGCTCCTTGACAGCTTACGATCGTCTGAGATGATAATCAATCGATTGCTTTAATTCCATACACCTTGTTTGGGGGAGAAAACAGAAATTGTGAATTGACATACAGTGCGTTCGGAAATGATAGGGACACCCCTGAAAACCAGAGTCTTTATGTTTAAATTGCGTGCGGCGTTCGGTAATGCTCATAAATGAATTCAGCAAGGTAAATAACCTATGTTCACTTGTTTCTATAACAATAGCATAATAATGTAATATTTTATTTTAAATTATCACATTATTCGTCGTTCGGAAATGATAGGGACACTATTAAAAACAAAAATTATCAAACAAGGATCAACACATACATGAAATCTAATATGATATCGCACCTCCAGAGTTGGAAATCAATTCAAAAATTCTATTCGGCATAGAAGTGATCAAATTGGATATCACATTTTTATCCAAATTTCTCCAGGCTTTGAGTTCAGCGGCCTTTAGCTCGTATACGGTCCCATACTGCTTGTTATTCGCGTAAATCTGGCGCACAATTATGCCCCAGATAATCTCTATCGGGTTGCAGTCAGGACTACACGCGGGCCATTCCATCACGCGAACTCGGTTTTGTTGAAGCCACGCCTTTGTAGATCTGGAGACATGGACCGTAGCGTTATCTTGCTGGAAAATGTAGCGTTGACGCCTGTTTCCAGTGAAAAACGGCAGAAGATGCGCACGCAATGTTTCTTGATACTCCTCCGAATCCATCCGACACGAAGTGAAGGCGATTTCCAAAACACCTTCGCTGCAGAATGCTCCCCAACACATCAGCGAACCGCCTCCGAAATTTCTTCGACTAAATACCATCGGATTCTTGCGAAGATCTCTCCAGTAGCATCGAGCACCGTCAGGTCCATCAAGGTTAAACTTCTTTCCGTCGGGGAAAATTACCTGGAACATGTCGCCTTTATCTTTTTTAATTTTATCGGGTTTTTAGAGAATCCCATACCTCTGACCAGTCTGTTGCCATGTTGTTCGTTGCAAACCGGAGTCGAGCTAATTTGTGGGCTTATGAGAGTGATGGAGCCTTCTTCATCACTCGACGGACGATGTTTTTGTCTGCGTTTACGACGCTCCAAACAGTAGTCTTCGACACATTGAGCGACAACTGAGCCCTCATTTGGTTGAAAGACAGACTACTGTTTGAGCAGAGTCGGCTTATCCTCCGCGCATCCCTGCCGCTGACCTTTCTTGGGCGTCCAGGACTCTTCGCCAAGCCGTAGGAGTCTGGATCTGGTAGGAACTGGCTGATGCAGTTGGGGAACGTCCGAGCTGGGAGGCAATTAGACGTTGGCTCACACCGGCAGCGTTGAGGGCACGTATTTGGGCTTGTTCGGAAACAGTAAGCGATGTACCACGGCCCATGATTGGAATAAAGATGTTGGGTGTCCTCGTGTTGCGTTCATATAGTGAACTTGTTACGGGAAATTTTGTTCGAAGTGAAAAATTCCATTTTTTTGCAAGGTGTCCCTATCATTTCCGAACGGTGAAATTTTTAAATGTAAAGGAAAAATCTTATGAAATTAGGCACGGTTTCAAGGAAGTTGCGAACAGAGGTTTTTTATCACGCTGAATTCATTGATGAACAGTATTCATCACCATTCCCAGAAATGCTTTGAAAATCTCATTTTTTAGAGGTGTCCCTATCATTTCCGAACGCACTGTATAACTAATCAGATGTCTATATGTGCATGCTCAAAACAAAAAAGCTCCCCATGCTGACTGTAAATATGCTCGTAGCTGTCCAAATGGACCACTTTGAGCAATGTTACCACACTACGATTGCCACAAAAAAGAGCAGCAGCTGAGGCGACAAATGGAGGACGAGGGCAGCATGTGGTGCTAAGAGCGGCACGAAGGCAGCACGTGCTGCTCGAGCAGCAGCTCTTCCCCTCGTACTGCTCTCGCTATCCTCGTCGGGGTGAAAGCCTATTGTGCTCCATTACGACCCCGCGATCCCCTGAGGAAGTGAAGATTTCGTTAACCCAGTACGCTTGCTTAGCCCGCGCCTCTACCCGTTCTGACGAGCTTGTGGCGCCGCGGCCGTTTTCGACGCCGAATCGCCAAGCAAATTCACCACGTTCAGCCTGATCGATTTTCGCACATTACGCCATTAGCCCGCGCGCGTGGAAACCAGCAGGGCGCGTAAGCTCAACCGCGCCCTGAACCTGTACCTACGATTGAAACTGCTATTTTAGCTCAATCTGAGCGCTTTTCTTCGCTGTTTCTCCACTATTCGTTAAAGGCACAGTCCAAGCTAGTGGATAAATTCTGATATAATGGCCTGGACGCTGTATGTAACAACCCTGCCAAACGCGGAATCTCAACTCTTCAGAATAAGCGAGAATAATCGAGCACCCACTCTCTCCGCCCCCCAAATTGGCACCCATTGGCTCTGCCCACTTCAAGGCTTCAGGTCTGAATAGCGAAGATAAGCGCCATAGATTTTGATCCAAATCTACGTTCTTCCATTAGTTATCGGTCTAGCTCCACATTGTGATCAGTTCTGGCGTTATGGCTGCGAACAACCTGGAAAATCAGGCCCGAGACAACTCATCCACAAATTTCTCACCGTCCGATTTCACAATCTTTGTGTGGTCATAACTCCGTTCGTAGAGGGTTCTGAGCGATTCTGGTGACATTATTGTGATCAGCCCGAAATGCTCTCCAAAATAAGCAAGAAAACCAGAAAACGATTATGAGGTTGGACTGTGCCTTTAACTCACGACCAAGCCACCCCTTTTTAGAGTTGAACTCGAATGCGATGTTTATCTTGAACTCTGTCTTCAACCTGCAGGCCTGCCAATCGTCTAGAGTAAGGCGTGGCGGTGTGATGGGTCCGTGAGAGACGCCCTCGGTCTCTACGGATTACCTAGAGAACAGATGAAATCAGGTGCACAATTTCAAGACATTCAAAGGAACGATCTGCTGTTATCCGTCTGCGTAGCTCAGAATCGACTCTTGTAAACACTGCGCAAAGAGTATATGCAATGAACTCACCCTATCCAAACATTCACAGGCTTCGTTCACGATGGCTTTTGTTTTCAAGTTTTCCATATATGATGGGAGCTCTAGTACCCTATATCGCAGCTAGGTTGAAAAAAAAAACCGCAAAATTTTTTAATGAAAACTGCTTTTTGGGACCTCAATTTCCTCAATCGACCTTTGAGCAAGGGAGAGTCGATTGCCAGCAATCGCCATACTATCACGTATTCATTTGATATATTTCATCAACTTCCACTCATTTGTGCTATATCATTTGTTGACCTGTCAATTTTGTTCCTCATTTGATGCCAGATGTTTGTCGGAGAGCCTTCCTTTTTAACGAAGTTTGAGGCACTCGACCTTCTATACCTTCACAATAATACGTTGGTGACCCAACAAACTCTACCTTTGTTCTCAGGCGGGCCCAGCCAATGATTGAAACCTGAAAACGGTGAATGGTTGTCAGCGGATACGATATCTTCAAGAAGGAAATGCACGACATACACGACATATATATTGATCACCAACCAGGATTCATGGAAGATCTAACTATCGATCTGTTGCAATAGAAATTAATTACGGCTTCCTTTAAATGACGATGCTCCACCGTGTCCTCTGGGCTGCAAGTCTTCAATTATCAGTACGTAACTAACTCCGCAATTACCCAGTGCTGCTTGAAAGTCTCAGACGGTTGGAACAGAGTTTGATGCCGCACCGCCAATGCGAGAGCGCGCAAGATAATTTCAGGTGGGTTGTTGTTTTCTTTGTTTCTTTCATTTTGCTGAGTCATTTCTGTTTTTATCTCTAGTAAAGACTTCAGGTTAACTAATATTTTGGGTGTCGTAAAATTTTACTGTTTTAAACGGTTTTGATGCTTCTTTTTTTCTAAAATCGAGAAAAAATTCAAAGTACGCTGTCAAGTAGGCTCGTTGGGTGCGTCTCTGCGAACAGCAAGCGAAAATCGACGGCTTATCCTCAATTTTCATCTGAGTTTAGGAGGTGAACCACCGAAAACGTATTCCCGCATGCACAAAACTAATACACCTAAAGTCTTGGCTTGAAACACAAGCAGAAGTACGCATAAAATTTGAAGGAACAATAAGAATCGCAACCTATCTAAAGTTATCAGCTGTCTCCTCTAATTGACTAGTGGCGAACTTGTAACCGAGCCATCAATGGCTACACCATACTTGATGAAAAACGCAACCGCACCACAGCCTTTCTTCGTTGCGGTGGACTGGACGCCTCTGGTTTGTGGATTAACAATGTATTAAGGGTGGGGACTATGAGGATCAAGCGTCACCGGGATCGTGCATGTTGCTGATGCAGAGCGAGGTCGTGTCCAGGCTGCACCTTGTCGAGCCCAGCACCTGTTTGTCGCTTCTCAAGCCTATGGTACACTGACGTATATCCTTTCGCTGACCGTAGCGACAAGTCCGCGATTGGCCCAGTTTCACATTTGACCAATAACAGATCTGTTGCTGAGGGCAGCGACAGGTCTGCTATTGGTCAAACGCGAGTGGACTCACGGTGTATTCACTTCCTCGAAGTTAAAGGCATCGTATGCGCTGAAAACCACTCACCTTTTTTGAGTTTGAATCATTGGCTGGGCCCGCCTGAGAACGTAGGTAGAGTTTGTCAGGTTACCGACGCATCATTGGGAAGATATGGGAGATCGAATGTCTCGAATTCCACCAAAATAGGCCGGCCTTCCGACAGTCATGTGGCCTCAAATGAGAAAAGAAGGTAGCTTATCAGTAAATGATACATCGACTTCCACTCATTTACGCGATATCACTTGTTGAGAAGCTTCTTTCTTTTTAGTTTTATGCCACATGACTGTCAGAAAGCTGGCCTCTTTTGGTGCAATTCGAGGCATTCGATCACCCATATCTTCCCAATAATGCGTCGGTGACTCGACAAACTCTACCCAGGTTCTCAGGGGGGCTCAACCAATGATTCAAACTCAAAAAACGGTAAGTGGTTTCAAGCGCGTACAGTGCCTCTAAGTTTTCTCTAGGACCACGGCACCCAACAAGACTGATCTGATATCAATACGGGATGAGTATGTTTGCGTTTTCCCATTTTTTTTTCTGAAACCGCTTCTTTGCAGAGTTTGAGCAGATTGAGCCGGAACTTTTTTCTCGAATGGTAGCCAACCTGACTCCTGAACAGACGGAATCTTTGCATGAGCTGATTAAGGCAAGTCTGAATTTCTCGTTCAAATACTTTGTGGTCTCTCAACTACCCATAATAAATGCCCAACAAGGATGAGCGGGGAAATGAAATCGAATACCCATTCAAAGAGAAGCTTTCTGACAAAATGGGCGGGATTGCGGATTTCGAACAGCCGAAAGAAACTCAATGCACCTACATAATTCGCCTTCCAGCTCACAATAATGCCTATAAAACGTTTCGAATGCTCTAGCATAACTTTATGCTGAAACTGTATTTAATAAACCAGTAACCAAACTAACGGTTTGGATAGTTTTAGGAGTTCTAAATAAAATGAATTTTTTTTTGTTTTTTTTTCACCAAAGTTCTCAGCTTCGAGGCTCACCGAACAGGGATCGAAGCCGCTTGATGATTCGGCTCGTTCTCCCAATCGGAGATTAGGGAGAATGAGCCGAACTGTCAGGCGGCTCGGGGCTGAGAATCGTCTGAGTACGAGAGTACGACATGCAGTAGCGCCCAAAAGTCTTCGGACGTAATGGTTTCTGAAAAAAAAAGTTTCTCGGCGTATCTCATCTCAGGTTCATCGAAGCTTGATGAAACTTTGATATGTTATAGGGCATCACCGACACATACCAGGTTGATCAATAAGTTCTGTCGTTCGATAAGAAAACTCAATTTTATGGTTCAAAATACACTTAATTATTCAGTATAATCTCCCTGAACATTAATACACTTGCTCCGACGATCCTCCAATCCGCGGATCCCATTCGTAAAGTGAGAATCCGTAAGGTCTGCAAAATACGCTTCAACAGCCGTTATGACCTCCTCACTTGATGAAAAACGGTTGCCACGCATAAATTTTTCTAGTTCCGGGAACAAATGGAAGAAGTCGCTGGGGCCAAATCTGGTGAATACGGTGGGTGCATCCAGCAATTCGAACTTTAATTCATGGATTTTAGCTATTGTCAAAATGCTTTCGTGACAGGGTGCATTGTACCGATGAAAAAGGATTTTTTCTTCTGCAAAGCGGGTCTTTTTTCACGAATTTTTTCCTTCAACTGGTCCAGAAGGTTACAATAATATTCAGAATTATTTTTTTCACCAGTTTGCGAGTAATCCACAAACAAAATTCCTTTCGAATCCCAAAAAAACTGATGCCATAACCCTCTTGGTCGATTTCTAGACCCGAACTCGTTTCGAAGCCGAACAACCAGGTTCACACCACTCTTTAACCTTTTGTTTTGGTTCAGCATCATGGAGATAGACCCAAGTGATCCACTTTATCCTTTTTAAAACGCTCCAAATGTTGCTGAGAAAGTCGCATTCGAACGTGCTTTTGTTCCATTGTTAGCGAATGCGGCACCCATTGTGCACGCAGTTTTCTAAAACCCGAAATTTCTCTCAAAATATGGCTCACACTGCCTAATGAGATGTGTAGAGCCTCTAATAAATCTCTCTCAGTCAACCGACGATCTTCGAAAACCATATCCTTTATTTTGGCTATGATTTCTGGTGATGATGCGCTTTTTGGACGTCCTTCACGTGGATCGTTTTCAAGGCTTGTACGACCACGTTTAAATTCACCAACCCATCTTTCTACTTTTCTTATTGTAGGTGAACAATCATTATACACTTTTAAAATTCTTTCGTGGATTTCTTTTGGTCTACACCTTACAAAAATGAGAATTTTATCGCTGCACGATATTCAATTTTTTTCCATTGCTGTGACACGGCGACACTAAATGGCTTGTAAATAAAAAAGAATGAATTGACAGATTGAAATGAAACTTCACATACGTTCATATGAAGAGTGTACCAACAAAACAAAAAAAAATTGGGCTAGTAGCAACGTCTTCTCTTATTGAGCGACAAAACTTATTGAACAACCTGGTACTTGAAGTTGGACTCTGAATGCATGACATTGCAAATAATAAGGATTTCGCGGTATTATGACAGAATTAGCCTATTTGATCGAAGCATGGACGCATAAAATCTTTATTAAAGGCAGCGGACACGCTCAAAAACGTTATTGAGATAACTATGTTACTGGGGTCGTATGGCCCCTAGTAAAAAGCTCGCGACGTTAAAAGCGTCAAAAACGAGTTAGAATTACTAAATTTGAGCAACGCATGTCTAAAAATTTCGTCAACCCCGCCCCCGAATACAAACTCGTCCAGATTGATCGTTCGAATACGGTCGCTTTAGCTGGTTTTTCATGCTTCCAACGAGGTGAGCGTTCTAGTGCAAGCCGTAAGAGTCTATTCTTGGCTACCTCAACCGTTTTGTCGCTAATTTTCGCTGTTTCAACCGCGTCCGGTAAAACTCGCCCACTTTCACCCTTTAACAAAAACAACCCTTATTCATCTATCTGCATAAATTTTTCGTTGGTTTTTTCGTTAGTTCTGCATACTACCAGTTTCGAATCCTCGATCTATATAATATAATAAAATCGATATCATTTTTGAACGTGTCTGCTGCCTTTAATAGTTGGTCATTAGAAGGGCTTCAAAAACCACTTTATTCCATCGGAAGAAAAATCTTCGTATCGGAAAGTTCTTGGAAATGATTTCGGACTGAATCTGCGAGTTTTCGATATGTATCTCGTCTCGATGTGAATGAAGAAAGGCGAAATTCGTAGACCAGTTGAGTATTGCCAGTGCCTATACAGTGCATGTCTTGAAAAAGCTCTGCGGCGTATGATTTGACAGAGATGAATTTTTAAAGAAATGGCATTTTCTGTCTCTCCATGATTTTATTTTAGACCGCTTGCTCTCTCGCAGTTAGCTGTTCTTTTTTGGAATTGTATTGTCTTGTTTTTAGGGAAATAGACTAAATCTGTCATAATACTGCGGAACCGTTAATATTTTCCATATCAAAAGTCGATTGTGCTTTGAGTGTGCTTTCAAAGGCTGATCATAAAAAGGAATTCATAATGAAATGATGATTGTGCGGTCCGATTATTTGAAATTTCGAATATGCTCATACTAAAGTATTCGAATTTCGGATATTATTCGAAAGTCTGTTTTTGAAATATTCTGCTTTCGAATATTCGAAACCGCTTTTCGCGAAGTATTCGAGTTTCGAGTATTATTCGGAAACCAAAATTTTCGAATTTTGAATGATTCTGAATTCGAAAAATCATTCGAATAACACAATTCGGTCCGAAGTATGCTTCTTGCTGTGGGATCGCTAGAGTGTCTTCTTCCCATGCCTTGCTTATTCGGGAGAATTGATAACTCGATTTCGGCAGGTGTTGTGTAGGTCGGTCTACTTCACAATTGTGTGGAATTCGTAGACTTTGTCCCTGAGGTTTCCACATATTTGTGAAGTAGTCCCATGATGGGCCACCCTCCAGTGTGGAAAATTTAACCTGACCGCTTCCAAATGGAAGTTTGGAGTAGTCGCCTCTGGTTGTTGTATGTAGGGTAACATTTCAACTAAAACTCTTATGCGGAATCTCGAACACCACATTGACGTCAAAAATGTGTAGTCTCGTCTGTAGGGTCGAAAGACCAAAGTAAGAATTTCTAAACTTTGCTCATGGGACGCTAGAATAAAGCAGCCTCTTAGATCTAGGCTTAAAATTCTCAGTGGAGTTATTTTGTACCTTTCGGAGAAGCGCAATGTTTTTTTTTCAACAAGGAAGAGCAAAGCGGCCTCATGGAAGTTTTGTATGCTTTCAAAAGCCGTCTTTCATTTTTTAGTGAGCGCTTCGAGTTGTAAAGTGTACGAGTAATAGTAGTTTTCGGGTAACTTTGTTTTTCTTAGTGCGAGGAAAATTCATGTTTTCAGTTACTATTCTCCTTAGTCCACTAGTTCAGATCTGTGGACAACACGTTCAATCAGAGGAATCGAAGCAGGTGGAACAGGCTGGAGGGTATGACTTCAAGGCAGCTTCATCTATACCGCCTGAGTTCAACTTTGCCAAATAATCGCTCGTATATATATCATTAGTCCTTTTGCTGACAGCCTTCATTTTGTGGAGGGCAAACCTCATTGTTGAATATGATGGTTCTGTGGATCGTTTGCGTCGTGTGGTTCTTGTGTGCACCAAGTGCTCAAGCATGCTAATCAGCTCTAGTAGGATGATTGATGTTTTCATCTTCCCCAGCCTTATACAGTGCGCCTCAAAAGTATGGGAACGTTTTAGATTTCGAAGTTTCGCAACCATTTCAACCTTGCGGTCTCAAAGGCAGCAGACACGCCCAAAAATGGTGTTGATTTTATGACAAATCAAAGGTTTGGAGCTGGTTGTACTGGGATCTGACGAAAAAACGAACGAAAACAATGTGCAAATGGAGGAATAACGGTTGTTATGTTATCAGGCGAAAGTGGACGAGGGGTTTACGGCGCGCGGTTGAAACAGCGAATATTAGCAACAAAACGGTTGACATAGAGAAGCCGATATACTCTTACAGCCTGTACTGGAACGTTCACCTCGTTGGAAGCATCAAAAACCAGCCAAAGGGACCGTATTAGTATCATCAATCTGGACGAGTTTGTATTTTGGGGCGGGGTTGCAGAAAATTTTTGATTTGCATTGCTGAAATCTAGTAGTTTTCACTCGTTTTTGACGCTTCCAACGGCGTGAGCAGTCTACTAGGAGCCATGCGGCTTCAGAGACGTAGTTATCTCAACAACTTTTTCGAGCGTGTCTGCTGCCTTTAATTGGATGTCAAAATCGGATATCGTTTTTCGAATAATCCTACTAGGCGGAAAACCAGGAAGTTTCATGTAAAGATGAAAATTTTTTGGTTTTTTGAGGAGAAAAATGCCATATCACACCGCGTAAGAAGTATAGGAACCTGTGGTGAAAAGCTATTTAATTTCAAAACAACATTAGCACTCACTAATGAGTGAAGTGTTGGGCTTTTTCGGAGTTCATCTCTATGCGAAGTCATATAGGAGATGCGATCTGGAATCGACGCGGTCCTGATCTGCTGCGTATTCTTTTCTATTTCAACATTTGCAGCTGCAATAGCACGGGACGGGGCGATCGTCAGTGTTCTTCCCGACATGTGGAATTTAGTGACTAGAATCTCTTAGAGGTGCCCTATTGAATTCAAGTTAGAACAGCACGTCAGTGAATGTAACGTGATGAATTATGATGAGATGGCGACTAAACGACTCTGCCGCTGAGGTGCTGCAGTGGATTCTGGCCTTGTATTGTAAAAAATATGCTCTCCTGATGACCATGCTGGTTGGTTATCGTGGATACATGAATTTTGAAGGCCACCTTGTTGGTTCTAGATACAAAGCAGTTACTGACGAACCCCGAATCGAAGAAACCATCAGCTCCAATAACTGACGAAAAGCTCCTACTTCTCCGCTTGCTCTAAAAACGTGGTCGGTCTCGCCATCACCGCTTTATTGGTGTAAGTAAGTTAAATATGCAAGCTCTAACGGAATTCAGTACAACTGCGTAGATCTACGAAAGGATTAGCGCATTTAGAGTAAGCGGAAGGTGGAGAGCTTTTTGCCAGCTATTGGAGCTGATGGTTTCTTCGATTTGGGATTCGCCACTAACTGCTTTGTATCTGTAAACCAACAGGGTGGCTTTCAGAGTTTAGGCACTCGCGGTATCCGACCAGTATGAACGTCAGGGGTGTATATTTCAACAATATAAGACCAGAATCCTTTGCAGCACCTCAATGGCAGAGTGGTTGAGTCGCCATCAGATCACAACTTTGTACTCACCGATTTGCGGTTCTAGCATGATTTCAGTAGAACACCTTCTAATCCAGAAATTCTGCGATCGGGAAATACTGACAACCGTCCCGAACCATTGTAGCCGCAGATGTTGACATGGCCAAGAATATCGGTCGCGTTGATGCCAAAAAGCGATGGAATATGGCATTTTTCTTATCAAAAAAATGGTGAAATTTTTACTTCCAGATGAAACTTTCCAGTTTTTGCTTAGAGGGGTTATTTGAGACGCGGACCCCGAATTCGGCATCGATGTTGAACAGCAATGCTGAAGTTATTGCGCAGCCTTGAAATTTTATACTTTCCTTTACATTAGACGCGCGCTGTAATGAAGATTGATGGGGAAGGGGCAATATGAATGGTGCTTCATCGATTAGCTCCTTTTCTTTTGAAGCAGATATACGTCCGCGAGCGAGCGTCTAAGTTTCGCTGATAGATTTTTCAGGAGAGGGATTTCTCTGCTCTCCGACCACGTGGACCACTGGTGTGTTCGAGACTTGCCTTCCTTTTGTTTTGCCAATTAACGATTTTGCCAAAGCTTCTTCAATTTGCTGTCGACACAGGAGCGATGATGAGTGCCACGCCAAACAGATTAAAATATCAATGACTGAAGTCATGCGCACAATTGCTGAGCTGTACCGACAGTGGTTATCCATTTACCGTGGCAATAAATAGACCGTAGAGTTTTTATTCCTGCATTTTTCCCTCTAATCTTCGCTTCGCGCAATAAAGTGTTTGCAGTTGAAAGACGTGACCGCTTTCGTTTTTCTTATTCAAATGAAGTGTGTGCCCCAAGTAGTCACTACCTAAGAATGTTTATATTCGCGTGTTATTGAAGCACATATCATCCATAGTTGACTGAACATTTGAGCCCACGGAGAACTACATAGGTGATCGCATCAGAGCCCATTCGAGGATGTTTCTAATAGGGTGAACATAGTTTTTTTGACTTGCAACTTCTGCGATTTCCCTTCTGCACAAGAATTCATGGCGCAAAACTTCATCGTTAGGCTTTGCGAGCTATTCCCTAATCAACTATATTTGTTTTATGAATTATCGACTTTTTTTGAATTGGTCTTCAGATTATCTTGTGATTTTTTTGCGGTCGATAATTCATAAAATGGATACAGTTGATTGGGGACTACCTCGAGGTCTTTGCATAGGAGAGCAACTGCGGAATTTGCAAATTGCTGAAAAGGAAAAAAACCTGAATTTACCTCATTGAAAAAATTCCGCAAAAGTGTGGTGTTCTCAGCGAGATCTAATGTTTAATCAACGAAAGCTGTTTTGGTGCTCCAGTAGGAGGTAATATAAACATTTTTGAATAGTAACTACTTGGACCACACCCTACATTCAAATGTGAAATTTGGAAGTGGTCAAGTTCGACCGAAAGCGGCTAGGAGAATTGGATAGCGAAAGAGCATACTCTCTCGATGGATGGCAGGATGCCTCCGAGGAAGCGGCCTGTTACGCCCTCTCATTCCTGAGTTCAAGGGTCTAACGTCGCGTTCGCTAAAACCGGCGAAATCATGCCTGGAAAGGGCAGGGGCCAAGTTCTACGGGATTTTCAGAGAAAAACGGAGAGCTGGATTTGCTATATTCTTCTCACTGTCGCTGAAACCGTAAATTCTCGTCATGCTTGTAGCGAGAAATTGCGTATTTGGCGACAGTCTGTGTTGAGTAGCAATCTCACCCTGCGCTGGCTACGTCCAACTCAGGGAGGCTCCCATCAGACTTGGTCTAAAAACCGACTGAGTCCGGGGCGGAAGCACCGGCCTTGGGTGCATTAGCTCTACCCGTGTGCGCGCGTGGAACACCAGTATCGATTGGGTGGATTGTGAACGCAAGCAGACGGTCGCGGACGGACTCATTGAGTTGATTTTCTGCCCCCGTCTGTCACTATTTCGATGCGTATCAACCGGGTGGGTCTCAGTCGATCGACCAGGTGGGGCGGGGGCCGGAGGCCGTCCGCTCCTCGTTGATCTAGTCATATTACGGAGTGATGGTTCAGCACTCTGTGTCTGGTGGTGAAGGATGACTCTAAGTCGCTCTCTGGGAGAACTAACTATTGATAATTTTTACCGTGGGGATGCTGCAGGGCGTGGGGAAGAAACGGCAATGCGGTCGGTCGCAGCTGGGGTCGCCTTTCTAGTACGGATCAGAACAGGGTGGTTCGATCAAGGCGAAAATATTTCTCATTTCTTCCGCATTCGAGGCGAGAAAGTCCGTTGTCTATACAGGTGTTGTAGCGAAAATTTCACAAATTGGGGCTAGAAATTCCGTACTTTAAGTAAATTCTCGCGACAAAATGAGACTAGATGCCTCCCAAACCTGGGCATATCCGGTTTTCGTGTGAGGCATCTCGCGATCCATTGCGCTGAGCACATAAAGTCTAGCTTGCTCGGATGAGTCCGGGCGAAGCAAGCAGCGGAGCGATCGGCCATGGCAAAATACAACAGTGATAAGGAGATTTTGACATGATAATCCCGATTAGCCTTACTTCGACCTGCTCAAAATGAGGGAGCTGAGCTATACCTTCTATTGCACTACGCAAAGATTAGAGAGAAAAAATGCAGAGGCAGAAACTCCACAAACTTTTTTCAACCCAATGCTTCGCTTCTTTGCCAAAATATCCGGGATTTTGACTTCTTGCAAATATATTGAGTTTAAAAAGAGAATTGAGACCCTGATTCCATCGATTTACAGTGCTATCAGCGTTATCGTGCGGGTTGCCTTCACCTAACCCACTCATTGGCTGCTTTCTTTTATTTTTGCTTTGCGGAAGCCTCGCGCTGACCATTCAGATGTCAGAAATGGGTTTAGCCATTGTTGATGCTCAGTACTTTCCCAGATGTTCGTTATGATACCAATTTCTTTCCGTTTCTTTTTGAACATTGTTGTTTGAGTCCGTTCTTTCACATGGTTACAGTTGTGTCCGGTGTTTACCGGATATTGAACAGAGATTCTTATGTGTATGCTAATTCGGTTATTTCCAAATGTTGAATTTTTCTTGCACTGAATCGAAAAAAACTGCGCCGCGAGCTACTGGAGTGTGCGTAATTTTTTTACTGGAACTGTATCTGATAATGGAGCAGCGAACTATGCGGCCTTTGATTTTCGGCTATGGATTTAACGCCTGGGATCTGCTAAATGATTTCTTATGTGAGTGCAGAACGTTTCCTGATCTCTTCAAGGCATCACGGTTTGTCATGGCACTGGGATGGCCCGTACAAATTGTGGGCCCCTTCTCTTCGACTTGGAATTTCGTGCGGCCCGTCCCTAGCTTGGAAAATCATGTGGCTCTTCTCTCCATTTCGGAAATTTTCACGGTATCCCGGGTGGGTCGTGAGCGTTAACTCTGAAGGGATAACATATTTCACAGAAAATTTGATGCCCTAGTGGATGAATCGCAATTAAAACTTCTTGCACCGCTGAAGACTACCTATTTTTGTATGGTGGTCGGCGGAGCGGCTGCGGCACCCACCCTTAGGCCTATTTTAGGGGGTTTTTAGAGTTCCACCGCGGCGCGGCTCGATTTAATGATTCATATGCGAATTTCAAGCGGCGCGTTACCGATCGATTCTCACAGGAAACATCCCTTCGCGTTGCCATGGAACTCTAAAATAGACCTTAGAGTTCCATCGCAGCGCTGCGCGATGAGATGTTTTCTTTGGGCATAGATCGGTAACGCGCCGCTCGTCGATTCGCATATGAATCATGAAACCGCGCAGCGGTGGAACTCTAAAAACCCTTCTTACTGCCACCCAGAGCTGCGGCCCCGTTGTGGTCTTCGTCACAGTCGGTCGAAAAACCATCTCAGTCCGTCTGCTTCCGATTGTCCATAGCGCCACCCTTTCCCTCTACAAAACTTGCAATTAATAGAGGCAGCCGTAGATATAGGATAGAGCGGTTTTACAAGGAAAACTCGCTTATCGACCGGGTGGTCAACCGACGAATGCGGGGATTGCGACTAGGGCGCAGCGGGACTCATTGGGTGCGTCGTTTACGCGCGTGGAGCATCGGTATCAACTGGGTGAACTGCGAACGCACGCAGATGGTTGGAGACGGACCCATCAGGTGGGTTTTCTGCACCCATCTGTTACGATTTCGGTGTGCATCGACGGGGTGGGACTCAGTCGATCGGCCACGTTTGACGGGCCCTCTGTGATCATTATAGAGTGAGCCTAACCTTGCAAAAGTTGAAACATGCTGATAAGCGAAATTTGACGTGGGTACCAAACATCTATCTGAGCCGTCCATTATCGGGAGCAGTTCTTTCTCCCCTTGTTTCACATTCGTTTTGTTCAGAAACTGTTGCTCAGTATGTATGTTGCAACTATGTATGTGTCTTCCAATACGGAGCCATCATACTGGGCCGTATTAATCGGCGACAAAACCGTGGTGCGAGAGGGACCGAAGTGATGAGATAGTGACATTTAGGATCGAGCAGTGTGGCAAGTCCGGGGTAAACTTACCCATAACCCGTTGTTTTATTGTTGATGAATCCGGTTCTTGGACTCTGCGTCCACTTTGGCAGCGCCATTCACGGTTCTGCCGAAGCTACGCCTTTCGTTCTCTTTTCCATGTGGAAACAACAACACATGATGGGGTAAGGGTCGAAGAAAAGGCTCGCACCCAAGCCAAAATTTCAATCGCTACTGAGACCCAATTTTCTCCAAGGGGTTGGAATCCCTGGGTGAGCGAATCTTCTCTTCGATTCCCCACTATGTGTAAATGAGCCGGTTTTTCTTGTTAAGTCCTTGACGACAATCCAGTTGTTAAAAAAGGCTTTGTCAATTTATTTGGTGTTTAGCCGTTATTCAGAGTGGAGAACGTATAAATTTCGAGTGCACCTTTTGGAGCTTCAGTTGTTGGCAAGTTGATATGTTTTATTGTTCTACTATTTTGTTCGTGTGGAATTCTGCGAATAAAGAGTTTGTTCTGTTTTTTTTTGTCGTATAATATAAGTGGCTCAAAGACGTTCAGAAACTTCAACTCATACCGAAAATTGGTTTCAAAGTCGTCTATTAGGGCGTTTGTTATCTTTCCAATCTCGTTCTTCTGAACTTTGCGTCGGCTCGCATGCGATTTCTTCCGTGTCTCTTCATGGGATCAGCTCGTTTCAGTAGTTAGAATTTCATATTGGGCCACACTCTAATCATGCACGCGGCGAATAGCTTTCCATGTGGTTCTTCCCAGTTTTGAAACAACCTACAACCCGCTTTGATACAAGTAAACGGTTGCCTTGTTAACGATAGGATGGGAACGTTGTGGAAAAGCGTCTCTCAATTTGACGGAAAGTAGATCTCTACTTGTCGACCAGTTTCGAGAGCTTGTTGCTTCCTCATCAACAAGATAAATGCCTTCTTTCATGCACTCGATGTCCTTCAATCCGCAAGTTGAGCTCGCTGAATGGAAGGGTCAAATTTTGTTCAAATCGATTGAAAATGTTTTTTTTTTCAAAAGACGATCATTCGAAAAAAAAAATCAATTTGCCCTAGTATACTGTACAGCAGGGGTGTTTCTTAATCAAAAATATTTTTCGGTAAATCGTTAATTTTCGCTGAGAAGACCGTGGTAATCCGTTTATGCGTTAACACGTTAATTTTGCACTTAGTAAAAAAATACAAAAAACGTTATCGCCTGGCCCCAGAAGAAATCAAAAAATTGCCAGAGCTCTGAGAAGGAACGAGTAATACACTATGCATGTATATGTACGTTCGAGACACCGTCTATCCTTCTTAGACGGCAAATAAGTATGTATGTGCAAAAACGAGCATTTTTTGAAAACAAATTTTTCATGGAAAATGATCAATTCTACCATCAAAAACAACGAAGTCGTCCTACTCAAAAGCTTGAAAAAGGCTAGCATGAAATACCTACTAGTATTGAGAGCGAGTAAATAATTTCTCGTTCGAAAAGTGATGTGCCTGTACATTCTATCGCATGAGAACATCGCATCTTCAGAATGTTAGAAGCAGAATGAACGTTCTCTCAATGAAAAAGCATAAAAAGCTACTTATGAGTTTGTGATGATGAGTTGAAACGGTTTTAAGTATGACTGAAATCCAACCTCGAGCTCGCAGCAACCAGGGTTCTCCTGTGACGCTGATTGAGACCTAACACGTTGAAGCTTGAGCTGGACTTTAGCACAGAGAAGACGATGGTCGGATCCACAGCCAGCGCCGCGCTTCACAGGTACGTCTTTCAATGATGACTGGAAACGCGCATTGATAGAAATGTAGTCTAGGACCGCTGGGTGGTGGCCAACGTGTATCAACACCCCCGAGGAGGCGGGAGAAACGGGGGAGGCGCGAGGTTCCTGGGACAGGGGCTCTCTACACACCGAGGGAGCAGTTGTCCCGCCTCTTACTGCCCTAATTCCACTCGGGACCACTTCGCTCGCGTTGAGTGGCGTGACGTTTCAAACTGCAGAAACGGGGTAGCTCCTGCCTCGCTGTGTACACAGACCCTGTCCCGAGGTTCTTTATTGGGCTAGTCCGCGTTGCGTCCAATCAGGAACCTCGCTCCTCCCCCGTTTCTCCCGCCTCCTCAGGCTGTTGATACACGATGGCCACCACCCAGCACCGCTGAGTCCTTGCCATTTTGGGGCTATTCATACTTCCAACCTCTAGCTCTGCCAGAGCGGCCCGCGCGGAAAAAGAGCTGAGTATGAATGAAATTCGCCCCGCCTCAGCCGTGTCTCTGGAACATTCATACTCCCCTCTCGCACCGCCGAGGTATTTGTTGGTTGCATTACTTGTTGCACTAAATTAGGTCGCGTAACCCGTTAATGCGTTAACACGTTAATTTTGCACTCCGTTAAAAATGTTAAAAACATTACTTGACCACAAGTAAAACCTACAAATCACCGGAGGTCCCAGAAAAAATAAAATAGACCTTCTAATGACGTCAGTAGGACGTCGTTGAAAGCACGCAGGGCTCCAGAAGCCGTAGGCACAGCCTCGTGGGAAGTAGGTAGGGCCCCAGATGACGTCGTCAGGACTTCGTGAAAAGTGGTTGGGGCTCCATATGACGTCATGATGGCGTCGTGGAAAGTGGGTGGGGCTTCAATTGACGCGGTCAAAATTGCGTGGAAAATGGCTAGAGCTTCGAATGACGTCAGCAGCATGCCATCGGAAGTAGGCAGAGCTTCAGATGACGACGTCAGGACCAGGGCTGGGCACACGTTCCGGCATACCGATTCTGAATATGCACCCACTTTAGCTCGGTAATTTTTAGGCACCCCCCCTAAGGGAAATCGAAATCGACTGTTTTCCGAAAAGTTGAGCGCAACAGCCATGATTTTGATTTCCTAATTTTGATAATCAAGAATTTAAAAAAAGCACTGAATATAGAAAATTCCGAAAATGTAAACAAAAAAGGTAGTGTAATTTTTAAACTTCAAAACAATCGCATGAGGAAAATTTGTTAGTAATACAAAAGATAAAACAATTTTCATTACAAAACAATTGAACAATTACAAACAACAGAACAACTACTATTGCGATAATTAATGTTTCCTGTCGAATGTTTTCATGAACCTATGAAGGATTAGGTAATCTGTGTTTGGTTGTACTGATGTGGAAATCAGAACTATTTTGTGTTGTGGAACAATTTTAGGATTCATGTGATGCGTAAGGAGTAGAAAACAAGAGTTTTACCCTCCTAGAATGCCGCAATCCTTCAGAGATTCGGCTTGCCGTGCGATACGGTGTTTGTACGCAGCTACACAGCGCACTTGGGAGTGAACGCGCACACAATATTAATAAAAAATGTATTTTATTACAGAACGGGGAGGAGAAAAGGATTGAAACTGAAAGGAATGGAAGATGGTGAGTGTAGTCTATTCTGGGTGTACCCATTTTAGAAATTCAATGTAAATAAATAAAGTTAGAGCGGGTGTAAATATTCAGCCGTGACAAGGTTCATTCAAACGAACCTAGTTGATCAAATGTAGCATTAAACAAGAGAGCAAAGGATATTGTGAGAAAGATGAGAATCTGGCAAACATTTGAGTCTCAATAGGATCGATTTTTAATGTGACTTAAGGACCTTAAATCTCGTCCCGGTTTTACCCTGAAAACCGGGACAAAACCGGGACGAGTTTTAAGGTCCTTAAGTCACATTGAATATTAAACCTACTGCTATTAAAAGGTTCGCCCGATTCTCCTCTTTCTCTCAATGCTCTTAGTTCTCATGTTTATTGGTGTTTTTAAAGGCAGTGGTCGCGATCAAATATGCTTGTCGTCTTTTTCTCTCTAAACCCTTTTCTGGGTCTCGTGTAGTAGGACCTATAAGGAAAAATCGCGAAAAAACCACTGTTTTGGGCAAAATTTGAAGCCCGAACTTTCTTGTCTTTCGATGGTGGACGAGCCCACTCCATATCATCGGCATCGATGACCTCTTATATCAAGAACATCAGCTGGCTTGAAATTGAATTTCAATCAATGAACCTTCGAATCTATGGACACATCTAGTCAAAAACACTGACTGGAGTGCTTTCTTTCATTGCTCAACTGTTTTTATTAGGTAAATTTGGATTTATTTCTACCTCTGAATGTCGATGATTTTTGACTGCTCGGCATGAGACTGCGATCTTTTTCGTCGGCGCTGTGCACGTGTGCACGAAGTGGAATCTTTGGATCCTAGAAACTCTAATTTTAGCCCGTTTTTCACCGCGCTACCTTCATAGTTTTTCAGCTGTTTCTGATATAAGCTGATTTTTGTAGTTTTTTCGATAACGTTTTTCATCGTGACCACTGCCTTTAATCAACTAGGTTCATTTGAATAAACCTTATCAAGTTCCGAAATTTCACTCCGCTCCAACTTAGTTTGTTTACATTAAATTTCTCTAATGGATACATTGAAAGTATCCTTTTTCTGCCTTCTTCCATTTACTCTAATTTCAAGCATTATCTCCGCCCCGTTCTGTAATAAGATACATTTTTTAATTAATGTTGTGTGCGCGTCTACACCAGTGCGCGCTGTGCAGCTGCGGACAAACACCGTATCGCACGGCCAGCCTAGTCTATGAGAGATTATGGCATTCAAGGTGGATGAAACTGGGGTTATATGTACAGGATACTTCTCAATGAGGACGGCGCAGTCATTCGCTTCTTTCATAGGAACTTGCAGTCTTCAATTTTCACAGTTGGCACTCTTCATAAGTCACATTCTCATGAATTAAAATCTATTGACTAGTTGTGATACTGACTGTGCTATCTGTACTTTTAAACTGTCGAAATAAAGCCTAGCCTGCTCGGATGGGTGCGGGCGGAGTAAGCAGCGGAGCGGTCGGTCATGGCAAAATGTAACAGTGATAAGGAGATTTTGACATGATAAGCCCGATAAGCCTTGCTTCGACCAGCTCAAAATGAGCGACATAGGCTATACATCGGCCAGCTAATTTTTTTAAAACTTGAACGATAGCTTCACTGGGCGCTGTCTTTTATTCTTGCCTCTAATAGGTAGCCACCCGCCTAATCAATGAACGTTGCATCAAAGAAACATGACACCACATCAATCCTTACTTGCTACAAGATAACAGTAGTTGTTATTCCTTCATCAAAACTAACTTCGACAGCAACTATGAATTATTGCGAACACAACCTGCCTCTTTATCAATAATTTGAATCCCTTAAGTGTTCGCCTCAAAAAGCGGAGAAGTAGATATGGCAACTCAGAAGAATAGTGTGTATTTTTTCCTGAAATTCGACAGAACAGGCACTTCGTTCTTTTTTTGGTGTTCGGTTTAGGCACCCCCCTTTGCCCTCTCTGCAACGTCTAATATGCACCCCCTAAGGTTAACCGGGACGCGTGCCCAGCCCTGGCCAGGACGTCGTGGAACGTGGGTGAGCACTTAGATGGCGTAAGAAGGACGTTGTGCGAAATGGGCGTGCGTGGCGTCCTAGAAAGTCAGTAGCACTTTATGTACAATGCCCGTCCTCGTAATCGGCAAATCAGCGAGAAAAATGCGTGTTTGCGTTTTTTTGCGCCCCTTTGATATACCTCTGTCAGATTTGAATCTTCTGGATTGAGAAAGACATCGCTAGAATCGTCTCATCAAAATCTACAAGATGGTGTCAAAATTTCATTGATTTCTTGAACTATATGATCTAGTTCCGCAATCGCGTTCAGTTCGCAAAGTCTCATTATCACAATCGTAGAAGCAGAGCGGTTGTTTTGAGAATGATTCTAGTTAAATTGTTTAAAAACAACCGCTTCGCTTCTACGATTGTGATAATGAGGACTGAACGCGATTGCGGAACTGAACTGTACCTTAATTATAGGCATGTTGCTTAATGGAAAGAGCAACATACCTATAATAAAGGTATAATATAAGGTATCAATGAAATCCAAACACCATCTTGTAGATGTTGATGAAACGCTTCCAGCAATATCTTTCCTACCTTTAAAACCCCAAATTTCACAGAGTTATTCCAAAGGGGCGCAAAAAATGCGCTTTTTGCGAAGTTCCAGGGTGGGTATTGTAGAGCGTGCGACGCGTGGTGGAAACTGAGTAGCGCTTCGTGTGGAGTGTGCGCCGTGTGGTGCAGTCCATACAGAGCGTGCGCCGCTTGTTAGACAGTGAGTGGCCTTCAATCCCCGCTCCCAACCTTCATTTGATAGCTTACTCAACCGTAGAGAGGTGGATCAGACCACACATTTCCTTTTTGGAAGACAAGTTCGAATTATTTGATATTGAGAAGAAATAACTAAAACAGACAAACAGTGGAATGGGAAACATTGAGGTCAGCGATATATTTCACAGCAAGCAAAAATTGACCGCGCCGCAAGCCGACGCGATCGCACGGCCCCAGTTTTTTAATCTGCCATTGAAACAGATCAATCAGAGCCATAATCCCACTGCAATTAACGAACTCAATTCAACGCGATTTTAGCACTTTTTCGTTAACCGTTAATAGCTAATTTTCCAAAATAAACCGCGTTAACCCGTTAATGCGTTAACACTTTAACGTTATAACGCACAACCCTGGTGCGGGGGACGCCGCAGAAAGTAGGTAGGACCAGGGCTGGGCACACGTCCCGTTATGGCGATTTTGAATATGCACCCCTCCTAGCTCGGTACTTTTAGGCACCCCTTTGGGAAATCGAAATCGGCCGTTTTTCGAGAAGTCGAGCCCAACAGCCATGATTTTGACTTCCTGATTTTGACAAACAAGAATATAAAAGAGCACTGATTAGAGGAAACTCCATAAATTTCCATAAAAAAGGAGTATTTTCTAAACCAAAACAATCCCATGAGGAAAATTTTGTTAGTAAGACGGTAAGTTATGACAAAAGGTAAAACAGTTTTCATTTCAAAACAATTCAACAATTACAAACAACAACAGAACTACTACTATTGCGATAATTAATGTTTTCTGTCGAATGTTTTCATGAACCTATGGTTAATCTGTGTTTGATTGTTTTGATGTGGAAATCAAAACTATTGTGTTTTGGACCCATGTTGGGATTCATCTGATGCGTAGGGAGTGGAAAACCCGAGTTTAACCCACCTAGAATGCCGCAGTCCCTTAGAGACTCGGCTTCCCGTGCGATATGGTGTTTGTATGTTTTCGAACGAACGAAAATTGAAAAAAAAATCGTTTTTAAAAATTTCGAAAGAACGAATTTCGAAAAACTTTCGAAATTTCGGAGGTCGAACGAGCGAAATTCGAAACTATTCGAAATTTCGTATTTTTTTGGAAATTCGTCGAAAATTTCGAACTTTTTTCGAAATTTGTCGGAACTTTCGAAATTTGTTCGAAAATTTCGTTCGTGTACAACTATAGTTTGTACGCAGCTACACAGCGCATACGGTGATGGACGCGCACACAATATTAATAAAAAAATGTATTTCATTACAGAACGGGGAGGAGAAAAGGATTGAAACTGAGGGAAATGGAATATGGTAAAGGTGGTTCATTTTGGATGTACCCATTTCAGAAATTTAATGTAAATAAACAAAGTTAGAGCGGGTGTAAATATTTACCCGTGACAAGGTTCATTCAAACGAACCTAGTTGATCAAAAGTAGCATTAAACATGAGAGCAAAGGATATTGTGAGAAAGAGGAGAATCTGGCAAACACTTTAGCATCAATAGAATAGATTTTTAATGTGATTTAGGGACCTTAAATCGCGTCCCGGATTTGCCCCGAAAACCGCGACAAAATCGGGACGAGCTTTAAGGTCCTTAAATCACGTTGAATATAAAACCAGTTGTTATTAGAATGTTTGTAAGATTCTCCTCTTTCTTCCCATGCTCTTAGTTCTCATGTCTAATGTTGTTTTGATCAACTAGGTTCATTTGAATGAACCTTATCAAGTCTAAGGAATTTACCCCGCTCCAACTTAGTTCATTTACATTGGATTTCTAAAAAAAATGAAAAAAAATAATGGATACATTGAAAGTATCCTATTTCTGCCTTCTTCCAATAACTCCAGTTTCAATCCGTTTCTCCTCCCCGTTCTGTAATTAAATACATTTTTAATTAATATTGTGTACGCTGTGTAGCTGCGTACAAACACCATATCGCACGGCAAGCCGAGTCTCCAATGGATTGCGGCATTCGAGCTGGATAAAACTCGGGTTTTTTTGAACAGGGCACTTCTCAAGGAGGAAGATGCGATCATTCGCTTCTTTCACAGGAGTTTGCGAAGTCTTAATTTTTTTGATTCCGTAAGTGTTCGCCTGAAAAAAAAAACGGAAAAAATATGACAAATCAGAAGATTTTTTTCCCTGAAATTCGACTGAACATGCACTTCGTTTTTTCGGTTCTCGGTTTAGGCACCCGCCTTTGCCCTCTCTGCAACTTCCAATATGCACCCCTCTAAGGTTAACCGGGACGCGTGCCCAGCCGTGGGTGGGACCCAAGTGGAAGTGCGTCGGGCGCCGCATAAAGCATTTGGGACCCAACTGGGAGTGGGCACCACGCCGTAGAAAGGGTACGGCAGGCCAGTGGGAGTGCGCAGGACGTCGTACAAAGTATACAGAAATATATCGGGAGTGCGCGTGCGCACATGTTCGAGAGAGTTGCAATTAGGTTTGAATGTTTAATGCAAAGGTTAAAATGCACGCCTCCACGTGGAAGGTACGCAAGAAACCGACAAGGCTGTCGGGCGGTTATGAATCTTGGCTCAAATCTAGCTGGAGGGGACCTCCAAGATTCAATCCAAAAAATGAAAGTTGTCTCTGATATGGGTTTCGCGATAGCGTTATCAGTCATTGTCTATTTAGAAAATCTGTAGAAACTACCCCTGGATTGCCTGTACATTCAACAAAACCAACATATCTTATCAAACTTATCAAAGACCACCCGCATCGCTTCATTTCTGAAAACGAACCCACCGATTTCAGCTTCTCCCGCTCTGCCATGGCGATGTCTCTGGATCATTCATATTTCAGTGGCGGGGCGCGAGGTGCGGGAGGTCGAAATTCATACTCACCTCGTCGTCCGAGCGGGCCGCTCTGGCAGAGCGAGAGGTTAGAAGTATGAATATCCCCTTAGTGCACGCCAGTTGACGTATTAATGAAACAACGGGAACCTCCCGGGAGGGTCCGGAGTCCCCTCACCGCATACATCGGCTGGTTCTAAAAACCTTCCCGGGAGGGTCCCATAGTTTCATGAATACAGCCACAGGTGAGTTGATGCGTACGAGGGTGTTGATAATGACTGTTTCCAACTACTACTCAGAAGTTTTTCAACAATTTAACATCCACTATTCCAACAGCTTAACGATTGCCTCGTTAAAGGCAGCGTACGTGCAAAAAACCGTGTTTATTTTTATCACAATTTTGCGCAGGTCTGCTTACCAGGTTGTCACATATCATGAAGAGACCACCCAAAACACTCAAGTTTCAGAGAAAAACTCGTTTGAAAATCTCGCAGCATTCAGCTTCCTTTTTCTCACGTCTGTCCGGTGTGTCTTGTGTATTACACAAATATCGGAAATTTGAACGGCTGAATTGGTTTAGCCCCCCTAATTTTCTGGGTTCCGCAATTCTTTTCGCTTTTCTGCTGTCAATGACCATCTAAAAATAGGAGGCTTTCAATACCCACGTCTGAACTCGAAAATTCTTCGGAATAAAGAATTAAGAAAATTGGATTTCCGCGGCCGGCCGAAGACTGTCGTGGGGTTTCTGTTCCTCGTGTTAGATGATCGACCGGGAAAACGCCTTTTCAGACCACGGAGCGATTTTCACGAGCCTTTAACATTATGAATACGCAACATTCAGATCTCAAGCTTCGCCAACTATCTCCACTTGGTTCATACATTGGATTGAGAAGAAAAACACAGATGTGGTTTTCTGCGCGGACGCTGCATTTAAGTTGTCGATAAGGAGTCGGAACGTTGTAAGAAGGCGCTTCTCAACTTGCCCAAAGGTAGGCCTCAACTTGACCTAGAGTAGGTGTCTAGTTGTTGAAAGTCGGTTTCAGCAACTTGTTGCCTACTTATTATTAAGTAAAGAACTTCCTTTCAACTACTTGTTGGTCATCTACTATCAAGGTAAACAGCTCTTTCTGAAAGCTTGTAGCGCTCCGATCAACAACGTAAAGATCTCCTTTCAACAAGTCTTCACCCTCTCTTTGAAGGCAGTGTTCACGAAAACTTCGTCCTTGATTTTCCAATGAAAAACAATTATGGTAGCCCACAGAAGCAGAACAGCGTTGAAAAAACGGTTTCGAAAGCCGTCCCAGAGGTAAAAAACGGTTTCGAAGATTATCCTAGTGGGCAAGGCCAGCCTCCTTGGGTCTAGTTGTTGTCATAAACACCGACACGGCTCTATCACTGCCACGCTTTGACCTAAGACCATCAGCAGTTTTTATATTGAATTAGGCAATGGATTGGACAGATTTTTGCCTGACGAAAATTTCCGGATGTTTTCGACAATCAATTATCGAATCTAATGTCTTTTTCAAGGGAAAACCATCGCGGATGATTGCAGGTCAAAGCGTGGAAGTGATAGAGACGTGTCGGTGTCGATGACAACAACTGGACCCAAGGAGGCCGGCCTTTCCCACTGGGTTAACCTTCAAACCCATTTTCTGTTTCTAGGAAGGCTTTTGAATCTATTTTTTCAGAACTGTTCTGCTTCTGGGGGCTACCACCATTGTTTTTTTAAAGAAAACTCAAGGACGAAGTTTGCCGTCAACAGTGCCTTTAACTAGTTAAACACTTCCATCAAACTACTTTTTCGCACTTATCAACAAGAATCCTACTAACTATATTTGGCTAAGTGGGTGTGACCGTCTGTGTGTGTGTGTGTGTGTATGAGAGAGAGTGAACGGAAATTAGTCACGACGGCCTGTCGTTCACAATTGACACCCGGCTGTCACACCCACTGTCCACGAATGCAACGGTGGTCATTGACCTCGCTTTCGTGTCAATGGGCAAACAAGGGAACAATCAATTCTGAGTACTGTTCTACTGCACATATTTAGCTTCATTTGTGCCTATTGCTTCATCTGTTCATTCTTAATCACTTTCTGGAGAGATAGCTTTCTGGGATGAACTCAAGAACTGAGCGCGACATCAATCTAACCCCAAAAATTTCACCAAACCGTGGAAAAGTGTGACATAACTTTCTCCGCAGATTCTCTTATTTTAAATCTGTGTCAGACTGTGAAGGATTATGCATTGCATTGCAAAAGTTCCCTGCGTGAGCTTGATTGAGCAGTGTAGCTGATTCACGTAAAAACATGCAGGAGCGCGCAAGTTTTTTTTTGCAGACAGAAGCTTTTTGTGACGTTTTCTGCTTATACAACTCTGAGAAATATTGCCGCGACTTTGCCGCAACTCCTCCGGTTTCACCCCGTGGTAGTGTCGCGGAAGAGTTCCGGGGGGAGTCCCAGTAGAGTAGCAAAAGCGTGATCCACGGAGAAGTCGCGGCAAAGCCGCGGAAGATTCCAGGGTCGCGTGGGAGTTGCGGGATGGTCCGGGATGGCGAAGGAGGCGTGGGGCAGTAGCGGAAGAGTCACGGCAATATTTCTCAGAGAAGGGGCCACATCGCCATATCTCGCTTCAAAATTGACGAAATGTAATTTTGAGGCAGTTTTCGTGTTCCTCTCAGTGAGGCAAATGGAGAGTCATTGCGACTCCGGTATCCTGTTGAAAAAGGTCTATCTCCTTCTAAAATGCACAGATCATAAAATGAAAGATTTCTGCTATTATGATCATCTGACCAGTTCATAGTGAGGGATTTTTGGTGCAAATAAGCATTTTTCGATGCACTTCTTGAGTTCAATCTATTATTTAATAGTACTATCGTATTGGACTCAATGGAAGCAATTTAGAAATTACTTCAAAATTTAAATCGGACCACTTTGAAGCAAGTTATGGCGACGCAGCGCTTTGTGAGCGCGAAAAAAAAACGCCGCAAAATGCTTTTTCTGCCGAAAAATTGTGCGGTACTGTACCTCAGGGGTGAAATTGGATATTATAGTCCGCCCACCGTGTATAGCAACCCTGCCAAGCTCAAGATCTCAATTCGATCAATTAAGTGAGAAACTACACGGAAAAAGTCGACCCCGCTCACAACACCCTAAGGCCCTAGTTATACACCAGTGTTTCGCCGCCTGGCTTCCGCGGCACGTCTGCTATTGGTCAATTTCGAAATCTCACCAATCGCAGAGGTCCCGCAAAAACCAGCGGCACCGAATCGCCGATGTATAACAAGGGCCTAAATGCATAATCAAGCGTTTCGACCCCGAAAAGGTAATCAAAATTTTTGCAAACGGAAAAATTAGAAAAAAAGCGATGCTCAGAAGCAAAATGTACAGTAGCAGAGCTCTCGGTTTCCTTTCCGAGGCGGTGTGCGTAGTTAGGCTTTTGGGGCGGGTCGACTTTTTTCTTGAAGTTTCTCACTTATTAGAGCGAATTGAGATCTCGCGCTTGCATAGTTTACCAAGAATGTGCAGTTGATTCTACGAGAGGAATAATGGTAACGCTGGCTCTCTTCCTGAGATGCAACATCTCTCTCCAATGATTTCTCCTCTCCTTCCTAGGCCTTGTAACATTTCTCTTCGTGCATTCGTCTTCGGCAGTTAAATCCAAGAAAGCAGATGTTGAATATCCATTGACTTGAACCACTCAAGGAGCATACTTCATCACCTGCGATACCGTTGCGTCTAGATTATTTATGCGCTATGCCTCCGTCTTTCCTGTAGACCGCGTCCACGAAATCTACAAAGAGCGGTTGAAGGATCACTCCAAAGGTGAGGATATCGGAGCAGAGTACCGGCATCAATTACTGTTTTTCTGTCGATTTCCGTATGTGTTATTCGTCCGTTTCTTGTCACGGAGAGTGACTTTGTCCCAAAATCGCTTATCGTACGACTGACGAGGAAAGTTGAACTGCGTCGCTTTCCTAGACGAAAGGTACCGTTGCCTTTTTGACATGCTCCGAAATTGATACGTTGAAGAAAATAGTTTCCTCGGCAAGTGTAAAACAGTTGAGCCGAGTCGATTGGCTTAACTGCATGGACCTCAGACATGTTGGCTCCTGGATGAATACTACGGATACCGAGCTGGCTGGCAGAACTCGTAAGTCATGGAGTGCACCCTTGCAATATCGTTGCGTGGAAGCATGATGTCGTGAGCTGGCGGATTGGAATATCCGATAAAGGTCTTTATGCTATCTTCTTTGATATACTTGAACAGCTTCCTGCTGAGGTCTTGCACTTCGCTAGGACCCTTGTGGCCAATCGAACTGTCGCGGTTGATCTACTTTATGAAAGCAAATAACCAATTTTCACGCAGCAATGATGAGTTGGATTTGAGGGTGCTGTTTTCCAACTAATATTTTAAACAGCTCCAGGTGAAGTTTTGCTCCCAACAGATCGTAGAGCTTTGTGCATTTAACAGGAGGACGCAGGGAACAGGGGAGCCAGTTTGTCGTTAACCTTTCTTGCTGAATGATGGAGCAGACAGTGGATTTCATCGAGATGTCACCACTTAAATCCGGCTGATTTTTGGTAATTCCGCCCATTCCTTCCCTGCATCTTTTCCGCCCAAATACGGCATCAGGGTCGCATTCCGCGTAACTCTGGTTTTTTTGCTTCTTCATGTATCCCATTTCTTCTTCCCAATCGTCAACAATCGTTTTCATGCGAGCCTTCCGAAACCTCAAACTGAACAGTTTCCTTTTACGATGGCGAGCATTTGATGTTCATTCAAGTACCGCATTATCACAGATGCTTGATCCATCCGATCGGCGTGACGGCTTTGGGGGCGATTCAACTCTCGAGCGGATCACCAGCCAGAATTAACCCCTGAAAAACTGTATAAGAACCCAAGCAACACGTAAACTGTATTTGAATGCATATAAAGCGAGAGAATTGATTGAAACGAGCTTGCTTGGTATATAGGCGAAAAAAAAACTAGGAGACATGAAAAGGATCATTCTTTCGTCATACGGGGCGGCGTGCGGTCGGCTTGCTCTCTCCTCTGCCGGCCAGCTACTGTTTTGCTGTACCCATATTTCTTATATCTCGACTTGTATTCACTGGTTGCTACTACTATCTGGACGTGTATATATGGTCTGATATACGGTCTGCTGCCTTCGCTCTTGTCGAACTGTGGTTTCTTTTTGCTGACAATTGTGCGACTCGACATTATACTGCGTTTCCCCCCGGCGGCAGGGGTCCAATATCGTCTTCTTCTCATCGTGCCGCCGTAAAAGGTTTACCTTTTCCGACGGTTCCGTTTCGATCGATTGTGTGTTTCTTACGTCTTCTGGAGTGTATTTCCGGTTCATCATGGCCGTGTCTCTTTCGTTCGATATTGATGGTGTTTCGAAATTGATCGATCGTCTCGTGGAGGATTCCTCGCTGCCTGTTCATCTCAAAGATCTGCTGGTGTATTTGTGCAGTACTAAAGAACAATTAGACAGTATTTTGGAGAGAAATCTAGTGCTTGAGGAGAAGGTTAACAGTCTAGAGCTTGAAAGGTCAGTGTACTCAGTCTAGTTGTTTTGGGGAGTCCTTGGAACCCAGGGGAGATCAGCTGAGCGGCGATCGCACACATTGTGGGTCGTTCTCACAAGTTTCGAATCAAGTTACTTGCGAGATATCCGGCCAAAATCAAGTTACTTGTGAGTTATCTCATTTTTTTAAGTTACTTGCGGGTTTGCGACTCGCAAGTAACTTACACGGTCAAAAATATGATACTTGCGACTTCCGAATCTCGCAAGTAACTTGAATTTCCCCAAGGGAAACCTCGCATTTAACTTATAATTCCCCAGAAACATAGCCGTGTATTTGGCTGCGTATGTGATGGTGTGCTATCGCGCTGAATACGCAGGCAAGTCGAGTCAACACGGCGTCCGTGGCATGATCGATTTGTTTTTTTTTCGATTTTTCATGAATTACTCCACCCATGAAACAGTGCATTCCTGTATTGTTGTGCATTTTATGCATTCCTGTCTTGTTTACTTTTTTATTAGTGCGTTTGGTGGGTATATCATTCACAGATTTGGAACTTTCCTTGTAGCAAACACTAAATATCTACTTTCACTGCGCGTTTTTTCCAGACTTTTGATTCATTCTGTTTTCGGAATAGTTTAAAAAAAATCTTATCGACGTATCTAGCAGCCTTCTGTGGGTGGTAGTAAACCCCCTCTGAATCGGATCAAGGTGACCTGAAACGCCCGTCCGAAGAAATGTTGAGATGATCTGTAAGATCATCTTAGTGATATGATGAAACGTCATTCAGATGCCTTAAGTACCTTAGTCTTTCGAAAATCGATGAACGGAATTCAAATTCGTGTTCAGCATCCCAAGGAACTCTCATATAGATGCTTTCAGATAAATCTGAGACTTTGATCAAACTACCGCATGTTCACCGTTACCTACCGCAATCTATTGGAAACGGATAAACGGACCTCAAGTCAGAGTTAACCATCCATAATATTTTCTAGAAAGTAGTATAGAGGCAAATTCGCCTCAGCGTTTTGAAAATCGTCAAAGATCACATTCTCAGATTCGGAAACACACTCATACAAGTAAACCTTATTAGAGATAGAGTGAAACTTGGGAAATGAATTTTTGAACATATTTGAAAGTCGAAATTGACTCGTTAAAAATGAGAGGATTATATTCAGTCGGCACGGTTCGCACTGATAATCTGCGTTCCTCACTGTGCGTTGGCGCAAACACGTCGCGTTTATGTTATAACATACGTGCACGGAGTTTGCGCCAATGCGCAGTAAGGAGCACAAGATAGCAGTGAGATCCGTGCCGGCCGTATGTGTATAGTTGCGAAAACGTTCTGACCAATGTTCGCGAAAGGGGATAATTTAGGGCGGCAAGAGAGGGAGGGGTTCATGTGTTCGAAATGATTTCGAAGAACTCTGGTACAGTATCAGTCAATAGAATGCTTCCTTTTCCAGACTTTCTTTGATGAGCCGGTGTACAGGCCATAAACGGCCAATGTCTCACCGTCGACTGCGTACCACGTGCTGCGCGACCGCACGTGCGTCGGAAAGCAGACGAGTTTTGGCCGCCGCGCGACGCAGTTTCGGCCGCCGCGCGGCGAGCCGAAAAACGTCGCGGCGGCCGAAACTCGTCGCGCGGCGGCCAAAACCCGTCTGCTTCCGACGCGCCTGCGGTCGCGCAGCGCGTCGTACGCAGTCGACGGTGAGACATTGGCCGTTTTATGGCCTGTACACTCCACTGACCTCGCCACCCATGGAAACGTACGCCATGAATCCTTTGAAGACCCGTCCATTACTGGAGGTAAGAAGCTGCCAGATTCCATTTCCTAGCAGTTTAAAATTTTCGTCTTACTTATTATGTCGTGACAATATTGTAAACTGCTTCAACGGAGACAGGTTGTCGTTTGGAGCTAGTTCAAGGCGGTCGTTGCGGTAACTGCTGTACCCTTCGACGCGCGCCGTTACGCCATGAAAATCTGAACACGGGCTTCATACAGCTCGTCTTGAAACTGTGTAACCGCACTGAATAGCGACGTCGTTTTTCTCGATTGCACCCTGAAAGCTGTTCCAAACAATTGCTCGCTCTTTTTCATACAAAAACGCTGGTTTCTGCGCATGTGCTTGATTTCAGAGCGAAACAGGATTTTGTGAAATACCTAATCAAATGCCTAAATCGTAACAAAACTGTATAGCTATCCTCTGTTTCCGAGTCAAATTCGATTCCGTTAATCGCGTGTGTCAACGCGTGTACGCTGCGTCTCCTTCTCCCCACACTTTCTCGCTGTGTCCGCCCTCGCTCCACATACGCGCGCGGAGGAACAGAGTAAATTAAGTTCGGAACCGAAGGATAACTCACTGGAGAAGCTCTGTGCACATCTCTAGTTTTTGCGTGCATTTAAGCTCATGGTAGGATCAAGCATTCTGTCTGACATGCTTCTGACCACGTTTCCTGTTACCTCGTTGCTAAATCGACGCCAAGAGTTCATAAATGAGGCCTCCGCTTTGTGATTAAATTTGAGTCGTTTGTTAGGCCCCCGTCATAGTCGGCCGAAGGCCGCACTGCGCCGCCCTCTCCCGTCCCTAGTGGTCGGATGCGTTTACATTTCTGCGAATTCAGTTAAGGAGCCCGTCATTAGCGTGGTTCGCACCTGCACTCAAACCTAATTCGGTCGGCTGTTTGCGCATCGATTAAGCTGACGCACTCGAGCGCACTGTAGACGGTGCAGTTCGCTCGACCGGGACGACCACGTACGGGACAGGCGAGATCAGTTCGGATTCATCAGAGAAGGTTTTCCGACCTGAGTGAGCAATGCATACGCATACGCATCGAACGGGCTGGCTACAGCCTATTGGCCGACCATAACGAGGACCTTACCCAAGGGAATTCGGCCCATGAGGTTTCCGCATAGGTTCTCAACAGGTTTCCAGTTAGTAACGAGCCTTACCCTGTATGTTCGAACCCTTTCCGCGTCCATATGGAGGCGCTGATGGAGGTATCACCTTGCAGTCGTCTGCGCGTTTTGCGTTCCTTATATCTCGCGAATGGTGGATGCGGAGTTGAGCAGCTCGTTGCGCCAATTTTGTTTCGGACCTACGACCCCCCTCCCTTTGACCAAATTTTTCTGGAAATTTCTAGAGTTTTTGCGACCTCCCTCCCGAGATGAAAAAATCCTTAAGTTTTTGGATGTTAGGAAGTTGGAAAAGGTTACAATTTGTGGTGAAATTCCGGAATTTCCCAATCATTTTACGACCCCCCCCGTTGCGACCAGTCGCAACTCTGCTCAACCCTGGGTGGAAAATCACGATTAAGCTCGGCTCGGTATCAGGGTACGGCACGACGTGTAAACAGGGTCTCATTTACTCAGACCCCTCCCTCAGGAGCAGAAGCCTAGCGATTTTCTCAGACCCACTCCCAGAGAAGCGGTTATTGGTAGAATTTTCGATGGTTTTCTCAGACCCACTCCCGGAGAAGCTGTTATTGGTAGAATTTTTGACGGTTTCAAATGTGAATATCAAGGTAAGCAGTGTAAACGAATTCTTCGTGAAGAACTGCATGTAAACAGTGTAGAACTCATTCAGAATGGCGTACTTGGTGTGCCGGAGGAGCGCATACCCCTCCACCCCCTGCGTAGCTCAGGCTTCCTGTGTATATTCTTACATTACGCCGTACCCTGCTCGGTATCCTTGACTTTTCATATGACACGAGTTGGTGGCGGCTCTCGAATCTTTTCTCATTTTAGTTGCTGTCCACACCGTCGTGTTACTGGAATGGCTTATGCAGTAAATCAATTACGCTTTCTTGGACGAAATCGGATGGTGGCATCGCGACGGTCTCGACAGCATTTGGTACAAGCGTTAAATCGAAAAACGCCGAGAACTCGTATTAGATAGAAAGCGAAGTGTAGCGAGCCGTGATTAATCTTGATTTTTCACCGTTCGTGGCAGATAGGAAACGTCAAATACACGTACAACTGCTAGGCGACACTTAGTGGCTCTTGTCTCCCAAGATTGAGCTCATTATCTGCTCGACGTATTACCCCAATAGGGTACGGCGTCGGGTGTGGACATCCACAGAGGGAGGCTGAACTGAGCAGGGGTAAAGGGGGGGGGCTGAGCTTCACCGGGACACCAAGTGGACAGTGCTGAATGGGGGTATACACTTTTTACATTCAGTTTTTTACAAAGTATTCGATCATACTACTCTTCAAAAATTACTAAAGAAACTGATCAATAACGCATTTGGGAGAGGGGTCTGAGAAAATCGTTTAAATTTTGCTCCTGGAGGGGGGTCTGAGTGAAATTGGCTTTGTCCATACCTCGGGCCGTACCCTGTACCCTAAGTAAAAACCTGTCGACACTGATGCTGAAACTTTATGTACTGATGTTACTTGAGCAACAAACTATTCAAATCTAAACACAAGCTGGAGGCCTCATTTTCGGACGCATGGCGCCGATCTGGCAACGATGTAGTCGACCACCTGGTCAGAAGTATGCCGAACAATGTTTAATCCTCTTCATCGCTTAGGTGGGTTGCGGCGCATCTCCACCCCGTGGGTATGAAACGCTTCCCAATTTTTGGCAGGGGGTTGAAACCCCTGGGTGTGCGAAGTTCTTGGGTTGGTGCAAAGACTGAAGAAGCTTTTAAAATTAAAACCCATTTCAGAAATCCTGTTGTGGAGTACAAATCGGCTTTGTTCCTTGATTGGTGCGGGGATGAGCTGTCCGTCAACAAGCTTAGGTGGGCTGACAAGCTTCTGATGTTCACAAACCAATTTTTAGCGAAGTGGCTGCGTTTCATGGTTGTGCTACAAACCATGTATTTCAGCAACTCCTCCTTCGCCCTGAAATCTAGCATTTGCCCAACAAAAAGGTGCTCTAGCAGTGGGGATCCATGTGGCATCACACTTGGCCACGTCAATTTGTCTGCGCCACAACGCAACTTGAACAGCAACCCGGGGTTATCCTCCGTTTCCAAAATCAGGGCGGTAGTTGCAGCGCAGCAAGTTGGGCGTGGCCAAGTGCAATACCCATAGTGGCTCTCTGCGGCGATAGCAGCGAAAAACAGGTGTTCTGCTGTGAATCAGCGCGAGAATGGAACACTTCAGGGCACGGCCAAGAAAAATGACACTGCAAAGTTGGCTTTTTTGGTAAACTCATAGTTTTGATATGCGCTGCATTGGACTTCAGCGGCCGCAATTAGAAAACGGGCGACAACAGAAGTTCGTCCCAGGTTCCTCATTATCGGTTGAGCGTTTACTTTATACAGGTCAGTTATCAGTTAGGTCTTGTTCAAACGAGATTGTGTGATGTGCAGGGTACAGCACGAGGTCAGAACAATGCCAATTTTACTCAGACCACCCCCTCCAGGAACTAAAATTTTGGCAATTTTTTCAGAACTTCTCCCACAAACGTTAATAGGTCAAACTTCGGCGGGTTTCTCCCTACCAGGAGCGTTGTTTGGTCTGTATTATGTTGTGAAATTTAAAGGAGAGGAACAATTCAGGATCAATCTACTCTTCTCTTTCACCCCATACCATAGCTTCCAATTTGAACTCCATTGCAATTTGTTACCTAACCATCCTGCATACACGTCCAAAACCTGTTTCTAATATCCAACCATAGAAGAACCTTTTGCTATAATTTTAGCCTTTACGATAATTAAATTACCACAAGATTTCATGTATATTGGACGGTATAATCGAAACCTCCGTAAAAATGATTTTAAACAGTGTGCCCCGATGTGAATGGTGCACCTTGTCTCACGGCGGCGCTCCGACCCCCTCCCCTACACTCTTGCGCCCACACCCCGCGCCGTACCCTGGTAATGTCTCAGCGGGTGTTGATGGGGTGGGGGGCGTGGAATTTTTGGCCCGAAATAAGTATTTGGGTGGAGCCCTCGGGGAGTTAGGGCCAAAACAAAAATGCGGCAAGGGGATCGTAGAAATTCTCAAATTTTTCAGTCACATAGGGAGGGGGGTAGTAGCTTCACTGATGTACCACACAGCAGTTCGTTTTTCCCTAAGTCAGGAGGTTCTGCTTTTGAGAACAGCGTTCCAGATGTGACATAAAATTGCTTCATAGAGTTTGTTTGGGCGAAGGAGGGGGGGGGGTGTTGATAACTAATTCGAAATCTATTTGTTTTATCAATATCCAGAGGTGAGGAGGGTGGGCAGTGTCTGATCCAGGGTTGAGCAGGGTTGCGACCCGCCATAACGATGGGGTCGTAAAATCTTTGGAAAAGAAAATGAAAATTGGTGGGGGTCGTAAATTTCCGAGGAAAAATAGGGTTTTTTCAAACCACTCGGTAACTAAGCTTTCGCTTCTCTTTAAAATTTGACACTAACTAAATGTGAAAAAAATTGGTCCCAGGTGTCCCCCTGGGGGTCGTAAAATTTTGGGAATTTTTCTGGAAAAGAAGGAAAAATCGGGGGCGGGGTCGTAGCCGCGACAAAAATCGCCACAACGGCCTGCTCGACCCTTGTCTGATCTACACCGGGAGCGCAAGTGGATCATTTCAAATGGGGGTGTACACTGTTTAGGATAAGTTTTGACGAAGAATTTTATAATATTTTTTCATGAGATGTTCCTCTTCAAATTTTAGAGAAAAAACATCGAGTGGAGGCGGTCTGAGGAAATCGCAAAATAACTCGGCCGAATCATGCTTCCGGGGGTAGGAGTAAAATTGCCCTTCTCCTTGACATCGTGCTGTACCATAGTCTAGCTTTTTATTGTCTCAGCCGTATTGTCAGCCTGAGACCTGCCCGTTGCTCAGCGACGTCCGCCTGTTGTCGGGCTGTTGACAACTTAATTTGCCGCGTTTAGCGGCCTATTTAGCAGCGTTCCATATCCCACAAGATTGTTTAGTCTAGCTTAGGAACTACTTCACACCGATACACGTCGCGGCCGGCACACCGACACGCGTCGCGGTCGGCAAACCGACACGCGTAGCGGTCGGCGCGTCGCGGTCGACACACCGACACGCAGCGTGGTCGGTAGACCCACGCGTCGCGGCTGGGTCGCCCAACCTCCACTGAGGCCGCCATCGGATGGGCAGGGCTTCAAGGTGCTGCGCGGGGGCCAATGCCGCCAAATTTGCGGTCTACTTCGGTCTAGCTTGGTTTAGCTCAGTCTAGATCAGTTGAGTTATGCGCGGTTTATGCGATGGCGAACTTCCCAGTGCTGCTTAGCCGTGCCGTACTCCCGAATCTCAGCGACGATTCGAAAAAACTCAGCGACAATTCGTCGTTAGTCGTTGAGACCGACATCATGTCACTGGGAACTCGCCCTGTAATATCTCGCTTCCCAGCTCTGTGAGACGTCTGGGCGACAACAGACGTTGAGTGGCTCAGGATCTGGCACGTACTTGAGACTACATCCAGCTAGTCGTCCTAGGTGGCTGGAAACCATCGAATTCCACGTCCAGCATTATGAAGGGAGAGAACTTGGGCTTTTGCGTCAGAATTCAGGTGAAGTTCACCGGGAAAGTAGACAAATAGCATCACCTCGAACCAATTTCATGAAAATACACATGAAAATGGCTCATTCTGGCCATCATCGTAAGAAATTTCCATGTTGCTCAAGTGTTGCTATACTTACGAGCTGCTGGAGATTTAAACTTTTCTCTATAACTAAAGGTGAAATGGGCATTTCTAGCGTTTTGACAAAATCCTACGAGCGATTTAATATATTGGAAATACCTGCTATACTCTGCTTATCTGGGTCAAACTCCGGTCCACAATTGCGTCTCGACGCGCTTTGCGGCCGCGCGCTTTCGAGTCGGAAGAGTTCCCAGCGCCGCAGCTGCGCTTCTGTTGACTCTAGGTAGGTTTTAGAAACTGGAAACTAAACAAAATTGAAGAAAACTGTATAAAAAAAGCCATATCGTGTCGGCTTTGGAGCTGGAAACTCGATTGACTCGAGCGCGTGCGGCCGCAAAGCGTGTCGAGACGCTATTGCGGAATGGAATTTAACCCAGATAAGCAGAGTAACTTTATATTTATGAGGTACTGAAAAATAGTGTGAAATTAGTAGTCACTACGCTAAGATGTTTGAAATGTAAAATCAGGGCAAAATGGAGTGCGATTTGTCGAATATTCAAATTATTCATGCTGAATATTCGAATAAACCGAATATTTCACTTCTTTGAATATTCGAATAAACGAATATTCCACTTCTTTGAATATTCGATTATTCGAATAACCCGAATAATCCACTTCTTTGAATATTCGAATACTCGAATTATTCGAATATCCGAATAAACGAATATTCGGGCAACACTCTAGTTTGCATGTGTCTCGGATATCTTAGCATTGGCCGATCAAAACTTGTATGAAATGGTACCAACATTTATGTGGGTGCGACATTTATCGATTACCAAAATTCAGCCCGAGTCACCTCTTACTTGCCTCGGGGCAACCGAATTTGTCCGTGGAGCGCACTTTTGGCCGTGGGTCATGATAACTTCTGCGAGTCGTCTAGCGATGCAAAAAATGCAGGGCGGAATTTTCGCGACCCTCCTCCGACCCCCGTTGCGAAATTCCGTAACTCCGCTTGACCATGTGACCCTGCCATCACCGTAACTTTTGTGGATAACTTTATGCGTTTCAGGTTGAAGTGGGTGAACCGCGGCAGAGAACTTCTGTCGCTATGCCGAACGCAAATGAAGGAAAGCCAATGTGACTGGCCTCGTCTCTGCGACCACTTTGAGGGTGCCTGCAAACATGCACTAGAGCATCTAGAGGTTAGTTCGGTTCATTAGTTGAAGGAAAATTTGTTTTTTTAGTAGAGAAGTAGTCAGCTCCGCTATGAATTCATCTTGTGCAGGACCCCAGTGGGAGTGTGCAGGGCGTCATAGTAAATGTGAAGAACCCTAACGGGAGTGTGCAGGGCGTCATAGAAAATGCACAGGTCCCGAGTGGGAGTGTGGAGGTCATCAAAACTTAGCAGTACCGCAGTGGGAGTGTGCCGGACGTCACCAAGAGTGTAGAATTTGGAAAAGGTTTTTCAATTTTCTAATGCTAAATCTTAACCTTTTGTGGAGAAGAAATAGATAAGAAAACGAATCTTGAGAAGCGTGCGACGCGTTTTGAGATTAACGCAGAACTCCTGCGACATTTTTTTGCCAGTTTTAGGATACAAGCAGCAGCTCCACTTCCGCACCTTCTCTGTTCGCCAGTCTTTGCAACCGCTCAGCCGTTTCGAATCCCTAACTTCCAAAAACCACTTTTATATATGTTGCAAGTCTGAGCTTATCAAAATCTGCACCACAAAAACATAAACAACCACCTACTAATTTCATTCATTGAGAACAAGACGGTAAAGCGAGAATAATCGCTTGTGAACTTTACAAATCGGAAGAAAGGGCAGTGGGTATCGACGTAAGTGAAGGAAGTACAGAAGGGGTTATGAATTTTGTGCCGGTAGCAACCGACGATTTACCGTTGGCTTCTGATGTTTTGCTTTACGATCCCACATTTTTGATACCTCCACGGCCTGCTGTAAATGTACGGCACCCTGCTCTGCTCAGGAGAGTCCATACGTACAGCAACTTTCGGGTAGACGGAAGTCAGCCACCACCGTTCTAACACACTAATCCGTCTCAGGTAGTTGGCTCACGCAAAAGTTTCTGTGAGCGAAAACTTCGCTAGGCCTCGCTAGTATACTCGTATGGGCTGGAAAGATGAAGTTCGTGGGTGGATCAAATGGTAGCATATACAGCTGTGGCTTTAAGAAAACTCAACTTCATGGGTTGTCCCTAGTATGAAGAAAAGTATTGTCGTTCTCGGAGCCAACGTACGGTCTGCGATTGCGGACTGCGGCTGTAGCATCACGCAACAAGATAATAATCGTGCTGGAAAAAAGGTTCATCGTGCCAGGATCAAGTGGGCTCCAAGAACGGCAGTACGTTCTGTTTGCCTTCTCAGGAGGGACTCATCCCAGCTCAAACTGGAATTTTGAAAAATGTTAGTCTGTTCAGTGTTGTGGTGAACTCAGACTCTGCGGGGGGGCAAGCGCCGGAAAATAGAGCCCGTTTTCGAGTTGGGGGAGCGACAGCAGAGGCTTCCCCCGAGGGGGGGCTTCAGGGGAGGCCCCTGCTCTCCTCCGGCGCTTCCCCCCTCTCCGAGAGGAAGAGACGGAAAGATGGGAAGAAGTCGTAGAAGGTAGTTTACGACAATAGAGGCCAGAGAAGGCATAGCAGGCCAAACGCACGCATCGTCATTCACGTCAACTTTTGTCCCGATTTGACGTAATTTTTCCTGTGATCTATCATGTGCTCAACCGGTATTAAAGGCGCCTCACCTCATATAGAGCCGCATTCGGACCAACAGGGCCGGCCCTGGACGGGCATTTTGAGTCCCTGTCAGAAAACGGTGTTTTTTGGAGGAGAGCGGTGACGCTTCCCGGGGGGGGGTGACGTCACTGCTCCGGGGTCGTGACATCAGTGCTCCGCAGTGACGGGGGGCTTCATTGCAGTGACAGGGGGCTTCAGGGTAGTGACGGAGGGCTTCAGGGTAGTGACGGGGGGCTTCAGGGCAGTGACGGGGAGCTCCGATCAAGCGAAATTGTCATTTTGGCGGTAGCCCCCGATGGGGGGGGGCAAGCGCCGGTGCTTGGAGGGTTGCCCCCCTGTACAGCTGCGCTAGACCCTCCAGTGTATGAAAACGTAAAAAGAAGTGCACATGGGTAGATCGAGAGTGCATTTTCTGGATTTCAGAAGTTTGAACATTTTCAGCCCAAACTTTGTCCAGGGGGATTATTTGAGAGTTGAACACGAATGTGAGGTCCATTTTAGTTTCTCAGAAGATCACTTGTCCGTTTCCGTTCGTTTCCGTTTTTTTCGACAAATCCGTTTGTCTCTATTCTGAGGAATGGTTGGCACAATTCCATTTTCTTGGCGTAGCCTACGTTAATTACCTTAATTTTTCGGAAATCTCAGTTGGAGGTCAAATTCGTATTCTCCGTTCCAGAGACCACCACAGAGAAGTTTTGAGCAAAATTTGGGACTTATACCGACGTACCGTATAAAGTTAGTGAACTACCGTAATCTACTGAAAATTGATAAACGGACCTCAGATTCGTTTCAATCGCTCCAAATAACTTCCAGACGTAAATTCAAGGATGATTCTACCCCATCATTTCGTCAAAAATCGGCTTTGGACCTAATTACCCGAAATCTTTCGAAATCTACTCGAATCAACTCTCAGTCAGTTTCGAGCCAAATCCTAAGCCATTTCCAGAACAACCTAAAAATCGCCTTTTGTGCACCTCTTTTCCTTTGGAGGAGCTATGAAAGCGCCTTTTTCTGTAGTCCTTTGAGGTATTAGGGAATTTTGAGCTTGGTTCAATTATGTTTTGTCTTAGATCGGGTTTATACACATGAATTTTGCATTTAGAGCATGAAATCGCGTCGCTTCGCGATGGATTCATATCCATCGCGAGGCGACGCGATGTCATGCTCAAAGTGCGAATCAATCTGCGACTGGATATCGATCGATACTCATCAATGCCATGTTATCGCGTTGCGATGAGAGTGTGGACCCTGTCCGTACACCTGTTTTGGATAACCGAACAAGCTGTTTTTTTTTATTTTTCGGAGATTTGAATCAAAGGTCAGTTAAAGGACATTATGCCTACCTTAACCTACAGTAATCCTAAGTCTAGCGACAAATAGACCCTAGATTCGGTTTCAGCGCCGTGAATAACCTAGAGTTTTTTTTAGTTATAGGTGTTTATCAATCGGCTTCCATCATGCTCTCCTCATCGTTAGGGAATTTTAGTCCGCACTTGCGGACGACCGCCGTTGCCGCACACATTCCGAACAAAATCATGCTAGGACCAGGTGTAATAGTACTGGGTCCATGATATCCCGGCACGATTATCTAGCTGCGTGCTACGGCAGCGGTTGTCCGCAACTGGGAAGTCAATTTTTTCTCCGATAAGGGAAATACATACCGTAGTTGAGCAGTCTTTCGAGACTGCAAAGCGGATCACACATCGGTGTCTATTTTCCCTCCCTCCACCCCTTTCCCAAATACCTTCCCCCTAAACGAGGTTGGGCAAGGATTTTTCTTTGCTTGGAACTTATGGACAGAGATTGGACGGTAAATTTCCGAACGAAAAAAAAACCAAAATGCGGAATAAACGGAAATATCAACGAGATTAGAAATTTTTACACTGTTCCTTGCCAAATTCTTGGGGGATATTTTGGGCGCTGAATTCGAACTCGGGGTTCGTCTTCACCTTTCATTCATAAAGCCAGGGTTGTGTGTCTACATGAAAACTCTACTATCTATAGAACAATCAGTTCTGAGTAATCAGTATGATTTAGAATTTTAACAAGATGACGTGCAATGAAAATGATGATGGGGCGGTGACGTAGTTGATTGAAACTGTCATAGAGTTCCGAGTGAATCAGCAATGATGGAGCGAGCGGCGTGCTAGGGCATTTATACTCACACGGCACACCCGCGCGGTACGCGCGTAACTCTAGGTCATTCAGGAGCAGTACAGTGTTCAACCCAGCAATTTACTGGAAATTATCGGCAAAATATTGCCGACAAAGTTTTCTCTAACCAGGGAGTGACCAGACCTGGCCGCCAGAACTGTACATGTGGCATGGTTTTCTAATACATCACCTTTCGGAAACTTGTAAAGACCCTATTTCAGCCGGCCGAGTAAATATAAATTATAAATAAAAAAGTTTAAAACATTCAATACTTTTTCTGTCCAAACTTCTCGCAGGGTGGTTATTTTTGGCGCTGAACCCGAATATGAGTCTGTTTATGATAATTTGAGTGATCAAGACAGTTTACTGATGATAAATTTTATTTAACCTACAGAGCTCGCAACTTCTACGCTCACAACTTCTTTTTTTACTATTACTCGGGCAGCTAGGATAGCATTTTTATGACTACCTACGAGGCAGTCGATCAGAAAAACCTTGTTTCATAGGAAGTTCTGGCAGCCAGGTCGGGTAATTCCCTTGTAAGACATTTCATTTTTTACCAAAGCGATTCCGTTAGCGTTATTGTTATATTAAGGAGTCTTGAGGAAGCCCAATTCAACTCTCCTAGCTGATACCGGATGCCTTTGAAAAGCACAAAGACGTGCTTTTTCTTCCACAGTTTACCAGTAGACCTATTATTGTATACCTGCTGTATAAAATACCGTGTTGATTTGTATGCTGATAATAGTGTATGTTGTAGATAATTTCGTATGTATAGGCTATAGGAATTATAGGATTATAGGAATTCACTTGGTCCCTCCGCGGGCTAGTGCGGAAAGGAGGTTAGAGGCCGTGAGAAAGCGTAGGACAGACTGAGACCGAGGCGACGCGCGTGCCGCTCGCGCCTCGAATGATGTGAATTTCGACGTTTTATAGAAGGTATGTGCATAACACGTTGTATAATATATTGTCTATAATATTGTACTTTATACGCGTTGTATATAATTTTCATTACGTTTTTATGATTTTTAGTGTATTTACGTCTTTTGATACATAAAATTCTCTTTCGCCAAGGTTTTTGATGTTATTGAAAGCTCTTACTCACTTATTGCTGAGTTACATGTTTGCTTGCAAAGTTTTGAGAACCCGAATGTAAGTAACCCGTTACATAGGCACAAAGGTTGGAAACAGCTCAGTTGAAAAGGCTAAAGCAAACTACACATAACTCAGGAGTAAGTGAAATGTTACCTTGAGGTAACATTTCTGCCTCTCAAAAGTAAGTTACTTGTATGCTAGAAGTAAGTTACTTGTATGATAAAAGTAAGTTACTTGTATGCTAGAAGTAAGTTACTTGTATGATATAAGTAAGTTACTTGTATGATAACAGTAAGTTACTTGTCTGCTAAAAGTAAGTTACTTGTCTGCTAAAAGTAAGTTACTTGTATGCTAAAAGTAAGTAACTTGTCTGCTAAAAGTAAGTTACTTGTCTGCTAAAAGTAAGTTACTTGTATGATAAAAGTAAGTTACTTGTCTGCTAAAAGTAAGTTACTTGTCTGCTAAAAGTAAGTTACTTGTCCGCTAAAAGTAAGTTACTTGTCTGCTAAAAGTAAGTTACTTGTCTGCTAAAAGTAAGTTACTTGTCCGCTAGAAGTAAGTTACTTGCGACTTTACGAAGTATGTTACTTGCGACATTAAGTAAGTTACTTGTGACATAAATGTAAGTTACTTGAAGACTTCAAGTAACTTACTTTAAAGTGACATTTAACTTGATTCAAAACCTCTGAGTTGGTCGCAAAGTCGTCCTCTGACGGTTCTGAGGGCTTTCATGAAACTGAACGCCGTCGATCTATTGTTCTTCGTGGTCTTCCTGAGAAGAAATGTCGGTCTGTTTTCGATAGGGTACGTTTTGATTTTTCGACTGTTTGTAACATTCTGCATTTTCTAAACATTGAGTGCAATCCAGTACTCGTGTATAGGTTAGGGAAATCTGAGCCGTGGAAAACACGCCTTCTCAAAATCGTTCTTCCTGCCTCAGTTTTCCAAAAAATGGCGATTCAGCGGGCTCCTAAACTTCGCTTCTTTTACGGCGGGAAGCTTTCTTTGAGAGAGTCTCTCCCGCTAGAGGAATTGAAGCGAGGTCGTGGGACTAAAATACCTTCTGGTGTGGACAATCTACAACCTGGTAAAGGAGCTTGTGACAATCGTTTCTCTGCGGGGAGACATGGGTCACCAGCCAGACTTTCTCAGGGTGTGCGTCCCACCGAAGGTTTCAATCAGTCTCAGAATTCTTTGAACTGAATGCGGCTCCTCTTCCTTAAAAAATCTATTTTCTATAGTAATGTCAGATCCATTTCGAAGAATGGGAGCCATATTCTCAGACAATGGGGTGGACCGACCGCGGGCGAAAAATCGCTTCTCGTACCAACCGCGTGCAACTACCGTACTGAACGCGTGCAAAAAATGTATTCCGTACGGAACGCGAGCATTTGCGTACTGACCGCGAAAACGAAATAGTGCCCGCGGTCGATACGCCTGAGCTCCGTACCAACCGCTAGCGATTTTCCATGGAGGCGTACTGACCGCGCGCAGTCATCTTTGCGCGCGGTCAGTACGAAACATGACTTTTCGCTGCGGTCGGTACGTGAGCACACGCAGTCAGTACGCAAGAGCTCGCGTTCAGCACGCAACCGCCCGCTATCAGCACGCTAGAAAACTGGACGGTGAGGTCGTTGGGTCAGTTTACGTGGTCGGTACGAAATTGTTTGCGTTCAGTACGCAATCGCCCGCGTTCAGCACGCAGGCAAACTGGTGAGGGAGATCGGTTTGTCAGATTGCACGGTCGGTACGCAAGTGTTCGCGTTCAGTACGCAAGAAAACTGGTGGGTGAGGTCAGTTTGTCAGTCCGCGCCGTCGGCACGGATGTGCTCGCGTTCAGTACGCAATCGCCCGCGTTCAGTGCGCAAGCAATTGCGGAGGCGAGGTCGTTTTGTAAGTTTGCGCTGCCGGCACGCAATGACACGCATTCAGTACGCAATCGCACGCATTCTGTAAGCAAGTAAACCCGTGAGTGTGGTACATACGCAAATGCACGTGCTTAGTAAACAACGAAATCTCGAGCGTTTGCACATTTAGCCTATCGATTCTTCAGAGGCAGGGTTTTCCCTGAGAAGTTTTGATCTTGTTGTTCCGGTAGAGAGTCAGATGGGTTGGTCCCTGTGACAGCTGCTTTTTTAGAACTGAAAAACCGACGACAACCACTGAAATGAAGCAACACAATTTTATTTACACATCTGGCTTCACCTATCCCAAGCCTATATTTCGTTCTCTTCAAAACAGTTAGTGCTCTTGAAAAACTCGTTATTCGAGAATTGGGCAACAACATGAACGGGCGGAGTGATCCTAATTATAGCCGGTTTTAAGCTGTTTTGTGTGTTTTTGTCCTGAGCTCATGCTGACTTCCGCCATAGTGAGGGTCAAATACCAATTTTGAGTTAAAGGCATCGTTCGCGCTGAAAATCAATTTTTATTTTTCAGGCTCAATTTCATGGCTGAGCCAGGTAGACCACACTGGTAAACTTTGGCGCGTTAAAAACGTTGGGCAATGAGGTTGGAAGGCGCCAAAGATGAAGATCCGCCAACAATTCTCACAAGTCATCTAGCACTTTTTCCAAGAATGTTGGTGCGAGCGTAAGACAACATGAAAAATAGTTGCGGCACAAACTCCACATGCAGAAAAACTCCGAAAATGACAGTGACGAGGCCTCCAGAAGCAGAAAAACTTCAAAAAAGATTTTGGCGCGAAATTCAAATTCGTTATTACATTGTGTTCCGATTGACTTTTCTTCACAAATAAAGGTTTTTCATGGGCCCCTTCGACATTTTCGTTCACTAGAGAGGCCAAGCTACACAAAAACATGAAAAAATAATATACGGTTTTCTGCGCGTACGATGCCTTTAACTGAGCACCACAAGATTTTTGAGCTATAAGGAAAATCTAAATCTAGAAAAATTCAAAAAAAAAAAGAAAATCGAAGTCGAAAATCTGAACATTTTTTCATGTTTTTTGTATTGCTTGGCATGTATAGTGAACGGATTTGTCGAAAGGGCCTCTGACAGACCTTCATTTGTAGAGAAAAACGAGTCTGAACTCATTGTTAAATTTGATTTAAATTTCGCGCCAAAATCGTTTTTTGGCGTTTTTCTGCATCTGCTCGTCACTGTCATTTTTGGAAGAATTTTTGCGCCAAAAAATGTTTTCCATGTTGTTCGACGGTTGTATAAAAATCAATGAAAAAGTGTTAGATGATCGACCCCGAAGTGCTAGTTGATCGACCCCACAGCAGTCCTCTGCGTCAAGTTTTGTGGGTGATGTCACCTAGCCCGAATGGCTCAATTGTACACAAAAAAATTGAAAATAATGCTAGCAAAGTTGATAACACGGGAGAGGCTACCTTGATCACAATCACGCACGATTCAAATAAATGCTCGAATCTCCACTGGCCAGAATTGATATCCCTAACGAGTTCTTCGTCAGCCGAAACCTCTATGACCTCCTTGATCACCTCACTATCGAACACGCTAGTGGCGACCCCATAAACTTTTTCTCCCGTCTCCACCGGAGTGCCCAAGAAATTCAACTAAAAATGACGATTTCCTTCGAATCACAGGGGTTTTCCTTCATACATTCCAATTTCTCCTATCGCTCTCTTTCTTTATCTCCTCCACTCTCTTTTCATTCTTTGCAACTCCAGATACTTTTTTCCTCTCCTCGTTTTCATCTCTTCGTTAATGTGATATTTCTCTTCGGTTTAACTACTTATTTATTTATTTACTATTTTATTTACTCATTTATTCACTGTTTTATTTAATTACTTATTTATTCATTTACTTATTAATTTATTTACTTATTTATTTAATTATTTGTCAATTGATTTGTTTACCTATTTATTTATTTATTTATTTATTGTCGTTCTCTGGATCAGATTCCGGTCCACATTTGCGGACTACGGTTATTGCATCATACGACACGTGTTAGCCGTGCTGCGGCCGCTTTTTCCCGTCACGATTCACCCTTCTCTCAGCACGATTATCACGTGTCTCATGATGCGCCAGTCGTAGTCCGCAATCGCGGACCGGAATTTAGCCCAGAGAACGACACTACTCAATCATTGATTTTTTGGAAGCAATCATTTATTTGGCATTTTATTGCGATATTTATCTTTTTGCCTTCTGTTTACTGATCTCGATCTTTTACGATTTCTTGCTCTTTGTCTTGATCTCGATCGTCTTGCCCTTCTGATTTATGCTATTCTTCATCTTATTGTTCTATTTGGTGTAGTAATGACTATGGATGATTCAGCAATAATATTCAAAATTTGATGGTTTCGAATTTTGCGGAACTCATCGACAAATGTCTGTTCACGTTGAATCAAATGAAAATTTTCTTTGCAGAGTAGAGCGAGTTTATTAGCGGACAGTTGCGGACAGACGCGGTGGCAGCACGACGATAATCGTGCTGGACTAGCGGGTCCCGACACAATTACCCCTTCTCCCAGAGCACGATTATAATTGTGCTGCGTGCTGAAACAGCGACTCGTCGCAATCGTGGAGCGGAATTTCGGCCCGATAACGACAGTACAATCAATTTCAACAGCTGGCGTATGCCATCGAAAAGGGTCCACAATCACTATCAACGAGAACGTTCGATCCCATGAGGATTCGTTAAATAGAACACACGGGTACTAACACACAGCTCACAAACGCGACTAACACATTGAATTTTTATAGAAGGATAAGGAAAAGACAAAGGAAGGAAGTGCGAGAGTTGAAACGGAATATTGTAAAAATACATACAATAAATGTCATCTTAGGCTGAAGGAATGTAGTTAAATTCCTCCTAACACGAAAGTTTTATTTGAAAAATGACAACGGTTGGTAAGCACGCAGCAGTTATGCATTGCTCCCATTAGAATGGCGCTCATTAATGCCTGAACGAAGCGTTCGTGATAAAAAGAGTACTGAGTTTTCATCATGAAGGTGAACATCTGGACACCAATGGTGTAAAAATAAGTGAATTTTACGAGAGGAAAGACTTGCAAGTAAGGCAAAACGATTTAAGGCGGCTGGCCTCCCAACGCCAAACATAGTTATCATACATAATAATGAACGGCTAAGAGTTGACCAGAGATCGTTGACGGATGACCAGAGAATGTGCGGGACTCAGGAGTGCACCAAGCGCCGGGGAGGTTGTACGGGACCCAACTGAGAGTTCACCAGGGGCCGGGGAAGGTGTGCGGGACCCGACTGGGGGTACGCCTAGCACCGGAGAAAGTGTGTTGGACCCAACTGAGAGTGCGCCAAGCGCCGCGAAAGTGTGTTGGACCCAACTGGGGTGCGCCGACTCAGGGGAAAGTGTGTGGACCGGACTGGATTTCGAGGAACGATAATACCTAAGCACTCATTTGGCAACGATTCGATCATTCGATGCGTCATAATACACACAAAGTACGCCACGAAGCGGCGTGGGTGTGCACCTTGTTTTTCATTAACATGAAATTAACAAAACCAAACCTCTCCACCTGGATCGTGGCTGGGGCGATTTTGAGCTAAACACGCGGTAGGCTTGAAACGGCTAGGGCCTCGATCATAGTTGGCCGATCGCCGTAGCCAGCCCGGTCGATAATCACGAAAGACATGAATGAGGTGGGGTGGAAAAAACGTATTCGCCAACAACCCGCCGAGGGAAGTCGAAGGGAAACGGAAGGGTTGATACCGCGCGCGGCAGAGGGACAGATCAATCCATCTTACACTGTGTATTATGGGAATGCAAACTGTGTTACGTAGCGATATCACCGCGGAAAGATAAAGGTTTTATCGAGAAGCGAGTACTCTCCAGCGATCCGATGCGAAAAACTCCGGCGGTCGCGAGGGAAGCCAAGGGAGGCGAGAGGTGGCCGTGGAGCGCGCATTCCGTTCTGAAATTTCACCTTATATTTCCTTCTACTTCCCGGCGGGTTGATGGCGAGTACGACCCCGAGTGTTTTCTGCAACCTCCATCGTCCATGCTTTCCATACGTTTCGACCGTGTTGGGCCACGGCGGGTTATGGCGATTTTTTCATCCAATTCTGAAAGGGACCTAGCTCCCTCATTTAGAGCCGGTTGAAGTATGGCGTATTGGGTTTATCATGTCAAGATATCCTTATTTTGCCATGACCGACCGCTCCTCTGCTTGCTCCGCCCAGGCTCATTTAAAGGCAGCACACACGCTTGAAAAAGTTGTTGAGATAACTACGTTTCTGAAGTCGCATGGCTCCTAGTAAACTGCTCACGCCGTTGAAAGCGTCAAAAACGAGTCAAAACTACTAAATGTCAGCAATACAAATCGAAAAATTTCTGCAACCCCGCCCCTGAGCTTCTGCAACCGCGCCTCAAAATACAAATTCGTCCAGACTGATAGTACTAATACGGTCACTTTGGCTGGTTTTTGATGCTTCCAAGAAGGTGAACTTTTCACTATGGGCTGTAGGAGTATATCGGCTTGTCTACTTCTACCGTCTTGTTGCTAATATTCGCTGTTTCAACCGCGCGCCGTAAAACTCGTCCACTTTCACCTGATAACAAAATAACCGTTATTCTTCTATTTGCACACAGTTTTCGTCCGTTTTTTCGTCAGTTCCCAACACAACCAGCTCCAAACCTTTGATTTATGTCATGGAATCGATACCATTTTTGAGCGTGTCTGCTGCCTTTAAGCAAACTAGACTTTAGATGTTGTTGATTGAAAAAGCTCGTCCTTTGCTGTTTGAAAGCTAGCGGTGTTGGGCTGTTTCAACTTGTTCGTGCGTTACCCCGAGCCCCACCCCTACTTCCAACGTTTGCTTATTTCCATTATTTGGGACCAGATACTGACCTTCGTGATGAGAACCAATTTTTTCTTTTCACAGACCCTGCATCCGGGTATCAATGCGTTTCGAACGAGCGCCATTTGATTGGAAGCAATGAATACCTGCCGCACGTGAATGCGTACTAATAGCGGCCGTCCTAAAAAATGTTTCGTACTGACCGCATGATAAAATCGGGCCTTCCGCGTTTGAGTGCGTACTAACCGCGGTCAATCCTACGTGCAACATTTGTACCGACCGCGTGGCAATGCGTCCCGACAGCGTGTTCATGCGTACCGACCGCTTAGCAATCTCTACCGACCGCGTGGCAATGCGTTCTAACCGCGTCGCTATGCGCTCCCACCGCTGTCAGTATCTGAAAAACGTTCGTACTGACCGCGTGGCAATGCGTACTAACCGCGTTGCAGTGCGTATCGACCGCGAGGCGATGCGTACCGACCGCGTGGCAAGACGTACCGACCGCGTGGCGATGCGTACTAGCCGCGTGGCATTCCGTACTGACCGCGTGGCCGTGCGTATCGACCGCGCTAATTTGCGTGCCGACCGCGTGCGAATTCGTTCCAAACGTCGCCCATCCCGCTGTCGGTACGCAACCTGTCCGCGGTCGGTACGGAACATGTCCGCGGTCGGTCCATCCCATTGTCTGAGTTGATTCAGATTTGGGAAACTTGTACGATTCATACGTACTTTCTGAGACTTGGTTGAATTCTTCTCATGTTTTGTCTAATTTGCATTGTTGCTTGTGCAGTGACTTCCAGGCGATACGTTGTGACCGAGTTCGAAAACAGGGTGGGGGTGTAATTATTCTAATTAGAAACAGTTTTGGGTATAGGGAAGTTTTTTCTGAGTCAGTTCCCGATGCCTATGAATTAATGGCGGTGGATATCGTGTTCAACTGTTCTACGGTGCGGTTAATTGCAGTTTATAGAACTCCTAATTGCCTAGCAGATCCCATTGAAAGACTTCGCAATGCCATTAGTGATTTAATCATTTGTGAACACACATCCGTGATTGTTGGTGATTTTAATTACCCCGAAATCACTTGGGATATTTCTCTTGATAGTACATCTTCCTCATCTGTTGACATTTCATCTTCTCTTGCAAGAACATTCATAAATATGGTGGAAAGGCATAGTTTGCGGCAGTTTGTTTATGTGCCCACAAGGGGGGAACAGTATTCTTGATCTGATTTTGTCAAATGGTCCCTCGCTTGTGAACAATGTTTCTTCTAAGCCACCTGTGGGATCCGGTGATCATTTGAGTTTCAGTTTCTCCATGTCGGTTCCCTACTCTGAGCCTTGGTCAACGTTCTGTAGACATTTTGGGGGTTGTGATTTTACTGCTATCTATGAATATTTGTGGTTAGTGGATTGTAGGCACTCCTTTGATACAGTTGCTTCTATTCATGAAAAATATGAAATGTTTTGTCACACCACTGCTGAAAAAAAAACGGCCTGCCAGCTGTGTTGATAACTATAGGCCGGTCAGTATCACCTCACAACTGTGTAGATTATTTGAAAAGGGGCTCAAGAAATTTATGATGCAACATCTTGAGAGATATTCAACCATCCCCGTAAATCAACACGGATTTGTTCCACTTAAATCGGTGGAAACTAACTTGCTGGAATGCATTAATGACTGTACTGATTATTTGGACTCGAAAAAGTGCTGTGATGTGGTGTACTTTGATTTTTCTAAGGCGTTCGATCGTGTGGACCATTTCAAATTGCTTTATAGATTGTCCAAACTGAAATTCCATCCAGAAGTTATCAAATGACTAGAAAATTTTCTTTCCGGCAGAAGTTTCCCAGTAAAGATAAATTCAACGTTTTCATCTATAAGGCCTGTCAAGAGCGGGGTACCCCAAGGAGGGGTATTGTCACCAATTTTGTTCGCTATTTACACCTCGGAACTCCCAGGTCTCCTGGAGCGCTGCGGTGTTGAGTGCAAGCAGTTTGCTGATGACATTAAGATTTATAAGAAGGTTGAAAGCGAATCCTTTTGAAAAGACGGTGTTCATGAGGCTGGGCATGTCGGATTTGCCATGTACATACAATTTGGATGGTCATGTACTGAATTCCGTATCCTCTGTCAAAGACCTGGGTTTTCATTACAACAGCAAACTCGACCTCTCCGAACATTACCAGTACTTGTGCAGAAAAGCTTCTTCTAAGACTTTCCTCATTTTCAAGGCGTCGGCTATTCGAGACAGAAAAGTGTTGTTGAGAGCATTCAAAACCCACGTCAGACCAATTTTGGAAAGCGGAACGACAGTTTTTTCAGCGCATAAAAGAAAAGATGTTTTGCAACATGAGAAAATTTAACACAATTTTACACGCAAAATATAAGTAAGATCTCAAATCCAGGCCTATGACAGAATACCAAGTGCGGGAGCAAGGAATAGAGGGTTAAATATTCATTTTCTGGAATCTCGCCGACGCCTAAATGATGTTTGCATGGTGTTTAAGTTACTAGCTGGAATTGCAAAAATCAACCTTTCTAGATTCTATAGGCTGAACCGCTCGAGGACCAGGGGGAGCAAGCTTACGATTTGATATGCAGCTCCGAAGGGCAATATTAGAGCCTGTACCTTCACATGTAGAGCCGGATCATCTTTTGTCTCTCTTAACCTAGATATTACCCCGGTACCAGTACCTTCTGCTCTGTGGAGTTTCAAACGCATTGCAGGGAAGAAGCTATTGTGTTTCTAGGTCCACATGGAGAAAAACAGTATTTGTCCTTTTTTATCCAGTTCATGTTTTATGTAGTTACTCGTATTATAGTACTTGTAGTATCGATGTTTCTTACGCTTGCCTTATGTGGCGTACTCAATAAATAAATAAATAAAATGTTGAGAAATGAGAAAAAGGAATAGATATGACAGGGAAAATAAGGCGCTATTCATACTCCTCTACGCCAGCGCGCGACGCGCTTGCGGAGACTGTGAATACTTCAGCGGCGACGCATGGCGGAGCGGAATAGATTGGGCCTTAACTTTCCCAAACAAGCAAATTATGTACACGCGTTCACCGACATGGTAGCACAGTATAGTACTGGAAGTAATCACTATGGAACGGAATGAAACTGATGATGGATTAACAATGAAAATAATTAATCCTTGGTTACGGTCGTCGCCGTAACCAAGGGTTAATTATGTCCCGCGTGGGCCGTGCGGACGTGGCGCCAGGCGAATCAAACTCACGCGTCACAGCTGCTCGTAATGCGCTGGCATTGAAGACTATGAATAAAGCCTAAAAAAGTGCAATGCAGCTGCACGGCTGTTTATCGATACCTTTGCGCAGCGCGCTCACCAACACCACCGGCCGTTGTCCATCCGCATGTAACGTGAGGACATGCATTTTATAAACCATTCGCATGCATAATTAAAGCGAAATTAGCGAAAAAGGTGTTCAGAAAGTTTTAGAGAGGGTTGTCAGAGGGCTGCCAGAACCTGGTGCAGCTGACCTCGTTAATGCGACGCGATCAGTAGTTCAAAAGAGCGAGCGTTTTCATAGCCGCGTGAGAATCATAATTTCAACACCATCGTATTTGTTATTATCCTCCGGGAGACGTAGCATACAACGGACTAGGATATCGGTAATGTCGTCGATTGAATTACCCATGTTTGCAGCACTAGGCCCCGCCCGAACGCTTACCTGCAAAGTGTTCGCGGGTAAGCCGCCTGTTAGGCGACAAGCCTCAACGAAATAAAAGCGAAATAGACCGAGACCATCAGGTAGCCGCGCAATAGACGCCAATTAGCTGCGAAATAGAATTTTCACAACGAATGCGCGAGAACGCCGGGAAGATTACGCAAAAATCTGCAAAATAACCTCGATAGCCGCGCAATGGACGGCAAGTATCCGCGAAAAACCGCGGTCGCAAACTAAACGCGAAATGTTCGAGTAATTGAGTGTAACTAGTCGCTAAATATCCGCAAAAGATACACACAAGAATTAGCCGTGAAATAGCCATATAAGAGCGTGTCCGTGGGTCAGCAAAGCAGGGTCCAGTAGCCCACTGGCAAAGCTCTCGGAGGAAAGACGAACCCAATGAAAAACGGAGGTCCCCACCACAAGTTAACATTTTTTTTTTTTTTACGAGCAGAACTTTTACGACTCCCACCATTCCCCGTTGCGAAAGTTCACAACCGCACTGGACCCGGAGGTCGCAGTGCTGCTAAGGTCGGACACGAAGCTGCGCTGATTAATTTCGACTTTAATGAAGGGCTTATTTCAAAGTAAAGAGCTGTGACTAGCGGGGTGTTGTGACCGATCTCAGCGGAGCTACGATCTTCTTTGGTGACATTTACGGATAAAAAATTGGCGAATTTTTGAGAAGCACACCTTCTCCTTCTTCTTTTTACCTTCTTGCATGCGGAAATTTAGTTTGGAAATTATATGATTCTCACCGCATTTTAGCAAATTTTTCTTTTACACGGGCGACGTTTGTGCAACCCTCCACCGTCCCTCTTTGCCTCCAGTCACAACCCCGGTGCACCGTGGGGGGTCGTAGCCCTGCTGAGGTCGGACACCAAGATACGCTGAACCCTCTGTCCAAACTTTATTGAATCTTTCAATTCACACTGAAAAGTACCCAGTGAGGAGGTAACATCGTCCGATCTGGTTTGAAATAAGTCCCAAAGCTGCTGTGTTCAGTTGACAAACAAAACTAGCCTAACTCAAAACAACAAAAAAGTTCAGTTTGATCAGGAAATATTCCTTTTAATAAAAAAAAGCTAAATTTACTGCGAAAACACCTAAGAAATCTGGAAAACAGCCAACGAATCCAGAAAGCTCAAGTTTAATGAGACCGTAGGCAGTTCCTGCGAGGGTCGCGCTGGCCCTCAGCGGAGCTGCGAGTCCCCACTCCTCTGCTTATTAAAACTTCCGAAAAAAAAACATTGAAAGATTTTCTCCAAGTTCCATTTTTGGACGAAATTATTACGATTTACGATTCCGGAATTTTTCCGATCCCCGCCCTGATTTTGTTTTTTTGAAGCAATTCTTACGATCCCCACCCAAGATTTTCAATTTTTCTCAAAATTTTTTGCTAACGGCTCCCCCCTCTCAACACCCGTTGAGAAGTAGACAACAACGCGCCACCCCAGGTCCGGCGCGGTTGTGAGCGGAGGTAAAGAGGGTGGACGGGGATCGTAATAGATTCGGCACAAAAAAAAGGAGAATGTGCGAAAATGGGGAAGGGTCTTTCTTAAAAATTTTAGACAAAGTTCTCATCTAATAAAGTGGGTTAGCAAAAATTTCGGACATTAGAAAACTCAAGAATTGTGGTCACCAAAAGATAGGGGTCGTAGCCCCGTCGAGATCGGCCACAAGGCTCTGCTCGGGGTTCGCCGCGGGGTGGGGAACTGTACAGGGGGATCTGAACTGAGTAGGGGTGTCTGAGCTCCACCGAGAGACCGAACTGACCTTTCATTAAGAATGGGGGTAATCACTCCTTAAAGGGAGGGTCCGGGCAGAATTTCGATTTTGAGATTTCCCGCTGAATCGGTGCTCTTGCTACAGGTAGTCCCAAGGAATATGCGAAAACTGCGTAAAAACCGGTCTTCTTTAAGTTATTCGAGCCAATTCCGTTAGCCGATGATCCAGAAAAGTCAGAAAAGTGTGGCCATCGTCCATATTTTAGCGGTTGTCCACGCATTCTTCGAAAGTGCTGTGTAATTATCGGTCATTCCAGCCATGATTATCATGCTGTGAATGCCGTAATCCCTGACTTTGAGGCTGTTTTCTCCAGAACTAAGGACTCAGAGTTCGTGAAACGTTCAGACAATGTTCAGCTAGGCCAGCCCAATCTATTTAACCCAAATTTCGGTAGTGTCAAAATTTGACCGGACCTTGCCTTTAAAGGAAGTATTCACGATGAATATCGCGTTCGAGTTCGACCCGAAAATGGGATCGTTCGATTGTGAGGTAACTCACAGTGAAGAAACAGTTAAGACAAACGTCCAGAATAAGTTAAAATAACGGCTTCCAACGTTCAGGGCGTGGACGAGAATCACGGGCCCTGCTGATTTTCGCAAGCGCGCGCTAATCGCGAAATCTGCGCGATTCGATCAGGCTGGACGCGACAGAGCTGCTTGTCCATTCGCCATCGAAACGTGTGCGTCGCCACAAGCTCGTCCGAAAGGGGGGCGGACTGGGATAGGTAGGCGCACCGGGATAACTTTCAAAGTCGTTTCTATTAACTTCTGGTCCGTCTTTCTTGCTTTCTTCGGCCCTATTCTCTCCAGCGTCTGCCAACTTAGTGCTTCACACTGAAACCTGGAGGGCGAGATTCATCGTGAACACTGCTTTTGAGATCAATATTTTCATGAAGAATGCGGTTATACCTTTAAATTTACAAAAAGTTCTCTTCTTTGAATTTAACAAAAAAACACAAAGTCACGCTAAGGTTCTGAGAAAATCGCCAAACATTTCACCAAATCACGCTCCTGGAGGGGGGTCTGGGTGAAATTCGCCTTCTCCACACCTCGTGCAGTACCTTGGACCAGCTGCGCCCTGGGCCAATTTGAATCACGTATTCTCTGTGTATTCGAAAACGTTGCGGCGCGAAAAAATGGGCATGGCCAAGCTCGATGAGACAGTAGCCAAAGGCTTGCGATAGCACCGATCTGTGACCCCCTTGCTGATCCAAAAAACCGCAAAACTTACCGACTTTATAATTTTCCGATTTTCCGGAAGCCCTCACCACTTTTCCGGTTTTAAGACCAAAAATTTTGCGATAACTATCGCACTGTCCCACTGGAGAATTGAGACGTAAAAATGCTCAAAGATTTGCAAATTTGGGGGGTGGGTGTGAAAATGTTGAACCGAAAGTGAAAAGCCTGGGGTATACTCTTCTGAAAAGGGGCTAAATCAAACTTCTTTTCAGAAGAGCATACCCTAAACCAAATCAATCAACATTTCTCGATTTGGCAATGGGTTAGAGTAAGAACCTCAATGAGCTTTTACTGTATCCAAGAGCAAAGATACACTGATAGTAAGGTTAAGGTTGGGCACTATTCCTACATACGGACTTCGAGTGGTATGCTCCAAGGAAATGGCGGGGGAAGCGGCAGGGATGATGCCGCGCGCGGCGAGGGAACAGTCTTACGTTCACCATAGAAACGTTCTGAGACACTCGTGGCGTCCAACGGGTGGTTGACACGTCACCCTTGTGGCTTACCGGTCGCTGGGTGGTTTGACTGCAAGGGGCGGATCGACTGTCTGTCGACCGTTATGTGTCCGATCGACTGTCTGTCGACCGAGGTCCACAGACAGTCGACCACCCATCGACCGGTAGCATGGGATGACGTCACTTCGTCGTTTTCTCACCTTTGTGCGCGTATTGACGTCCAAAACTTCTGACCCCAGGACCCGCTGCACCGCCAATTGTTCGGCGCCGAATTTTTCGTTTCGGTTGTCCTCCCGATTCTGAGGGACTAATTTCCCATTTCTTCCACGTCCGTTTTGAAAATTTTTAAGTTTTCAATTTCTTCCTATATCCTGACTCGTTATTAAAACATGAAGTTTTTCTTTCATTTATTAATTCGGTGAAGAATTTCTTGTTTCCTTGATTCGTTGTTTGGAAGGAATTTCGATTTCCGATCTTTTCCATGACCTTTTTGAATTTTTAGAGTTTCCGAATCTTGCCTTATACTGACTCGAATTCGAAACGAAAATTTTTTTTTCATTTCTTGATTCGGAGTCTGAAATTTGATTTTGGTTGATTTTTTGATGGAAAATTTCCGATTTTTCGCACGTCCTCTTTGAATTTTGGAGTTTCCGATTCTTTCCATATCCCGACTCGATATCGGAGCGGGAATTTTTTTTCATTTCTTGATTCGTCTTTCCAATCTTCACATTTTGGTTGATTTCTTGAGAGTAAAGGAAAATTTCCGATTTCTTCCGCGTCCTTTTTGAAATTTTCGAATTTTCACTGCTTTCTGTATCCTGACTCGCTATTAAAACATGAGGTTTTTTTCATTCCTTGATTCAGCGTTGAACTTCTCATTTTTGTTGATTTGTTGTTTTTGGAAAAATTTTCAGTATCCGATTCTTTTTTATGATCATTTAAAGTTCGGAGTTTCCCATTCTTTCCTTATACTGACTCGAAATCGCAACGGAAAGTTCTTTCATTTCTTAATTCGTCTTTCCAATCATAACAGTTTGGTCGAATTCTTGCTCATGAAGAAGAATTCCCTCCCATCTCCTTTTTGAATTTCTGAGTTTCAGATTCTTTCCATATCCCGACTCGATATCGAAACAAGAACTTTTTTCGTTTCTTGATTTGGCGTCGAAATTCTAATTTTGGTTGATTTCTGGATCTTGAAATAAACTTTCCGATTTCTTCCATGTCCTCTCTGATTGCTGGGATTTTCTATTTCTTTCCACATCCTGACTCGATACGAAAGCAGAAAACTTTTCCTTTTTTTATTCGGCGTCAGATTCTTCTTTTTGGTTGATTTCCTGAAGAAAAAAAATCGATTTTTTTTGTCTTTTTACAGTTCTGGAGTTTTTGTTTTATTGCGTGGAAAAATGGGTAGTTACATGGCTTTTGTTTCTGATTTTTCATTTTGCGTTGCATTCTCATTTTTCCTGAATGCTTTTGATTACAAGTGAGACCCATTTGGAAAAACAACAGCAAATAAAATAAACTGATTGAAAACTATTCAAAACATAAGGGATCTAATTTAGACCTCTTGCTGGGAAGGGTCTTGTGCGTCCGCCTTCTCGCCGTTTGCCAATCATGGCAGCCTCGGCATACGGTGTGCCGCGCACGCCGTGGCGGCGACCACGCAACATCGATAACGAGCAGGCTGATTGGGTGATCGGCGGAGATCATGCAGAACAACTCATTATTGGCACACACACCTTAACTCCTTTTTGAGCAAAAACACTGGGGTATCTTCGTACAGACCTAAAACATTGAAGGATCATCCAAAGTGTGAAACCTTGGAGTGGGTAATATTCCGCCCTTTGTAGGCAATGTTTGAAAAAAACGAAAGTTTGAATGAAAGAGCATAATAGTAAGTGATCTAAAAGGTTATCATCATTTATTATGTTTGAGACGCAACATAATCGAATATTCAATTGCTCAATTCAAATCAGAAATGCCCCCACTCAGGGGATTCAACCTCTTGAAAAAAATCGAAGATTTTCTCACACCCGTGTCAGAAATGCTCTTTAAAATCATCGGGTTATCCTTGTTGAAAATGGGCGGAGGCGCTTCAGACCTGATCGAATGGAGAGATTCAGAAGATGGTTGGAACGGATTACATCGTGAATAAGCTCCGAACAACGATAAATATCCATGTCAAGATCATTTCTAACATCGGTGTGGATAAAGCTTAGCTTTGGGTCTGGATTGCCCCGCACAAATAACAAAGCGCCTTAATTTCGATATGTGTGAAGGCATTACAAAGATTCCCTAGTGTTTTTGCTCAAAACGGAGTTTGGATGTATGTGTCGGAAGCAGGCATGAGCAAAAAACTTTGAAACCGAAAAAACCGAAAAACGAAAAATTTTCGGTTTTGAATTCGAAAAATTCCAAAAAAAAACGAAAAAAAAAATGTCTTTTGAAGCGTCTTATTTTCGTAATTTTATGTCTTTGATTGAAAAAACAAGGCAACGTTATCGAAAAGCTTCGAATAATGGCAGAATCATGTTTTCTTAGTAAAACAAAAGCATACGCAATCAAAGTATCAATGTGAGCAATTTTACCCTTGTTGCAGTGTTGTATCCTGACAAAATTGCAGCGCTAAACACCCTCTAAAAGTCTTATTGTGAACTTTTTGTTCAAAACTGCGGTAGTTCTCTGAACAATCATGTCCACTTTTTTTCGAGTTTTTCATCAAAACCCTGGGCTCAAATGTCGTCCTTAACTTTATGAAAAAAACCTAATTCGTAGAAGTTGAAAATCGTGGACAAGTCTTAGATCAAAACGGAACAAACGTTGCAGAGAGACGAACATCATCAAGTGATCTCGTCGAGGTCAGCACTGACCAGTAGCTCAGTCTCTCGGCGCTATTGGACGTTAATGGCCGCGACGCAACCATACGCATTGAGTCGTGATGTTTACACAGGGGTTAGGTTCAACCAATTTTGCTGGACGGAACTATACATGATGCCGCTCGCCCAAGAATGTTTTCATTCGCAGTTTTTTTGGTATGGATCGATGGAGGGAGCAGAAAAATTTAGCTTGGCTCCCGCTTAAAAACTACGGGCCTCCAAAGAGCAATTCTCGACGTCTTTTTCATGTAAATTTTAAACGAAAACGAAATTCCTGACATTGAAGCAGTGTTCGCATTATATTTCACTTTTGATGTCTCAACCGTTTACGGAAGGTCTGGTGCCCTATACAGCAAATCATGCTTGAAGAGAACGTGAAAACCGTGGTTTTGTGCTAAAAGAGGGCCACTTTAGCTTGCGTTGAGTTTTGAGCGTGGAGGAATCGACCGCTTTCAAGGATGTTACCTAAGGGGACATTAGGCGTTTCTTTGACCTCAGAACGCCTGTTTGCATCCGTTATTTTGCCGCTCCTGGCTTTCTACGGTTCTTTCGACACTGGGAGCCTAGGATGCTTCTCGCCTATCATTTCACTGTGGAAAGTCAACGAGGATGATCATCGTGAACGCTGCCTTCAAGGGGGTCATTATCAAGCAGGAGGTGTCGGCTTGAAAACGTCTTTTACCCAAGTCTTGAGACCCTCTACCAAAAGAACGTGAGGGCAAGTTGCTGAGCTCCATATATGGGCTCTATCAACTTCAGCGCACCCACATTATCGTCATTTTTGCATTGCCTAAAGACATACAGGCGGCTTACTTTGTGGTCGTGTGCGGAATAAATTTCCTAATCGAATTCTCTACTTTTCATTAATTTTGAAGAAAATCAATAATCGATCGATTTTTGAGAAACGTCGGTAAAATGTGCACAGATCGATGGTAAACCTCCAGACGCATTTATGCTTCAAGTTTTACGCCTGTGCGTTATCAGTTAAACGAAAGAAGTGGCGCCAATTCAGCTATCTTGGACTTCGACCAGAGCAAAAAATGGATTTCGGCAATTTGTCTTCGCGTTTTTTTTTCAATAATGGGTCCAAGGACTTCAGCTATGACACGTTTTCAAGCAGACACCCTCTGCTTCAAAATGACCCCATTGGCGCAGTTCTTACCGGTCACATGGGGGAACGAGAAACATTTACCGAAGCCCACTCAATGACGAGCTCTACTGTGAAAAATCGCGGACCCTTTAGGCTTCCGCTCACTATTTCTTTCAAAAACCATTCTGCGCTCCAAAACTTCGTGCAGTACGAACGAGAGGTCTGGTGACAAGAACAGACCACTCAAGAGGATTAGCGACGGGCATATGTGGGCTTGGCAAGGCTAGAAATTTTGTCACCATATCTAAAGCGCACCCTGTAGTAGTAAGTGAATGAAGTGTATGTGAATAAAGGGGTGTAATCGCTTTTCCCTTTCTTTGTTTGATTGCTTTTCATTCATATTTTTCTCGTTAGTGGTCACAGTATATGACTGTCAACTCGTAACATCAAATAATCAGAAGAAATATTCAAAAATTTGAAAAATCATTTTGAAAATTTGAAAATTTTGCTTTTTGAGTATATTCCAAAAAGCGAAGTTCTAGAATTTAGGTCGTACTGATCAAGTACACTTGATCTGCCACAAGTTTCCGGGATATTTAGATGATCAACAAATTCATGAGTCTCCGGCCATTTTTTCACATTTGGCGATTGTGTATTCTCCGCTTGCCTCAGTCTTTCATATCATTACCATGGAAGTGGTGCGCTTATTGAAGCTAAATCATGAATTTCAAGAGTGGTATGTAATTTACAGAAAATAGTCGCTAGCTACGCGTCTATGATTGGTTTCTATGGTATGTACAAAAATCAGGCACTGGGCGACCAACAGGACAAGCTAGTCTACTAGACATCGCTGCTGAAAAGAGCAATCGGGTGAGCCTTGTAAGCCAAATGCATTTCATTCAGTCTAGACTGACATTGCAATAATTTCTGAATTTTGCAGGAAAGACGTTTCCGGATACAGTTTCGAAGACGACTACGCTTCTCTGATGGCTTCATACGAACGCTCTTCAAAGATCTCGTCTTCCTTGAGGCTTGTATATTTTCACTCACGAAATATATCTCGAAAGCGGCGTTTTTCCCTCAAAATTTTTCCCGGTTGGGAAGCTTTGAACAAAATTAGCCGAAAATTTTGGAAAATTGACTAATAAACCACAGAATCGCGATCAACGCCCCAAAAAAACCCTTGGGAGAATTTTAAGTCAAATCTGGAACATTTTCTAAAACGCGTCCAGAGCCCTCTAATCGGTATGCATATTTGCTCAACCGAAAGTCCTAAACGCTGTAAGCCTGGACAAAGTATGGAAAATGCGCCTTCACCTAAATTTTGCTCAGGGGGGTAGCTTTGGACGCTGAACACATTTATGAGGCCCGTTTCCAAACTTTCGAAAGAATAATTCCCTTTTTGGAAGGTACAAAAAGCACAAAAAACGAGTGGTGTGGGTGTGGGTGTGGGTGGTGTGGGTGTGGGTGGTGTGGGTGTGGGTGGTGTGGGTGTGGGTGGTGTGGGTGTGGGTGGTGTGGGTGTGGGTGGTGTGGGTGTGGGTGGTGTGGGTGTGGGTGGTGTGGGTGTGGGTGTGGGTGGTGTGGGTGTGGGTGGTGTGGGTGTGGGTGGTGTGGGTGTGGGTGGTGTGGGTGTGGGTGGTGTGGGTGTGGGTGTGGTGTGGTGTGGTGTGGGTGTGGGTGGTGTGGAGTGTGGGTGGTGTGGGTGTGGGTGGTGTGGGTGTGGGTGGTGTGGGTGTGGGTGGTGTGGGTGTGGGTCTCAGACGAATATGAGGACCGACCGCGCGCAACAATAGGCCCGACTTCGGGATCGGCCACGATCCGACCGCACCATTGCGCGCGTTCCGACCGGTAGTTAGCGCGGTCGGACCGGAATTGGCGACGTTCCGACCGCACCATTGCGCGCATTCCAACCGGTATACCGGCGCGGTCAGTACGGAAGTGTGCGCGTTCCAAACGTAACTCTGCATCACGGCACTTTGCATTTGGACCGCGGGCAAGTATGAAACCACGGGCCCTGCCCAGTGGGCGGCGCTTAGAACAGCGCAATACGCTAGCAGGGAACCCTCCAGTTGTGACGCCCACTTCTGGCTGTTATACTCTCTAACAGCCTGCAGTGGAGATCTTAATTTGGGCATACCATGCTGGCGTGTTGCAGAAGATAATGCAACGTTCAGACTTACAAATTTATTTATAAAGTAACCACCGGATAATACATGAGCAAATACTGAAACGATAATAGTACAACAAATTCTTCCTCACACAGGAACAGCTACGTACAGAATTATGCGACAACTGTTGCAGTGAATTCACGACTTCATATTTTCCGAAATATGACTGAAACTTTCAAAAATTACCTATGAGAAAGATGAAGTACATATTTCCCATGCCATCACATAAGAAAAGTTCATGTCGAGATTAGTTTATTTTTCATACGTGAAAGTGCATGTATAGAAACTTAGCTATCTAGAAAAGGTTGCGCTCAAACAACGAACGTTGTTTTTCAAATACTCAAATCAACCCTCTGATTCATATATTCGAACATCAGAAAACTATATTTTCATCTGATATCAAATACAGTCCACCACAAACGGGAAAAGGCGGCGATATTATCGGTTGCTCTATCACAGGCCTGCGTGCGTCGCGCGCGACGTCAGATAGAACTGTTCGACGTCGGAAGGCAAAATAGCTGAGAAAGGGGCTCAAAGGCACAGTCTTAACTCAGGAGCGAAATCCGAGATTTCCACGTAAATGGGAAGTAGACCCCACCCCTTAACCTGGCGAGTGCGAGCTCTGGATTCCTCCAAGATTTTCTGTCGTGGGATATAATATGGATCCTAGTGTGTTGATCGCAATCGCACCACGCCTTTTCCCGAACTGTATTTTCATGTTATGACCTTAAAAGGACTTTTCATATTTTTAATAGGTTCTGACCTTAAATATTGTCAACCATGCTTTGAAAAATGTGGCAAATACATGTATAATATAAACTGAAAATTGACAACGGAGCAGTACATTTCAGAGGTATTGGAACTAGGGTACTGCACGAGGTGTGGGCCGGCCAGTTTTGCTCAGACCCCAGGAACGTTAGTAGGTCAATTTTCGACCGTTTCCTCCCACCCCCACCAAGAGCTGATGTGTTCAAGCAGTTTATCTAGCAGGTTTACATACCACTAACGTTTCACTGCAGTAAAATTTCTCTTGTCGTATTTAAATGGTAAGTATAAAAACGTCAAATGGTAAAAAACCAAAATTGACAACTCGAAGCCGGTGCTTTGCCACTAAATTAGGATGTTTGAGAAGAAGAGAGGCCAGAACTGCGCTTCTTGCGTTTATGTAGAGAGGAGCTGAAAAGGCAAAAGTGAATGTAACTGGTAACAGCTTGTGCTGTGTAATAAAATGAGAATTTTTGGGGGAGGGTTGGCACGCGCCGGAAGTCCATATTCTTTACGAGTCACGAGAGTAGGATATTTGAGTCCAGCGTAGTTGATTTACTCGGTATACTCACCTTCAGCGTCCAACATGGATGCTGAACACCGCTACAGTATGAGGCCGCACACTTTTCTCAGGCGTGGTCCCGCCAAAAAGGGGCCTTTTTCACCAGAGTGGGATATTTGAGTCCAGCGTGGTCAATTTACTTACAGGACTTGTTTTGACCATCTCAGATGAACGCCGAAGACCGATACATAAATAGCGGGAGACGATGAAAAAATCGGCGAAGTCCTTAAAGGCACAGTCCAACCTCAAGGTAATTTTTGATATTATGGTCCGGTTGCCGCCTACAGCAACCCTGCCAAGCGCGAAATCTCAATCCGCTCAAATAAGCGAGAAAAAGCCCGGAAAAAGTCGGCCACGCCCCCTTGAAAGAAAAAATTGGTAACGCCCACTGCCAGGTTTCCGACCTCAGTAGGGAGGAGACACGCGAATGATTTTATTCAAAACCTATGTTCTTCGACTTGCGTTTGGTCTGGCTTTATATTGTGGCCTGCTTCAGAACGATGGCTGCGAATAACGAGAAAATACAGGCTTGAGACAACTCGTCCGCGAGCTTCTAGCCGTTCATAATTGAGAATTTTGAAGAGCCGTCACTCCGTTCGTAGTGAGTTCTGAGCGATTATAGAGACACCATTGTGATCAGCGTAGAATTTATTTTCTCCAAGCTAGGCAGAAAAACGAAAAATCGATTTCGAGGTTGGACTGTGTCTTTAGAAAAGTAGGTTTTTGGGACATTGTAACAGTTAAGTGCTGAACAAGTTATTTGGAAAAAATCCTGGCTTTAAGAAACTAGATTTTATACTCTATCGTTTGAAACTCTCCTCACCCCTGAAGAAAGCCTTTGAAGAAAATTTACTAGGTGTGGGTTCTTCTATAAAATGCACTGAGGCCACACAGCTGGGCCCACACATAAGTACTGAGAAAACGTGGAAAATGTTGCAGAAATCACACCAGGAAAATCTTCTTCGCCTTCTCCGGGGTCGCGGGTGGTTTTAAACGGTAGGGTTGAGAGCGTGGTTTCTAAAAGCTAGGATTTTTCTCAAATAACTCGTTTAGCATTTAAGTTACTGCAGTTTTGAAACCGAATTTATGTTTGTGGACTTGGCCGATTTTCGGCGTTACTCTGAGATGATGAAGGTTTGTAAACAGGGTAAATCGACCACACTGGGTTCAAATATCCTACTCTCATAACTCCTAGTTCTCAAAATTGACGACTTTCGGCGGGACCACACCTGAGAAAGGCATACTGTAGGGGTCTTCAGCGTTCATCCGAGATGGTGAAAGTGAGTATTTAGGTGATTCGACCCCGCTCAACTCAAATATGAATTCTCGTGACTCATGGAAACTATTTGCAGAAATAATTCAACATTTAGTCGTCAAACTGCTTTGGGCTTTTTACATGCTGGATTCTTATATCTTGAATATTATTCTGGGAAGACCTTAACTTCACCTTAAACTTCCTATTTGAACTCCGTGACTCGTTAATCAGTTGAATCAGCCTTTTAGTTGAATCGTAATCTATATTTGAAATTTACGTGAAAAACTGCTCCTGACGGTTTTTACTCACAAACACGTTGGTTTAATTGGTCTTCGTCCAAAGACCAGACCCCCCACTTCCACCCCTCCGGAGCTCAGACCCCACCCCTGTGGGGGCCCACACCCGCGCCGAACCCTGATTGGAACGCAGGCTTCCATTTTTGGAGAGAAGAAATAAGTCAAAGCTAAGGCATGCATTAGGAAGAGATGCATTACAGCAAAGAATGCAACGAAGCAAAAAGCATATTTCATAATCCTCACCTCAAGCCCGGCACGCGCGGGACGTGCGATGGACTATGAAACCTATCTCTGCGCGGCACGCGCATTCAGCCCATCCAGCAGCTACCATGACGGCGCCGCCCAAACCGCTAAGGCGGTTTCACTGTCTGAATCAATACCCGCTTGTCAGTTCAAGCTCACTCCAACATAGATAATTCCGGGATTATCCTACTCTGTATATTTAAGCTAGGAAATACAATGCATGTCACGGCTGAAGCCCAACTTAATTGCGCGCACCGCCGTAGCTGTGCCGCCGGAGATTTTAGGTAACTTCCCACGAGGGAAAGAGTTTCCTAGTCCAACGCTCACCCCGCGCGTGCTGCGCCTGCGGTGAGAGCTATGAAAGACGCGAAACTGCCTTTGCAATATGAAATGATGGTACGACGATTTCAGCGATTCATTCTGAGCTAAATAAGAACAATACATTGCACTACCACAGTAATCAACATTAAGAGCAGCATACGCGCTCGCAAACCATTCGGATTTCTACGAGAGAATCAGCTCGATTTAACTAAATGCAGCATGTCTACAAACCGATTAATTCGCACCCATTTTCAAGAAAACCGCTCTACTCCGGCTGGCTTTTGGAATGAAGCGTTTTGCCGGTAAGCAGACAGCAGACTATATTCTAGTCAGTGGAGCTGTTTCTCTCGTAGGCTCCCATTTGACAGTGCTATCATTCTAAATTGTCACATGTTTTTTCAAGTTTCACTTCTCATTCTGTTACTCGTAGAGATGGGAAAATGCAGGCCTTTGAGACAGAAAATCTGAAATGTTGTCATCGTCGATGGTTTTCAGTGCTTCAAACTTCGATAACAACATGATAGGGACAATGCGGGCCCAATTATGCTGTTATCTCGAGTATGTTTGCAAGCGTGTATGCTGTCTTTAAGAGAAATTAAAACTCACAATGATTAAAATCCCTCGGAACAAGAGATTTTATGTCTTGTTCAGATGATTAGGCCAGCTCTAGGAGGATACTCGTAGTTGGCATCAACTAGCTATCCATTGAAGTTCGAGGCTACATTTCTGAAAATATTGGCCTTATATGTAGTACTATGTTTCTGAAAATATTGGCCTTATATGTAGTACGGGACAGAAAGATATCAAGCTAGCATTTTGGCAAAAACTTTTTCTCGACGTATCTCGGGTTAAACTTCACGAAACTCAGTGAAACTTCAACGTCCAGGTTTTACACCCCCAACAACGATCACTTTCGTTCTTTGAATCTCCACACCCTTTCATGTGTGTAGTGCGCACTCCTTCTGAAGCTCCGGTCACTTTCCGAATCTTATCAATATTGCTTTAAGAACCATAATACACCCCCCACAACGATCACCTCTGGTTTTTTGAATCCATACGCCCTTCAGTGAATGTTGTGCGCACTCCTTCTGGAGCCCCGCCCACTTTCCAAAACTTATCAGTATTGTTTTGAGAACCATAATACGTCCCCCCAAAAAAAAAAACTGTTTGCTCACAATTTTTCCGAATCCCTCCACAGTTTAGCCGATGGTGTGCGCACTCCTTCTGAAGCCCCGCCCACTTTCCAAAACATCCTTACTGTTTTGAGAACCATAATGCGCCCTTTCCCAAAAAAACTGTTTCCTCACGCCTCACGTTTTTTTCGAATCCCTACGCACTTTAGCCGATGTTGTGCGCACTCCATCTGAAGCCCCGCCCACTTTTCACAACGCTAATTGTTTACGTACTAGAATCCCTTTACACCTTTCACGATCTGCTTTTATCTAAAAACCCTACACCTTTAGCCGTTTTCAATATTCATCAATCAATTACCTATTGTTAACTTCGCTTAAACTATGCATGCAATCATAAGACGATTTGAACACGTATAGAATCAACGGGAACACAGAATCACAGAATGCGAAGAGAGAGAAACGAAGAAAAAACATCAAAAAAGCAAGATAGTACGAGCACCGCAGCAAAAAAAATTATTCACGCGTGGAGAAAAAAAAATGCGAGAGTGTCCATTACACACCATACAATTTTCCGCAAGCCTGAAAATGAAAATGCGCGCGGTCGGTCCTAAAGTGCGGCGGTTTCTGCGCACTTTTCGGTGTTGCTGTCGGTCCGAACGGTTTGTGATGGCGGCCGCAAAGCGCGCAAACGTGGTCGAAACGCGGGCATCTTTTTGTGATCGTTCCGACCGCGAGCGTTGCGCGCGTTCGGTCCTAAAACGTTATCTTGCGCGCGATCGGAACGGTTCCTGCGCGCGGTCAGTACTGAAGGGGAAAAGTTGCGCGCGGTCAGTCCTAACATTTGTCCGAGGTGGTGTGGGTGTGGGTGGTGTGGGTGTGGGTGGTGTGGGTGTGGGTGGTGTGGGTGTGGGTGGTGTGGGTGTGGGTGGTGTGGGTGTGGGTGGTGTGTGGGTGTGGGTGGTGTGGGTGTGGGTGGTGTGGGTGTGGGTGGTGTGGGTGTGGGTGGTGTGGGTGTGGGTGGTGTGGGTGTGGGTGGTGTGGGTGTGGGTGGTGTGGGTGGTGTGGGTGTGGGTGTGGGTGGTGGGTGGTGTGGGTGTGGGTGGTGTGGGTTTGGGTGGTGTGGGTGGTGGGTGTGGGTGTGGGTGGTGTGGGTGTGGGTGGTGTGGGTGGTGTGGGTGGTGTGGGTGGTGTGGGTGTGGGTGGTGTGGGTGGTGTGGGTGTGGGTGGTGTGGGTGGTGTGGGTGTGGGTGGTGTGGGTGGTGTGGGTGTGGGTGCGATTGTCAAGACATCATTATGATCAGCGTGGAATTTTCCCCAAGATGAGCAGAAAAACGAAAAATCGATGTCAGGGTTAGAATGTGCCCTCAAGGTCCAATCAATAGATATTTTCATATATGTGAATAAACATGTAGCATTTCTGATAAAGTAAGTCAGTCGATCAAAAAATAACCTGGAAAAAGTTTTCGAAGTTTTTGGCTCATTTCATTATAGCACCACAAATGGACTGAACTGAGGCTTTGATAAAGCAGTAACATATTTTTGCCGGTACAATGTGCACGTTAGGTCTTACTTCTTGTTATTTCGTTTTTTGGAAACTATTCGGTAATATCGTTAATCATCCGTCATAATGTTGTCTTGTTATCTCATATTTGGGTATTGACAGTCGTTATTTGAGATCAGGAGTTCTTATCCTACCCTCATTCTAAATTGTTAAAATGTTGATCAATGATTAGAATAAAATTTCGTTACTGTACGTGTTTTACCAGCATTTGAAAGATTTTGGCCGCAACGCGGCGGATTCGAAGAGCCAGCGGCATTCATCTTCGAGGTCTACAGGTGCCCAACTGCCGGTCGACAGGTATCCAACTACCGGTGAACAGGTATCCATCTACCGGTCGACAGATATGCCATAAACGGTCGACAGGTAACTAACAACCGGTCGACAGGCATCCAACTACCGGTCGACAGGTATCCAACTAACGGTAGACTAGAGTCCAACTACCGGTCGTCGGGTGGTCGACGGACAACTCTAGGGGAGTGATGGACAACTCGAGGGGGGTGACAGGCAACTCTACGGGAGCAGTCCCGCCCCTTTTTAGCGGTCGTGGGGAAGCACGCTGTGAGGTGATTGCTTGTCGACCACCCGTTGGACGCCACGAGTGTCTGAGTTATCAGCTGTGGCAGTGATAACAATGCAATGCATAGCATTGTCCCGTATCGATTAAATTCCCCCACGATTCCCTCAGCATCTCAGGCACTCGGGGGGACGGCCCGACACACTTTTGAGGCCGAAACGGCCATCCCCCAACCTTGAGAGAGTCATTCGGCCATCCGCGCCCGTTCTTGACCGCCACGCAGATTCTCGACCGCGACGCGTCTACGCACATCGGCAGTTAGAGCCATCCGCGCCCCTAGGCAGTTGCTCAGGATCTTCAACATGTTTAGACAAAAGTATTGACAATGCTGAGTTGAACTGATGAGAACGATGAGTTGAACTGCTGGGCTTATCGCCGCGCTGCGTTTTGCGTTGCGTGCGCAGTGCCGACAGACGACAACTCCGACGCAATGCTGAACGCCGAAATCAAACCAGCGGCACATACGAGCCGTCTCGAGGTGGGCTTAGACCGATTCACTTCATTGTCAAATGACAACTCCTCGGGCTCTGCCTTTGAGTTGAGTGGGGTGCGAGTGCCAGCACTTGCCTGCTCCTGCACCAACACGGGTGCTCTATCGTTGGAGCAGGCAAGAGGCGGAGCACTCGCATTTTTGATTGATTTTTGATGCGCACAGAAAGTGCACACCTGGTTAGGGACCAGGTGGGGTTAGGTAGATTGAAATGACATTCAACCGTAGGTAGAAACTAGGTGAAACGTGTGGGGAAAACTCGTGCAGAAATTATTTGAAATTCCCTCCAATCAGCACTTCTGTTCAACTTTAGTGGAAATCTGTATTAACTACCGAACAACTTCCGTTGAACTAACGGGGAAATTCTGCTGATTTCCAGTGTGGACATAAGTTCAACGAATTTCCCACGGTAGTTGAACCGTCCGAATGTCGGAGGACTGCTTTTAGTGGAGGACGCCGATCCGCGCACCTTTTGACATCGATGCGCTGATCGGAGGCGCGGCTCGGCGGCCAATGGTGCGGCGGCCGTAGCCCCCGAGTGCCTGAGATCCCCCAGCAATCCCTCGAACAATTTGAGAGGAGTGACTCCGTTGGCATTTATTTTCTTGTTTATGTTTCTTTTGTTGAATTATTCTGGTGTTGTAGCTCATTGTGACTGATTCATAATAATTATTTCATGTGATTTTCCAACAGTTTGAGATCGCTGAAGCATTTAAGCCTTCATATCTGAAGTTCTCTTCCTGGAAATTGTTTTCTGGTTGAATTCATTTTTGATAAAATGCATTTGGATTCGATGTGGGATTTTTCATGGGATTCTAATCACGCTGCTCACTTTCAACATTTTCGAGCGAAAATCAGCCGATTGTAGCTGTGTTTTTTAGTAGTATGTATATTAACCTACTACTCCTTTCGTGCACTATTAATCTGGGCTACTTTCTTTTGAAAAAAAGTTTTTATTTATTTTTTGTGGGTTCGGTGACCCTGAGTAGGGTTCGATCTATTACGAAGGGGGGCAGGGGGTATTTTTTCATTCTCGTTTTTTTTTCGTTTTGCAAGGTTATTGGACTGATGCGCATTCGTGGATTAACACCTCTTGAATTTATCCTTTTAGTAGTTGACGGACAAGTAAACTTCCACACAAAAAAGAACCCTATCAGGACGTGCTTAACCCTGCCCTTGGCCACCGAGCTCATGCGAAAAAAATCATGTTTTGTACGCAGGAAGGGCATAACATAAAAATATGAATATAGGGAATAAAAACAGTTCATTTATGTAGCTGTTTTCCGCTTTCCGAAAATGCTGAGAATAGAAAGCGCGTTTGATATCGCGCTTTGTATTCTTAGCATTTACGAAAGGCGGAATACAGCTAAAAATATATAATCTGTAATAATTATCAGAAAATGAATTCAAACTCAGACAATGTAGAAAATTGAATTACCAAGTAAAATGAACAAATCCTTTGGAAAAAGTTTCAAATTTTGAAGCTAAAAACTCAAGCGACATCAAAATGTTAAAGGCCCACGTGAAATATTTAAGATTGTTAAAGCCACAATACGTGACAACATAAAAAAATTAAACAGTGGAAATATAGAGGAGAAAATCAAAATAAACAAGCCACTCGGAAGAGCCATGTTGGGTGTTAGCGTATGTCTACAAGTGCAATCGATGCGCCTCGATTTTCCGTAATGCATACTGTACTTGGGCAAATTGGAAATTTTTTCGAATTATCGACTTTTCGGATAAGACGAAAATTAGATTTTTTCGAATGATCGACTTTCCGATTTAGCCGAAATTTCAACTTTTCGAATGATCGACTTTTTCGGATATGTCGAAAAGCACATTTATCGAATGATCGACTTTTCGATTTATCCGGAATTTCCACTTTTCGAATGATCGACTTTTTCGGATAAGTCGAAAATCCCACTTTTTCGAATGATCGACTTTTTGAATAAAAAGTCGACTTTTTCAATCGACGTAGAAATTATCTACTCTTCCATTCAGCCATTCAGACGGTACATGAAGACGTGACGGCCTAATTGACTTTTTCGTTCCCATAACAGCTCCATTACATAATTTTGCGCATATTTATGAAATCGTAATGCAAAAAAAAGAATAGCTTAAGCACAAAAAAGTTGAAAGGATTCACTAGGAATTGCTTGCGTTTTAGGGAAGTCTTTAAATAAAAATGAAAGAATCGATAATTTTGAAAGCTGGCTTCAGGGTCTAACGGCTATTGTCCGGGGGAACAGCGGCGGGGAAGTATCACTTAGAATTTTAAGTGAGTCTCCTAAGGTCACCGAGGTATGGGCAACGAGTGTACAGTCTGCTCGGATCGTGCTAATACTTGGCGGTTGCTATCGACGGTTAGTGTAAACTAGGTGCCACCGATAACATAACATGCGGGCACCAAGCTTGCGCTACCGCACAACAGGGAACGCAAAGTATCAGTGCGATCTGCGCCGACTGTATGAACAGAGCTTTGATAAGGATGGGCCCCTTTCCTCGTGCGCGCGGATGCGTCGCAACTTTCTCAATGTAGCGCACAAGGTGACACCCCATACCTAGCTCAGATATCAGCCGAGGCCTATTTCAGCTTCTAAAAGCAGCGTTCACGATGAATCTCGCTTTTAAGTTTTTAGTGTGAAATACTGCCCTGGCAGATGCTAGAGGGGATAGGGTAAAATAAAAGCAGCGAAAACGGGCCAGAAATCGATAAAAACGACGGCGAAAAGAGTTAGTTAGCTCAGTACGCCTGCTCTCAGCCCGCCCGCCCCGTTCTGACGAGCTCGTGGCACCGCGGACGTTTTCGATGACAAATTGCCAAGGAACTTCGCCATGTTTCAGCCCGATCGATTCGCGAACGTTTCGCCATTAGCGCGCACTTGTAGAAACTAGCAGGGCCCGTAAGCTCGTAAACGCCCAGAACGTTTCAAACAGCTATTTTAGCTTATTCTGAGCGCTTTTCTCCGCTGTTTATTCACTACTGGATAGCTCACAACCGAGCAACCCCACCTTTGAGTCGAACTCGAATATGAGATTTATCGTGAACACTGCCTTTAAAAGCTACGGCCACCTGAAAGTTGCTATGGGGTCGACCATCTAGCACTTCTGGTCCATCATCTACCACTTTCTCATAGAATGTTGATGGGACTGTGAAACAACACTAAAACAACTATGACCCAAACTCCACATGCAGGGAAACTTCAAAAACGATTTTGGCGCGAACTTCAAGTCCTTTTTACAGTGTATTCAAACTGGTTTTTCTTTACAAATGAAGATTTTTTAGGGACTCGTCCGACATTTTCTCTCACTAAAGAGGCCAAGCGATACAGAATCTGAAAACACCTATGGTTTTCTACGCTTACGACCCCTTTAATATGACGATTTTCCACCTCGGTGATCAGCATAAATCGCCCGCAGTTTCCCCATTTCCATTTCCATTCAGACACTTTTATTTGAAATCTTATGAGCTCTTTATCCAGTATAAAACTCATAGAACGTTGCGCACATGTAGAAATGAGAAAAAAAGCTAATTAGATTGTGGAAAGAAGACATCTATTATGTTTGTCTGCGGCTACAAAAATTCTCATTGATTACGCGCAAATTAGAAAAATGTGTTTAGATGGAGTAGCTGGCATTTCCAACATCTTTCCCAGTAACCAGATACTATACTTAGTATCCGAATCACTCCTTTTCGAATATCCGACCAGATATCCGTATCGAACCAATATCCGGGAAATTCAAAATCAGCATTATCTGAATCGAACCATTATCCGAAGGGTCAAAAATTCGGATAAAATAAAATTCTGATAAAATCGGATAAAATTCGGGTAAAATTCCAGATAATTGCTGGATAAAATCGAATAAATTCGGTTAAATTGCACTCGGCCACGCCCATTTTTTCGCACCGTCTTCTATTTAGTACATTAACCCAGGGCTTTCCTCCTCCTTCCGAAATCGAAAGAGTCGTTGCGGCGCGGAATAATGTTCATGATCAAGTGAGATGACCAAATGGCTAGCTATTCAGTGTAGAAGTTTTTGTATAGTTGCTTTGCATGCTTTTTACTTGCTAGTTGTCCTGAATCAAACCTGTGTATGGATAAGACTGTGCCTCCCAAAGACGATAGAGTAATTGAAGATTTGTTTTCATATCTTCATTAAGATGCATTTCTGAAGATTGATGTTCGAATGTAAACATGCTGCGAATGCAATGAAAGACTAATGTTTGCTCAATTATGGATGTTTTCAAAGGCTTGACTCGAGTACCTAGTTTAGTTTTCACCGTTTTGCCTCAACTTTGTTCCGAAAATATTCGACCGGATATCCGTAACCGAATCGTTGAAGAAATGGCATTATCTGAATCGATCCATTATCCGAAGAATTATCTCCGGATAACAAGTATACCAGGTACTCTTGAGAGCGGCAAAAAAATTTCGAGTAAGTCGGATATTACATGTACTCTTTTCGAATGATCGACTTCTCGACTTATCCGAAAATCGCCTTTTTTCTAATGATCGACTTCTCGAGTTATCCGAAAATCGCCCTTTTTCGAATGATCGACTTCTCGACTTATCCGAAAATCGTCTTTTTTCGAATGATCGACTTTTCGATTTAGCCGGCTTTTCCACTTTTCGAATAGTCGACTTAGTCGATGTAATCGAAGTCGACTTTTTTCAATCGGATGATGAATCGATCATTCGATTCGGCCCAAGTATAATGCATACCATGGACACAGCCTTCCGTCATTACGCGCGGTTGAGCCCAAAGATCTTGACCAAAAACGCGCTTCAAAATTGTTATAGCGACGTGTAATCAACACTCAAGCCGGATTCTTGAAAAGGAAAACCAGGATTATGGAAGTAGTCTATCCTGACGTTTTATTGGGGTGCATATTCAACCACTGTACTCCCTTAGAATATGCAGTACAGCGAATTAGGTGTTGTGTTGTCCGTGCCATTTTTGTAGGAAGCCGCTACACAGCTACGTGGTATGAGCGGAAGAGGGGGGTGATGGCCATGCCTCGCTTCCGCATATGCAACGTAGCTGCACCGCAGCTTCCTTCACAAAATGACGCGGATTACATAACGACTGATGTAAACTGTTAAATTGGTAAATGTGGACAATAATATCAAATACCATGCCATAAAAATGCATTGCATATTCAAAAACATCATAATTCATAAAATGTGTTCACAAGAACATAATCAGATTTCTCTTTTCAACTTCAATGTTCCTCAGTGAAAGTACACGCTCTAAGACAGTCAAATTCCTTTCCACCCTCCGCGTGGCGGTGCGGAGGCCAAAGGCAGCGAGAGAGCATATGATTGACGAAGAGAGCAGCATTGAACGCACGGACGCGTTGCGTGATGGGAATTTGAATTTTTTGAAGGGGAAGCGCCCGTGAGTGAAGCCTAATGCTCTCACTTCCACTCAATCGCCGCCAGGTTTTTCCTTACTCCACTTTCGCAGTATGCGGCTATTGGAAAATGGTTACGGACATCCATTACTAGAAATGAAGTTTTGGGTCTTAGACATATTGCTGGAAGCAGAACCTCTTTTTACTTTCTTATCGTTGACCTATCGTAAACTCAGCGAAGGCTGAATAGATGGGTAAACGGCGAAAAAAGGCGGCAAATTCGTCCCCAGCATGATGTCTAAAACAGTAACAAAATATTCTCTGAAATAAGAACACAGACAAGGTACACATGATACATTTATTTCTCAGAATATAATCAATATCAATTATGATAAATCAAAATTTATTGGCCGTTTCGGCGCTGTACGTCCTCGAAAGCATGCCATTAGTGCTAGGAGTTCTTGACTATACTTGTGATGTGCCTTCATAAAACACCTGAAAAAAATCTAGAATCGTAGTTCTGTACTCAGCTCTACCCGTAAATACTTTATTCCCAAACGAAATTCTACTCAGTTGTAGCAGACAAGTGCTGCTGCAGTACGTAGTCCGGAGATAATCGTGCTGGGACCAAGCAAAACCGTGACGGGACCCCTCGCCCCAGCCCGAACGTACTGGTGCCGTGTGCTGCATCAGCGGTTGTTAGCAACTACACCGCTCTATTAAGGACAGTGAAAGCCTGCAAATCTGGGAGCGACGCCGCTTTTGAACAATGATGGAGGGTGGGGAACGCTAAGCAGTTTGATCGCGTACGCGACCGCGCCGCAGTGGTTGTCACGGGAGGGGGGGGGCTGCTGAGTGCTTTGCCCCCCGCGGCAATCACGAGCTCGCGGCGGCGCTCGCTGCGAAAACGCGACTCGATTGTGATTTTCTAGCGACTTTGCGGGCTGCTACCGACTTGCAGCTTCTTTGCTAATCTTTGCGCTCAAATTTCAATAGTAATCAATCTCCTATGATATCCAACAGTTTTCGAATGATCTCAACTCTGCCAGCAACATCATTCAACGTTTTGAGAATTGTTCAGTTGCTTTGTTAGTTTTGCTTGTAAATTTCAGCTATTCGTGATTTCCTGTGTTTTTACACAAAAATGCTAGCGTTCAGCCGTGAATGATGCAAACCACCATCAGTTGTACGTACTCATCTCATTCTTGCTTTTATGAAGTTAAAATGAACAAATATATACAACAAAGGTGGTTTTTGTCACACCCGGTTACGTCCAGGGGGTTTAAAATTGAAAAATTTGCCAGGTAAATAGTGGAAACTACAGTTTCGGAATCAAATCTCACCAAAATGATGACACGAAAGTTTCAAAATTGCATCCGCGCTCTAATAGAAATGACACTCTGCGGGGTTGCCGGCGAAATCGCCTCGAAATCTTTCTGGCCACGCCCCACAAATGCTCGCTCGCTCGCGCCGCGCGCATCATTGTCACTATGCCAAGGTCTTAAACCTATTCAAACCTGCTCCAGTAGCATATTGCCCCCTCCCCCCACCCCAACAATTTTGAAGACATGTGTAAACATTGTGAACCTCCAGCATCTTTAAACGTCACTAAATCAAAAGGTTGAGAGGTTTTCGAATAACTCTATTCCGAATGAACACCTTGGTGATCGTCTAGTGCGAAAAGCCTCAAGAATGATGTAATAAAACCCACATGGATCGGAGTATTTCCAATATCCAAGATAAAAGGTTGTCGTCCATCCAGCGACCTGCTACGCAGTACCAAGATGGCTGACAATGTAGACCTGGAAGTGAAAAACTACCTTACAAATACGGCAAACTAATGCACCAGAAACTAACCTCGGGAGCAATTTCCGTAAAAGAAAGCAACAAGCTCGTTCCATTTGTTATTAACGCTATGGGAATCGCCAAATTCCTAGTTGGCCAACTTCGGTAACAACCTGCAAGGAATACAGCAAAAAAGGAAATTGAAACACCAAAACAATGCGAAACAGAAACATTTTGAGGGTTCGTCAGAGAAAGGGTGCTCTAACACATTAGCACAGGAATGTTTCATTTTTCAGGAAAGGGGTGCGTTCCAAGAACATTCCCACGGTAGGAAATCGTATCTGATAGGGATACCAGTCAATGATTGCTTATGAGACCGCCTAGAATGAGCATTTCTTTCAGCCTATCAATTGTTATGTCTTATCGACCCATTTTCCTCCCATGGAAACCTTCGTGGAACGCGCCCCAGAAATCCCCTTGCCTGGTCGTAGTTTTGCCGGGCAAGAAGTGATATCGCATTCGATAGCATAAGGTGTTCCCTGACTGAAGCTTTTTTACGCTTGTAGCTTTCCGTTAAAGTCATTTTTTCAAAATTCATGTTAAAGTCTAGCGTATTATTTCTCTACTGGATACTTGCCATATTTACATTAATGTACTATCGAAGCTGCCACAGCTGCAGGAACATGCGATTCTACTTAGTACAGGGTCCAGCAGGTGTGGATAGCTTGCCAACGGGTGGTGAGGGGGTTCGTGAAAACTTTGGTGCAAAAACGATAAGTTGGAGGGGGATCGTAAAATTTTCGTGAAGGAGAGTATATGTATATAATTCATTGGAAAAAGACAAGAACGTAGTAATATATGTAAAAAAGTGGTTTCTGCGATTTAAAAAGGAAATCGCAACTGCTTACAAGCTGAAAAGAACCAGTTCCCAGCCAATTCAACTGTTTTTATCTTTTTGTAGGCGGAAATTCGCTGTACTTCATCTTAAAAATCCACTATAAGACGTACGACCCCCATTAAAATCAAAATTTGAACTACAAAAAAAAGTAGCTGAGATCCCCATAGAATTCCCCACAAACTTTCACAATTTCATTTCCCAACTCAACTGGTTACAAAAAATCGGGCCAGGTAAAGTGGTGCACGTTGGCAAGCCACGTTGGCAAATCGCAGGGTTTTTGCCATCACTATCCAACGGGTGGCATCCCTTCAGCAACAGCATTTCGAACCACCAAGGGTCCAGACTTGGAGGTAATTGGACTGTGTCAAAACTTGCACAGAGCTTTTTTCCCAGCTTCTCAAACTTCCGAAATAATAATACTTAAAGATATGTAAGGTACCATAAAGGGCGCCAAGCCCGGACGCCATTGTGGGAAGGGCGCGAGGCCTGGGCGCATTCTATTATTGCCATATCACCCTTGGTCGTTCTTGTTAATTCTTCGCCCGAGTGGAGGCGAGTCAGTCAGTTTTTCAAATTCTTTTAATAAATTAGTACTGAAAAATGACATAATCAATTAAGCAAAAAGTCAAAATAATGATTACAATCTTCAATTCGTAATCAATTACAGGAGCAAGTATCCGAAATCGCCTTTTTCAGGCGCTGATATCTCAGAAACTACCTTAAATTGAATTTAGTCTTTTGGTGAGGATCTCTCTCCTAGGAAAACAACTCAGAAAGGGAGGGAAACTCTGACGTTTGGCTAAGTTTGGGGTGGGTAAAAAAATTAGCCATGGACATTTGCTCCGGAAGTCTTCGTAATACAGTTAATCACACACGTGTAGAATACAAGGTATAGCAAAAAATATATTTGCATAAAATGTTCTGATCGTTAACATTCATTGAGTTTTTCCGCCCGTAAACTGTATCCCAATGCCCAAAATTCACGATCAACGCCCGCGTTTGGACGCGAGTCTGGCTGTTTTTTTTTAAATTTTTGCTTATTTGAGCCCGCCCAATTTTTTTTCTGGATGAATTTTGGTTGGACTAGTGGTGAACTGCTGGAAATTTGGTTAAATCAGCCTACTGCCGACTTTTTTCCAGAATGATTTTTGATGGGGCTACGGGCGGGCTGTTTTTGATACAGTTCCATTTTATTTTTTTCTTTGATTCTAGCTGGGTTCTTTAAGTGAAAAACAGAAGAACCGAATTTTCCCTAACGGCAGGCGTCGTCAACCACAGCAGTTTCTTCTTCATGTAGACTAAGCCACCAAATTTCATAGCTCAGCATCATGAGAAATTCAGTATTAACTCAACATGTTTCGGATATTGACGATTTTTTGAATCATCAGTGCTCGTTTATTTTTGTTTCGAAATTTGAAAATGGTCGATAAACCACAAAAAAAATGTTGGATAGGGAATTTTTCTCAGTCTTCTGTAAAGATTGGTGCCTTGAAGCCACTGCGTAGCCAAGAAACTGCAGAATTGATTTCGGGCGATTTACCTAATAGAAAAATGCGATTTCGGTGCAGTCATATAGTCACCAGAGAAATACATTCCTTCGAAAACGCCATATTTCGTGCCAAGGTAAGACAGAGTTATCACCATGCAAAGCATTCAGTCCAAGCATCACAAACCGAGTTGAAAAATGAAAGCTGTGCAACACTAGATCGGGGGGGGGCACCCAAAATTTAAGTGATATCGCTCTCGGAAATCGGTCTGATTCCATGGAATTTCATGGGAAATTTACGAGAGATAACGTTATCACATATCCGATAACGAAAAAAATTTTCATTTTTCATGGATGAATCCTTTCATCTCTATGGGTGAATCTTGAGTGCCCCCCCCATACTAGTTTTGCACCGTGATATCTATACGTATCAAAGTATCAAAAAGAAAAGAGAAAGAAGCTTTGAAATAAGCATATAAAAGCTTCCATCTGAAAAAGCGCCTGAATGGGAATAGTAGGGGTAGTCTGAAAATAACTGTGACCTAAAAAAACTACCTGATTATACATGGCTGCAAATGAATAGTATTACGCGAAGCGGAAGAGTTGGCAGAAAATGGCGCCTTCAAACCTGAAATTCAAAACAAAACAAAAACTTACAGAAAATACAAATTCCTAAGAAAAAAATGAAGCATGGCACAAAGAAAACAAAAAAATCCAGGAATAAGGGAGAATGAGTGAAAGGATGACAAAATCGCGGTATCCGCCACAAAATTGCAAGCCATTTCGTCGCGAAGAGGCCGAAATTCCGCGATGCGACAAAAAAAATTCCCGTCCGATGCGAGGGAGTCCAAGGGAAACGAGGGTTGGCCGTAGAGCGCACGTTTTCTACTGAATTGGGGTAGCGGGGGAATCGATTCCCCCTGCAATTCCCTCGGAGCATACCACCCCAGGGGTGGTTTGCTCCAAGGGAATGGCGGGGAAATCTCGGGGGAAGCGGCAGGGATGGTACCGCGCGCGGCGAGGGAACAGTCTGACGTTTCCCTATACAATTTTATCAGACGTGCCAGTGATAGCAATGGAAGGCATATCATTGTTTCTTATCGATCGAGTCCCCCGCGATTCCCTCAGTATCCCCCAGCCCTCCATTGCGGAATTTTAGAGGAGTGGTTTCTTTCAATTTGACTAGTGGCCCGTGGACCAACTGTGAGTGCGTTTGAAAGTAGGTTAAGACAATGAACTGAGCACAGTGTAGTGTAGAAAAACGTGCACATTTATCTACATGTGTATAAACCAGCTGCTCACGCCGGCCAGCGCAGCTGGCGGACCGGCACCGCCGTTTCTGAGGTTCCTGTTCCAGATAGCCCATTCAGATGAAACAGAAAATCGGACGATTCTGTTACTAAGGAACGGTTTTACCAGTGAACACGATATATCTTTAATCAAAGCATCTCTGCTGAAAACAGTTTCCACGACGTCGAACTCTGTGTGTTGGCTTGGCCAAATGATAGACCGGCTTTCCTCCTTCAACCATGTAAAGAATTCGCTTCATTTCGCTGGGCCCTAGGCCGGGTAGAGTCAGCACGAACCGCACTGGTCGTTTGTTTCCCTCTTGATAGTGTAGTTTGCGTCAGCTCAGACCGTGTGCACGTATCTCTGAACATATGTCCCCCGAGATTTCGCTAAAGAATGGTGAACCAAGAGGAACCAAAGCGATCAGTGCGATCCGTGCCGGCTGAACCCACCGACGTCGCGTAATCGTGGGACGCAAAGAATGTACAGGCTGTAGGGCCGCGAAATTCCATGGTTTCTACGCGTAATTCTCACGACTCATGGCGCGAGTGGCGTGCGCGATGTTGCTCCCTCCGTCCGTCATGCGCTCTCTCGCTGTCTCTAACCTCAGCTCCGTTAGAGACGGCGAGAGAGCGCATGATGGACGGAGCAGCATCGCTCGCGCCATGAGTCGTGAGAATTACGACTTTACAAAGGATAGGTGAATTGAAACAGATTGAACCAAATGAACACTTTCAGCACGAAGGAGGAATCCCTGGAAGTCAGTTCCATTGCACATGTCTTTTAATCAAATTCTGATTATTTATCCAAATGCACAATAATACAATGAGGAAACAAAAATATATCACTGGATTACACGTGAACTATCATCTCCGTTGAAGTCATATTAACAGTCTCTGATCCACCTGGAATGAGAAATGCATGTTAAAAAAATTTATGTATTTCCTTGAAGCATCAATATTTGCAATAGAAGCAACTTTGTCATTCATGAAGAAGAATAGAATGAGATTGTCGAAGTAACATACTGTCGTTATCAAAGCGAAATTCCGGTCCGCATTCGCGGACAACGGGTGTTGTATCACGCAGCACTATGATAATCGTGATGGGCCCCGGCACGAATAACCTTTTTTCAGAACGACGATCATCGTGTTCTGAGTTGCCGCAGCGGTCGTCCGCAAAAGTGGACCGGATTTTCGCTAGAAACGATAACAACACCAACTACTCCCGTTCCAACACCTGTTGCGAAACCGTACCCTTCGACTCTTGCTGGACACAAGAATCTCCGGACACCTTTTTCATAATGTGAACTGTAACACAACTAAACCGTCCTGCGGTTTTTGATGCTGCGCGCTTGAGCTTCTACCACAACACTCCGTTTCTGTGTCCCTCCCTCCTCTTCGCGTTGCGATCGCGCAGGTTAGGATTATCACAAGAAACCTATGTCAAAAAATAATTTTCCTATGTAACACCAAAACTCGGGAAAGTCGCATTCTGAGCGAACTGCCCGTAACCCCCTTCCCCCACGGACACCTGCATCTCTCTCCCTCCTTCTCGTTCCCATCTTACCTCCGGAGAACTTCAGAAAGGATAAGGCAAGGCATACCGTTACCAGTTTTTAAGCCGTTTCCTTAACTATGACTTCTGACTAAAATATGTGAAAGTAAACAAGAAGAAATGCGGTCAATCAGTATCAGGAGCTGCGCGCTTGGCCACGTCAGAAACTGTTATGACAATTTTTCGAAACAAGGCGCCTTTCCAGGCTACATACCAAACACAATATTTTCGAAAGAAGGCTTACCGTGACTTCAAATAGTTCAACGGCTCCATAATTATGTGAAATCCTGTTTCCTCTGCGGTATTTCTCCCTGGGTTCACCTTATTTTCTTCCGCATAATGCATTCCATGTTAGAGTGAGAAATGAGCTAATGCACCTGAATGATCCAAAATAATCTACAGTAGAAGAAGACATGGTACAGACTCAATTTGAGCTGTCTTTGTGTATTACCGTGGCTGTAAATAGCCCATCGACCGAAACAAATTATTTCTATGCCGCTAGCCCCATAAAGATGATGAGTGGAATTCCTAACGACACAATCCTAAGCAAACTCTTGAAAAAGAGAAGTCTAGATAACACCGCGTAGAGGGTGATCTTATTATTGGCTAAAATTCGAAGTGGTTGCGTCAATTTTCGGCGGAGCTACGACCCCCCTGTTCACCAGAATTTTTTAAAAATTTCCAAAGTTTAATTATCCCCGCACGGAATGAAAAATTCTTTCAGCTTTTTGAGAAAGACAGAGTTGGTAAACATTCAGAATAGTGATGGTCCATAGCAGTTTTTCCTCCAGAACTGTTTACGACCCCCCTCCATTTCATTTTTTACAAAACTTTTCCAAAAATTGTACAACACCCGTTGCCCAAAGTCGCAACATTGCTTCGGCTGCGCCGCCCCGCAAAGGAAGGAAACCCCGGGTGTAGGCCCATCTTACTGTTGGCTAACATTCGGTGTGGCTCAAGTCACTCGAAACTCAAAATGGACGTCCAGCAAGAGAGAAGAACCCCGGGTGTGGGCTCACCTTACTGTTAGCTAAAATTCGATGGGGTTCAAGTTACTCGAAACCCAAAAAGGACGTTCGGCAAGGGAGGAAATCCCCGGGTGTGGGCTGATATTCCCGTGAAGCCAAATTCTAGGAGGTGCAAATTGGTCGAAACCCAGAATGGACAGTGCAGCCTGCGGCTGCTCTATGGGCAGGGGAGGAAATCCCAGGGTGTGGGCTGATATTCCCGTGAAGCCAAATTCTAGGAGGTGCAAAATGGTCGAAACCCAGAATGGACGGTGCTGCCTGCGGCTGCACTGTGGGCAGGGGAGGAAATCCAAGGGTGTGGGCTGATATTCCCGTGAAGCCAAATTCTAGTGGGTGCGAATTGGTCGAAACCCAGAAAGGACGGTGCAGCCTGCGGCTGCACTGTATGCGGGGGAGGAAATCCCCTGGTGTGGGCTGATATTCCCGTGAAGCCAAAATCTGGGAGGGGCAAATCGGTTGCAACCCAGAATGGACGATGCAGCCTGCAGCTGCACTGTGAGCAGAGCAGGGAATCCCCGGGTAGGGGCTGATATTCCCGTGTAGCCAAATTCTTGGAGGGGCAAATCGGTTGCAACCCAGAATGGATGATGCAGCCTGCGGCTGCACTGTGGGCAGGGGAGGAAATCCCCGGGTGTGGGCTGATATTCCCGTGTAGCCAATTTCTTGGAGGGGCAAATCGGTTGCAACCCAGAATGGACGATGCAGCCTGCGGCTGCACTGTGGGCAGGGGAGGAAATCCCCGGGTGTGGGTTGATATTCCCGTGGAGCCAAATCCTAGGAGGTGATTATGGGTCGAAACCCATAATGGACGGTGCAGCCTGCGGCTGCACTGTGGGCAGGGGAGGAAATCCCCGGGTGTGGGCTGATATTCCCGTGAAGCCAAAATCTGGGAGGGGCAAATCGGTTGCAACTCAGAATGGACGGTGCAGCCTGCGGCTGCACTGTATGCGGGGGGAGGAAATCCCCGGGTGTGGGCTGATATTCCCGTGAAGCCAAATTCTAGGGGGTGCGAATTGGTTGAAACCCAGAAAGGACGGTGCAGCCTGCGGCTGCACTGTATGCGGGGGAGGAAATCCCCGGGTGTGGGCTGATATTCCCGTGAAGCCAAATTTTAGGGGGTGCTAATTGGTCGAAAGCCAGAAAGGGCGGTGCAGCCTGCGGCTGCACTGTATGCGGGGGGAGGAAATCCCCGGGTGTGGGCTGATATTCCCGTGAAGCCAAAATCTGGGAGGGGCAAATCGGTTGCAACCCAGAATGGACGATGCAGCCTGCGGCTGCACTGTGGGCAGGGGAGGAAATCCCCGGGTGTGGGCTGATATTCCCGTGTAGCCAAATTCTTGGAGGGGCAAATCGGTTGCAACCCAGAATGGACGATGCAGCCTGCGGCTGCACTGTGGGCAGGGGAGGAAATCCCCGGGTGTGGGTTGATATTCCCGTGGAGCCAAATCCTAGGAGGTGATTATGGGTTGAAACCCAGAATGGACAGTGCAGCCTGCAGCTGCACTGTGAGCAGAGGAGGGAATCCCCGGGTAGGGGCTGATATTCCCGTGAAGCCAAAATCTGGGAGGGGCAAATCGGTTGCAACTCAGAATGGACGGTGCAGCCTGCGGCTGCACTGTATGCGGGGGGAGGAAATCCCCGGGTGTGGGCTGATATTCCCGTGAAGCCAAATTCTAGGGGGTGCGAATTGGTTGAAACCCAGAAAGGACGGTGCAGCCTGCGGCTGCACTGTATGCGGGGGGAGGAAATCCCCGGGTGTGGGCTGATATTCCCGTGAAGCCAAAATCTGGGAGGGGCAAATCGGTTGCAACCCAGAATGGACGATGCAGCCTGCGGCTGCACTGTGGGCAGGGGAGGAAATCCCCGGGTGTGGGCTGATATTCCCGTGTAGCCAAATTCTTGGAGGTTCAAATCGGTTGCAACCCAGAATGGACGATGCAGCCTGCGGCTGCACTGTATGCGGGGGGAGGAAATCCCCGGGTGTGGGCTGATATTCCCGTGAAGCCAAATTCTAGGAGGTGCAAATTGGTCGAAACCCAGAATGGACAGTGCAGCCTGCGGCTGCACTGTGGGCAGGGGAGGAAATCCCAGGGTGTGGGCTGATATTCCCGTGAAGCCAAATTCTAGGAGGTGCAAAATGGTCGAAACCCAGAATGGACGGTGCTGCCTGCGGCTGCACTGTGGGCAGGGGAGGAAATCCAAGGGTGTGGGCTGATATTCCCGTGAAGCCAAATTCTAGGAGGTGCGAATTGGTCGAAACCCAGAAGGGGCAGTGCAGCCTGCGGCTGCACTGTGGGCAGGAGAGGGAATCCCCGGGTGTGGGCTGATATTCCCGTGAAGCCAAATTCTAGGTGCAAATTGGTCGAAACCCAGAATGGACGGTGCAGCCTGCGGCTGCACTGTGGACAGGGGAGGGAATCCCCGGGTGTGGGCTGATATTCCCGTGAAGCCAAAATCTAGGAGGTGCGAATTGGTCGAAACCCAGAATGGACAGTGCAGCCTGCGGCTGCACTGTGGGCAGGGGAGAAAATCCCCGGGTGTGGGCTGATATTCCCGTGAAGCCAAAATCTGGGAGGGGCAAATCGGTTGCAACCCAGAATGGACGATGCAGCCTGCAGCTGCACTGTGAGCAGAGCAGGGAATCCCCGGGTGTGGGCTGATATTCCCGTGAAGCCAAAATCTGAGAGGGGCAAATCGGTTGCAACCCAGAATGGACGATGCAGCCTGCGGCTGCACTGTGGGCAGGGGAGGAAATCCCCGGGTGTGGGCTGATATTCCCGTGTAGCCAATTTCTTGGAGGGGCAAATCGGTTGCAACCCAGAATGGACGATGCAGCCTGCGGCTGCACTGTGGGCAGGGGAGGAAATCCCCGGGTGTGGGTTGATATTCCCGTGGAGCCAAATCCTAGGAGGTGATTATGGGTTGAAACCCAGAATGGACAGTGCAGCCTGCAGCTGCACTGTGAGCAGAGGAGGGAATCCCCGGGTAGGGGCTGATATTCCCGTGAAGCCAAAATCTGGGAGGGGCAAATCGGTTGCAACTCAGAATGGACGGTGCAGCCTGCGGCTGCACTGTATGCGGGGGGAGGAAATCCCCGGGTGTGGGCTGATATTCCCGTGAAGCCAAATTCTAGGAGGTGCGAATTGGTCGAAACCCAGAAGGGGCAGTGCAGCCTGCGGCTGCACTGTGGGCAGGAGAGGGAATCCCCGGGTGTGGGCTGATATTCCCGTGAAGCCAAATTCTAGGTGCAAATTGGTCGAAACCCAGAATGGACGGTGCAGCCTGCGGCTGCACTGTGGGCAGGGGAGGGAATCCCCGGGTGGGGGCTGATATTCCCGTGAAGCCAAAATCTAGGAGGTGCGAATTGGTCGAAACCCAGAATGGACAGTGCAGCCTGCGGCTGCACTGTGGGCAGGGGAGAAAATCCCCGGGTGTGGGCTGATATTCCCGTGAAGCCAAATTCTAGGGGGTGCGAATTGGTTGAAACCCAGAAAGGACGGTGCAGCCTGCGGCTGCACTGTATGCGGGGGAGGAAATCCCCGGGTGTGGGCTGATATTCCCGTGAAGCCAAATTCTAGGGGGTGCTAATTGGTCGAAAGCCAGAAAGGGCGGTGCAGCCTGCGGCTGCACTGTATGCGGGGGGAGGAAATCCCCGGGTGTGGGCTGATATTCCCGTGAAGCCAAAATCTGGGAGGGGCAAATCGGTTGCAACCCAGAACGGACGATGCAGCCTGCGGCTGCACTGTGGGCAGGGGAGGAAATCCCCGGGTGTGGGCTGATAATCCCGTGTAGCCAAATTCTTGGATGTTCAAATCGGTTGCAACCCAGAATGGACGATGCAGCCTGCGGCTGCACTGTGGGCAGGGGAGGAAATCCCCGGGTGTGGGCTGATATTCCCGTGAAGTCAAATTCAAGGAGGTGCAAAATGGTCGAAACCCATAATGGACGGTGCAGCCTGCGGCTGCACTGTGGGCAGGGGAGGAAATCCCCGGGTGTGGGCTGATATTCCCGTGAAGCCAAATTTTAGGGGGTGCTAATTGGTCGAAACCCAGAATGGACGGTGCAGCCCGCGGCTGCACTGTGGGCAGGGAGGGAATCCCGGGGTGTGGGCTGATATTCCCGTGAAGCCAAGTTCTAGGAGGTGCGAATTGGTCGAAAAACAGAAGGGGCGGTGCAGCCTGCGGCTGCACTGTGGGCAGAAAGGAATCCCCGGGTGTGGGCTGATATTCCCGTGAAGCCAAATTCTAGGTGCAAATTGGTCGAAACCCAGAAGGGGCAGTGCAGCCTGCGGCTGCACTGTGGGCAAGAGAGGGAATCCCCGGGTGTGGGCTGATATTCCCGTGAAGCCAAATTCTAGAAGGTGCAAAATGGTCGAAACCCATAATGGACGGTGAAGCCTGCGGCTGCACTGTGGGCAGGGGGGGAAATCCCCGGGTGTGGGCTGATATTCCCGTGAAGCCAAAATCTGGGAGGGGCAAATCGGTTGCAACTCAGAATGGACGGTGCAGCCTGCGGCTGCACTGTATGCGGGGGGAGGAAATCCCCGGGTGTGGGCTGATATTCCCGTGAAGCCAAATTCTAGGAGGTGCGAATTGGTCGAAACCCAGAATGGACGATGCAGCCTGCGGCTGCACTGTGGGCAGGGGAGGAAATTCCCTGGGCGTGGGCTGATATTCCCGTGTAGCCAAATTCTTGGAGGGGCAAATCGGTTGCAACCCAGAATGGACGATGCAGCCTGTGGCTGCACTGTGGGCAGGGGAGGAAATCCCCGGGTGTGGGCTGATATTCCCGTGAAGCCAAATTCTAGGAGGTGCGAATTGGTCGAAACCCAGAAGGGGCGGTGCAGCCTGCGGCTGCACTGTGTGCAGGGGAGGAAATTCCCTGGGCGTAGGCTGATATTCCCGTGAAGCCAAATTCTAGGAGGTGCGAATTGGTCGAAACCCAGAAGGGGCGGTGCAGCCTGCGGCTGCACTGTGGGCAGGGGAGGAAATCCCCGGGTGTGGGCTGATATTCCCGTGAAGCCAAAATCTGGGAGGGGCAAATCGGTTGCAACTCAGAATGGACGGTGCAGCCTGCGGCTGCACTGTGGGCAGGGGAGGAAATCCCCGGGTGTGGGCTGATATTCCCGTGAAGCCAAATTCTAGGGGGTGCGAATTGGTTGAAACCCAGAAAGGACGGTGCAGCCTGCGGCTGCACTGTATGCGGGGGAGGAAATCCCCGGGTGTGGGCTGATATTCCCGTGAAGTCAAATTCAAGGAGGTGCGAATCGGTCGAAACCCAGAATGGACGGTGGAGCCTGCGGCTGCACTGTATGCGGGGGAGGAAATTCCCTGGGCGTGGGCTGATATTCCCGTGAAGCCAAATTCTAGGAGGTGCGAATTGGTCGAAACCCAGAAGGGGCGGTGCAGCCTGCGGCTGCACTGTGGGCAGGGGAGGGAATCCCCGGATGTGGGCTGATATTCCCGTGAAGCCAAATTCTAGGTGCAAATTGGTCGAAACCCAGAAGGGGCAGTGCAGCCTGCGGCTGCACTGTGGGCAAGAGAGGGAATCCCCGGGTGTGGGCTGATATTCCCGTGAAGCCAAATTCTAGAAGGTGCAAAATGGTCGAAACCCATAATGGACGGTGCAGCCTGCGGCTGCACTGTGGGCAGGGGAGGAAATCCCCGGGTGTGGGCTGATATTCCCGTGAAGCCAAAATCTGGGAGGGGCAAATCGGTTGCAACTCAGAATGGACGATGCAGCCTGCGGCTGCACTGTATGCGGGGGGAGGAAATCCCCGGGTGTAGGCTGATATTCCCGTGAAGCCAAATTCTAGGAGGTGCGAATTGGTCGAAACCCAGAATGGACGGTGCTGCCTGCGGCTGCACTGTGGGCAGGGGAGGAAATCCAAGGGTGTGGGCTGATATTCCCGTGAAGCCAAATTCTAGGAGGTGCGAATTGGTCGAAACCCAGAATGGACAGTGCAGCCTGCGGCTGCACTGTGGGCAGGGGAGGAAATCCCCGGGTGTGGGCTGATATTCCCGTGAAGCCAAATTCTAGGAGGTGCAAATTGGTCGAAACCCAGAATGGACGGTGCGGCCTGCGGCTGCACTGTGGGCAGGGGAGAAAATCCCCGGGTGTGGGCTGATATTCCCGTGAAGCCAAATTCTAGGGGGTGCGAATTGGTTGAAACCCAGAAGGGGCGGTGCAGCCTGCGGCTGCGCTGTATGCGGGAGGCAATCCCCGGGTGTGGGCTGATATTCCCGTGAAGCCAAATTCTAGGAGGTGCAAATTGGTCAAAACCCAGAATGGACGATGCAGCCTGCGGCTGCACTGTATGCGGGGGGAGGAAATCCCCGGGTGTGGGCTGATATTCCCGTGAAGCCAAAATCTGGGAGGGGCAAATTGGTTGCAACCCAGAATGGACGATGCAGCCTGCGGCTGCACTGTATGCGGGGGGAGGAAATCCACGGGTGTGGGCTGATATTCCCGTGAAGCCAAATTCTAGGGGGTGCGACTTGGTCGAAACCCAGAAAGGACGGTGCAGCCTGCGGCTGCACTGTGGGCAGGGGAGGAAATCCCCGGGTGTGGGCTGATATTCCCGTGAAGCCAAATTCTAGGAGGTGCGAATTGGTCGAAACCCAGAAGGGGCGGTGCAGCCTGCGGCTGCACTGTGGGCAGGGGAGGAAATCCCGGGGTGTGGGCTGATATTCCCGTGAAGCCAAAATCTGGGAGGGGCAAATCGGTTGCAACTCAGAATGGACGGTGCAGCCTGCGGCTGCACTGTATGCGGGAGGAAATCCCGGGTGTGGCCTGATATTCCCGTGAAGCCAAATTCTAGGAGGTGCAAATTGGTCGAAACCCAGAATGGACGGTGCAGCCTGCGGCTGCACTGTATGCGGGGGAGGAAATCCCCGGGTGTGGGCTGATATTCCCGTGAAGCCAAATTCTAGGGGGTGCGAATTGGTTGAAACCCAGAAAGGACGGTGCAGCCTGCGGCTGCACTGTATGCGGGGGAGGAAATCCCCTGGTGTGGGCTGATATTCCCGTGAAGCCAAATTCTAGGGGGTGCTAATTGGTCGAAAGCCAGAAAGGGCGGTGCAGCCTGCGGCTGCACTGTGGGCAGGGGAGGAAATCCCCGGATGTGGGCTGATATTCCCGTGAAGCCAAATTCTAGGTGCGAATTGGTCGAAACCCAGAAAGGGCGGTGCAGCCTGCGGCTGCACTGTGGGCAGGGGAGGGAATCCCCGGGTGTGGGCTGATATTCCCGTGAAGCCAAATTCTAGAAGGTGCAAATTGGTCGAAACCCAGAATGGACGGTGCTGCACTGTGGGCAGGGGAGGGAATCCCCGGGTGTGGGCTGATATTCCCGTGAAGCTAAATTCTAGGAGGTGCGAATTGGTCGAAACCCAGAAGGAGCGGTGCAGCCTGCGGCTGCACTGAGGGCAAGGAGAAAATCCTGGGTGTGGGCTGATATTCCCGTGAAGCCAAATTCTAGGAGGTGCGAATTGGTCGAAACCCAGAAGGGGCGGTGCAGCCTGCGGCTGCACTGTGGGCAGGGAGGGAATCCCCGGGTGTGGGCTGATATTCCCGTGAAGCCAAATTCTAGGAGGTGCGAATTGGTCGAAACCCAGAATGGACAGTGCAGCCTGCGGCTGCACTGTGGGCAGGGGAGAAAATCCCCGGGTGTGGGCTGATATTCCCGTGAAGCCAAATTCTAGTGGGTGCGAATTGGTCGAAACCCAGAAAGGACGGTGCAGCCTGCGGCTGCACTGTATGCGGGGGAGGAAATCCCCTGGTGTGGGCTGATATTCCCGTGAAGCCAAATTCTAGGAGGTGCGAATTGGTCGAAACCCAGAATGGACAGTGCAGCCTGCGGCTGCACTGTGGGCAGGGGAGGAAATCCCCGGGTGTGGGCTGATATTCCCGTGAAGCCAAAATCTGGGAGGGGCAAATCGGTTGCAACTCAGAATGGACGGTGCAGCCTGCGGCTGCACTGTATGCGGGGGGAGGAAATCCCCGGGTGTGGGCTGATATTCCCGTGAAGCCAAATTCTAGGAGGTGCAAATTGGTCGAAACCCAGAAAGGACGGTGCAGCCTGCGGCTGCACTGTGGGCAGGGGAGGAAATCCTCGGGTGTGGGCTGATATTCCCGTGAAGCCAAATTCTGGGAGGCGCGAATCGGTCGAAACCCAGAATGGCCGGTGCAGCCTGCGGCTGCACTGTGGGCAGGGAGGAAATCCTGGGTGTGGGCTGATATTCCCGTGAAGCCAAATTCTAGGAGGTGCGAATTGGTCGAAACCCAGAGGCAGTGCAGCCTGCGGCTGCACTGTGGGCAGGGGAGGAAATCCCCGGGTGTGGGCTGATATTCCCGTGAAGCCAAATTCTAGGAGGTGCGAATTGGTCGAAACCCAGAATGGACGGTGCAGCCTGCGGCTGCACTGTGGGCAGGGGAGGAACTTCCCGGGTGTGGGCTGATATTCCCGTGAAGCCAAATTCTAGGAGGTGCGAATTGGTCGAAACCCACAATGGACGGTGAAGCCTGCGACTGCACTGTGGGCAAAGGAGGAAATCCCCGGGTGTGGGCTGATATTCCCGTGAAGCCAAATTCTAGGAGGTGCGAATTGTTCGAAACCCAGAAGGAGCGGTGCAGCCTGCGGCTGCACTATGGGCTGGGGAGGAAATCCACGGGTGTGGGCTGATATTCCCGTGAAGCCAAATTCTAGGAGGTGCAAAGTGGTCGAAACCCACAAAGGACGGTGCAGCCTGCGGCTGCACTGTATGCAGGAGGAAATCCCCGGGTGTGGGCTGATATTCCCGTGAAGCCAAATTCTGGGAGGTGCAAATTGGTCGAAACCCAGAATGGACGATGCAGTCTGCGGCTGCACTGTGGGCAGGGGAGGAAATCCTCGGGTGTGGGCTGATATAACCTTGAAGCCAAATTTTAGGAGGTTCAAATTGGTCGAAACTCAGAATGGACGGTGCAGCCTGCGGCTGCACTGTGGGCAGGGGAGGGAATCCCCGGGTTTGGGCTGATAATCCCGTGAAACCAAATTCTAGGAGGTGCGAATCGGTCGAAGCCCAGAATGGACGGTGCAGCCTGCGGCTGCACTGTGAGCAGGGGAGGAAATCCCGGGGTTTGGGCTGATATACACGTGAAGCCAAATTCTAGGAGGTTCAAGTTGGCCGAAACCCAGAATGGACGGTGCAGCCTGCGGCTGCACTGTGGGCAGGGGAGGAAATCCCCGGGTGTGGGCTGATATTCCAGTGAAGCCAAATTCTAGGAGGTGCGAAATGGTCGAAACCCAGAATGGACGGTGCAGCCTGTGGCTGCACTTTGGGAACGGAAAAAAATCCCGGGTGGGCTGATATTCCCGTGAAGCCAAATTCTAGGAGGTGCGAATTGGTCGAAACCCAGAATGGACGGTGCAGCCTGCAGCTGCACTGTGGGCAGGGAGGAAATCCCCGGGTGCGGGCTGATATTCCCGTGAAGCCAAATTCTAGGAGGTGCGAATTGGTCGAAACCCAGAGTGGACGGTGCCGCCTGCGGCTGCACTGTGGGCAGGGGAGGGAATCCCCGGGCGTGGGCTGATATCCCCGTGAAGCCAAATCCTAGGAGGTGCAAATTGGTCGAAACCCAGAGTGGACGGTGCAGCCTGCGGCTTCACTGTGGGCAGTGGAGGAAATCCCCGGGTGTGGGCTGATATTCCCGTGAAGCCAAATTTTAGGAGGTGCGAATTGGTCGAAACCCAGATTGGACGGGGCAGCCTGCGGCTGGACTGTATGCAGGGGAGGAAATCCCCGGGTGTGGGCTGATATTCCCGTGAAGCCAAATTCTAGGAGGTGCAAATTGGTCGAAACCCAGAATGGACGGTGCAGCCTGCGGCTGCACTGTATGCGGGAGGAAATCCCCGGTGTGGGCTGATATTCCCGTGAAGCCAAATTTTAGGAGGTGCGAATTGGTCGAAACCCAGATTGGACGGTGCAGCCTGCGGCTGCACTGTGGGCAGGGAGGAAATCCCCGGGTGTGGGCTGATATTCCCGTGAAGCCAAAATCTAGAAGGTGCAATTTGGTCGAAGCCCAGAATGGACGATGCAGCCTGCGGCTGCAGTGTATGCGGGGAGGAAATCCCCGGGTGTGGGCTGATATTCCCGTGAAGCCAAATTCTAGGAGGTGCGAATTGGTCGAAACCCAGAAGGGGCGGTGCAGCCTGCGGCTGCACTGTGGGCAGGGGAGGCAATCCCCGGGTGTGGGCTGATATTCCCGTGAAGCCAAATTCTAGGAGGTGTAAACTGGTCAAAACCCAGAATGGACGATGCAGCCTGCGGCTGCACTGTATGCGGGGGAAGAAAACCCCGGGTGTGGGCTGATATTCCCGTGAAGCCAAAATCTGGGAGGGGCAAATCGGTTGCAACCCAGAATGGACGATGCAGCCTGCGGCTGCACTGTGGGCAAGGGAGGAAATCCCCGGGTGTGGGCTGATATTCCCGTGAAGCCAAATTCTAGGAGGTGCGAAATGGTCGAAACCCAGAATGGACGGTGCAGCCTGCGGCTGCACTGTGGGCAGGGGAGGAAATCCCCGGGTGTGGGCTGATATTCCCGTGAAGCCAAATTCTAGGAGGTGCAAATTGGTCGAAACCCAGAATGGACAGTGCAGCCTGCGGCTGCACTGTATGCGGGGGGAGGAAATCCCCGGGTGTGGGCTGATATTCCCGTGAAGCCAAATTCTAGGAGGTGCGAAATGGTCGAAACCCAGAATGGACGGTGCAGCCTGCGGCGGCACTGTATGCGGGGGGAGGAAATCCCCGGATGTGGGCTGATATTCCCGTGAAGCCAAATTCTAGGAGGTGCAAATTGGTCGAAACCCAGAATGGACGGTGCAGCCTGCGGCTGCACTGTAGGCAGGGGAGGAAATCCCCGGGTGTGGGCTGATATTCCCGTGAAGCCAAATTCTAGGAGGTGCAAATTGGTCGAAACCCAGAATGGACGGCGCAGCCTGCGGCTGCACTGTGGGCAAGGGAGGAAATCCCCGGGTGTGAGCTAATATTCCCGTGAAGCCAAATTCTAGGAGGTGCAAATTGGTCGAAACCCAGAATGGACGGTGCAGCCTGCGGCTGCACTGTGGGCAGGGGAGGAAATCCTCGGGTGTGGGCTGATATTCCCGTGAAGCCAAATTCTAGGAGGTGCGCATTGGTCGAAACCCAGAAGGGGCGGGGCAGCCTGCGGCTGCACTGTATGCAGGAGGAAATCCTCGGGTGTGGGCTGATATTCCCGTGAAGCCAAATTCTAGGAGGTGCGCATTGGTCGAAACCCAGAAGGGGCGGTGCAGCCTGCGGCTGCACTGTATGCGGGGGGAGGGAATCCCCGGGTGTGGGCTGATATTCCCGTGAAGCCAAAATCTGGGAAAGGCAAATCGGTTGCAACCCAGAATGGACGATGCAGCCTGCGGCAGCACTGTGGGCAAGGGAGGAAATCCCCGGGTGTGGGCCGATATTCCCGTGAAGCCAAATTCTAGGAGGTGCGAAATGGTCGAAACCCAGAATGGACAGTGCAGCCTGCGGCTGCACTGTGGGCAGGGGAGGCAATCCGCGGGTGTGGGCTGATATTCCCGTGAAGCCAAATTCTAGGAGGTGCGAATTGGTCGAAACCCAGAAGGGGCGGTGCAGCCTGCGGCTGCACTGTGTGCAGGGGAGGGAATCCCCGGGTGTGGGCTGATATTCCCGTGAAGCCAAATTCTAGGAGGTGCGGATTGGTCGAAACTCAGAATGGACGATGCAGCCTGCGGCTGCACTGTATGCGGGGGAGGAAAGTCCCTGGGTGTGGGCTGATATTCCCGTGAAGCCAAAATCTAGGAGGTGCGAATTGGGCGGAACCCAGAATGGACGGTGCAGCCTGCGGCTGCACTGTGGGCAGGGGAGGAAATCCCCGGGTGTGGGCTGATATTCCCGTGAAGCCACATTCTAGGGGGTGCGAATTGGTCGAAACCCAAAGTGGACGGTGAAGCCTGCGGCTGCACTGTATGCAGGGGAGGAAATCCCCGGGTGTGGGCTGATATTTCCGTGAAGCCAAATTCTAGGAGGTGCGAATTGGTCGAAACCCAGAATGGACGGTGCAGCCTGCGTCTGAACTGTGGGCAAAGGAGGAAATCCCCGGGTGTGGGCAGATATTCCCGTGAGGCCAAATTCTAGGAGGTGCGAATTGGTCGAAACCCAGAATGGACGGTGCAGCCTGCGGCTGCACTGTGGGCAGGGGAGGAAATCCCCGGGTGTGGGCTGATATTCCCGTGAAGCCAAATTCTAGGAGGTGAAAATTGGTCGAAACCCAGAATGGACGGTGCAGCCTGCGGCTGCACTGTGGGCAGGGGAGGAAATCCCCGGGTGTGGGCTGATATTCCCGTGAAGCCAAATTCTAGGAGGTGCAAATTGGTCGAAACCCAGAATGGACGGTGCAGCCTGCGGCTGCACTGTGGGCAGGGGAGGAAATCCCCGGGTGTGGGCTGATATTCCCGTGAAGCCAAATTCTAGGAGGTGCGAATTGGTCGAAACCCAGAATGGACGGTGCAGCCTGCGGCTGCACTGTATGCAGGGGAGGAACTTCCCGGGTGTGGGCTAATACTCCCGTGAAGCCAAATTCTAGGAGATGCAAATTGGTCGAAACCCAGAATGAAAGGTGCAGCCTGCGGCTGCACTGTGAGCAGGGGAGGAAATCCCCGGGTGTGGGCTGATGTTCCCGTGAAGCCAATTTCTAGGAGATGCAAACCGTTTGCAACCCAGAATGGACCGTGCAGCCTGCGGCTGCACTGTGGGCAGGGGAGGAAATCCCCGGGTGTGGGCTGATGTTCCCGTGAAGCCAAATTCTGGGAGGTGCAAATCGGTTGCAACCCAGAATGGACGATGCAGCCTGCGGCTGCACTGTGGGCAAGGGAGGAAATCCCCGGGTGTGGGCCGATATTCCCGTGAAGCCAAATTCTAGGAGGTGCGAAATGGTCGAAACCCAGAATGGACGGTGCAGCCTGCGGCTGCACTGTGGGCAGAGGAGGAAATCCCCGGGTGTGGGCTGATATCCCCGTGAAGCCAAATTCTAGGAGGTGCAAATTGGTCGAAACTCAGAATGGACGGTGCAGCCTGCGGCTGCACTGTGGGTAGGGGAGAAAATCCCCGGGTGTGGGATGATATTCCCGTGAAGCCAAATTCTAGGAGGTGCGAATCGGTCGAAACCCAGAAAGAGCGGTGCAGCCTGCGGCTGCACTGTGGGTAAGGGAGGGAATCCCGGGGTGTGGGCTGATATTCCCGTGAAGCCAAATACTAGGAGGTGCGAATTGGTCGAAACCCAGAATGGACAGTGCAGCCTGCGGGTGCACTGTGGGCAGGGGAGGCAATCCCCGGGTGTGGGCTGATATTCCCGTGAAGCCAAATTCTAGGAGGTGCAAATTGGTCAAAACCCAGAAGGGGCGGTGCAGCCTGCGGCTGCACTGTATGCAGGGAGGAAATCCCCGGGTGTGGGCTGATATTCCCGTGAAGCCAAATTCTAGGAGGTGCAAATTGGTCGAAACCCAGAATGGACGGTGCAGCCTGCGGCTGCACTGTGGGCAGGGAGGAAATCCCCGGGTGTGGGCTGATATTCCCGTGAAGCCAAATTCTAGGAGGTGCAAATTGGTCGAAACCCAGAATGGACAGTGCAGCCTGCGGCTGCACTGTGGGCAGGGAGGAAATCCCCGGGTGTGGGCTGATATTCCCGTGAAGCCAAATTCTAGGAGGTGCAAATTGGTCGAAACCCAGAATGGACGGTGCAGCCTGCGGCTGCACTGTGGGCAGGAGGAAATCCCGGGTGTGGGCTGATATTCCCGTGAAGCCAAATTCTAGGAGGTGCAAATTGGTCGAAACCCAGAATGGACGGTGCAGCCTGCGGCTGCACTGTGGGCAGGGAGGAAATCCCCGGGTGTGGGCTGATATTCCCGTGAAGCCAAAATTCTAGGAGGTGCAAATTGGTCGAAACCCAGAATGGACGGTGCAGCCTGCGGCTGCACTGTGGGCAGGGAGGAAATCCCGGGTGTGGGCTGATATTCCCGTGAAGCCAAATTCTAGGAGGTGCAAATTGGTCGAAACCCAGAATGGACGGTGCAGCCTGCGGCTGCACTGTATGCAGGGGAGGAAATCCCCGGGTGTGGGCTGATATTCCCGTGAAGCCAAATTCTAGGAGGTGCAAATTGGTCGAAACCCAGAATGGACGGTGCAGCCTGCGGCTGCACTGTGGGCAGGGAGGAAATCCCCGGATGTGGGCTGATATTTCCGTGAAGCCAAATTCTAGGAGGTGCAAATTGGTCGAAACAAAGAATGGACGGTGCAGCCTGCGGCTGAACTGTGGGCAAAGGAGGAAATCCCCGGGTGTGGGCTGATATTCCCGTGAAGCCTAAATCTGGGAGGGGCAAATCGGTTGAAACCCAGAATGGACGGTGCAGCCTGCAGCTGCACTGTGAACAAAGGAGGAAATCACCGGATGTGGGCTGATATTCCCGTGAAGACAAATGCTAGGAGGTGCAAATTGGTCGAAACCCAGAATGGACGGTGCAGCCTGCGGCTGCACTGTGGGCAGGGAGGAAATCCCCGGGTGTGGGCTGATATTCCCGTGAGGCCAAATCCTAGGAGGTGCAAATCGGTTGAAACCCAGAATGGACGGTGCAGCCTGCGGCTGCACTGTGGGCAGGGGAAGAAATCCCCGGGTGTGGGCTGATATTCCCGTGAAGCCAAATTCTAGGAGGTGCGAATTGGTCGAAACCCAGAAAGGACGGTGCAGCCTGCGGCTGCACTGTATGCGGGGGAGGAAATCCCCGGGTGTGGGCTGATATTCCCGTGAAGCCAAATTCTAGGAGGTGCGAATTGGTCGAAACCCAGAATGGACGGTGCTGCCTGCGGCTGCACTGTGGGCAGGGGAGGAAATCCCCGGGTGTGGGCTGATATTCCCGTGAAGCCAAATTCTAGGAGGTGCAAATTGGTCGAAACCCAGAATGGACGGTGCAGCCTGCGGCTGCACTGTGGGCAGGGGAGGGAATCCCCGGGTGTGGGCTGATATTCCCGTGAAGCCAAATTCTAGGAGGTGCGAATTGGTCGAAACCCAGAATGGACAGTGCAGCCTGCGGCTGCACTGTGGGCAGGGGAGGAAATCCCCGGGTGTGGGCTGATATTCCCGTGAAGCCAAATTCTAGGAGGTGCAAATTGGTCGAAACCCAGAATGGACGGTGCAGCCTGCGGCTGCACTGTGGGCAGGGGAGGAAATCCCCGGGTGTGGGCTGATATTCCCGTGAAGCCAAATTCTAGGAGGTGCAAAATGGTCGAAACCCAGAATGGACAGTGCAGCCTGCGGCTGCACTGTATGCGGGGGGAGGAAATCCCCGGGAGTGGGCTGATATTCCCGTGAAGCCAAATTCTAGGGGGTGCGAAATGGTCGAAACCCAGAAAGGACGGTGCAGCCTGCGACTGCACTGTGGGCAGGGAGGAAATCCCCGGGTGTGGTCTGATATTCCCGTGAAGCCAAATTCTAGGAGGTGCAAATTGGTCGAAACCCAGAATGGACGGTTCAGCCTGCGGCTGCACTGTGGGCAGGGAAGAAAATCCCCGGAGTGTGGGCTGATATTCCCGTGAAGCCAAATTCTAGGAGGTGCAAATTGGTCGAAACCCAGAATGGACGGTGCAGCCTGCGGCTGCACTGTGGGCAGGGGAGGAAATCCCGGGTGTGGGCTGATATTCCCGTGAAGCCAAATTCTGGGAGGTGCGAATTGGTTGCAACCCAGAATGGACGATGCAGCCTGCGGCTGCACTGTATGCGGGGAGGAAATCCACGGGTGTGGTCTGATATTCCCGTGAAGCCAAATTCTAGGGGGTGCGAATTGGTCGAAACCCAGAAAGGACGGTGCAGCCTGCGACTGCACTGTGGGCAGGGGAGAGAAAAACCGGGTGTGGTCTGATATTCCCGTGAAGCCAAATTCTAGGAGGTGCGAATTGTTCGAAACCCAGAGTGGACGGTGCAGCCTGCGGCTGCACTGTGGGCAGGAGAGGAAATCCACGGGTGTGGGCTGATATTCCCGTGAAGCCAAATTCTGGGAGGTGCAAATTGGTCGAAACCCAGAATGGACGGTGCAGCCTGCGGCTGCACTGTGGGCAGGGGAGGGAATCTCCGGGTGTGGGCTGATATTCCCGTGAAGCCAAATCCTAGGAGGTGCAAATTGGTCGAAACCCAGAATGGACGGTGCAGCCTGCGGCTGCACTGTGGGCAGGAGAGGAAGTCCCCGGATGTGAGCTGATATTCCCGTGAAGCCAAAATCTGGGAGGGGCAAATCGGTTGCAACTCAGAATGGACAGTGCAGCCTGCGGCTGCACTGTATGCGGGGGGAGGAAATCCCCGGGTGTGGGCTGATATTCCCGTGAAGCCAAAATCTGGGAGGGGCAAATCGGTTGCAACCCAGAATGGACGATGCAGCCTGCGGTTGCACTGTATGCGGGGGGAGGAAATCCCGGGGTGTGGGCTAATATTCCCGTGAAGCCAAATTCTAGGAGGTGCAAAATGGTCGAAACCCAGAAGAGCGGTGCAGCCTGCGGCTGCACTGTGGGCAAGGGAGGGAATCCCGTGTGTGGGCTGATATTCCCGTGAAGCCAAAATCTGGGAGGGGCAAATCGGTTGCAACCCAGAATGGACAGTGCAGCCTGCGGCTGCACTGTGGGCAGGGGAGGAATTCCCCGGGTGTGGGCTGATATTCCCGTGTAGCCAAATTCTTGGAGATGCAAATCGGTTCAAACCCAGAATGAACGGTGCAGCCTGCGGCTGCACTGTATGCGGGGGCAGGAACTCCCCGGGTGTGGGCTGATACTCCCGTGAAGCCAAATTCTAGGAGGTGCAATTTGGTCGAAACCCAGAATGGACGGTGCAGCCTGCGGCTGCACTGTGGGCAGGGGAGGAAATCCCCGAGTGTGGGCTGATATTCCCGCGAAGCCAAATTCTAGGAGGTGCAAACTGGTCGAAACCCAGAATGGACGGTGCAGCCTGCGGCTGCACTGTGGGCAGGGGAGGAAATCCCCGAGTGTGGGCTGATATTCCCGCAAAGCCAAATTCTAGGAGGTGCAAACTGGTCGAAACCCAGAATGGACGGTGCAGCCTGCGGCTGCACTGTGGGCAGGGTAGGAAATCTCCAGGTGTGGGCTGATATTCCCGTGAAGCCAAATTCTAGTAGGTGCAAATTGGTCGAAACCCAGAATGGACGGTGCAGCCTGCGGCTGCACTTCGGGCAGGTGAGGAAATCCCCGGGCGTGGGCTGATATTCCCGTGAAGCAGAATTCTAGGAGGTGCGAATTGGTCGAAACCCAGAATGGACGGTGCAGCCTGCGGCTGCACTCTATGCGGGGGAGGAAATCCCCGGGTGTGGGCTGATGTTCCCGTGAAGCCAAATTCTAGGAGGTGCAAATTGGTCGAAACTCAGAATGGACAAGGCAGCCTGCGGCTGCACTGTGGGCAGGGGAGGAAATCCCAGGGTGTGGGCTGATATTCCCGTGAAGCCAAATTCTAGGAGGTGCAAAATGGTCGAAACCCAGAATGGACGGTGCTGCCTGCGGCTGCACTGTGGGCAGGGGAGGAAATCCCGGGTGTGGGCTGATATTCCCGTGAAGCCAAATTCTGGGAGGTGCAAATTGGTTGAAACTCAGAATGGACGGTGCAGCCTGCGGCTGCACTGTGGGCAGGGAGGAAATCCCCGGGTGTGGGCTGATATTCCCGTGAAGCCAAAATCTGGGAGGTGCAAATCGGTCGAAACCCAGAATGGACGATGCAGCCTGCGGCTGCACTGTATGCAGGGGAGGAAATCCCCGGGTGTGGGCTGATATTCCCGTGAAGCCAAATTCTAGGAGGTGCAAATCGGTCGAAACCCAGAATGGACGGTGCAGCCTGCGGCTGCACTGTATGCGGGGGAGGAAATCCCCGGGTGTGGGCTGATATTCCCGTGAAGCCAAATTCTAGGAGGTGCAAATTGGTCGAAACCCAGAATGGACGGGGCAGCCTGCGGCTGCACTGTGGGCAGGGGAGGAAATCCCCGGGTGTGGGCTGGTATTCCAGTGAAGCCAAATTCTAGGAGGTGCGAATTGGTCGAAACCCAGAAGGGGCGGGGCAGCCTACGGCTGCACTGTGGGCAAGGGAGGGAAACCCCGTGTGTGGGCTGATATTTCCGTGAAGCCAAATTCTGGGAGGTGCGAATTGGTCGAAACCCAGAATGGACAGTGCAGCCTGCGGCTGCACTGTGGGCAGGGGAGAAAATCCCCGGGTGTGGGCTGATATTCCCGGGAAGCCAAAATTTGGGAGGTGCGAATTGGTCGAAAGCCAGAAGGGGCGGTGCAGCCTGCGGCTGCACTGTATGCGGGAGGAGGAAATCCCCGGGTGTGGGCTGATATTCCCGTGAAGCCAAATTCTAGGAGGTGCGAATTGGTCGACACCCAGAATGGACAGTGCAGCCTGCGGCTGCACTGAGGGCAGGGGAGGAAATCCCCGGGTGTGGGCTGATATTCCCGTGAAGCCAAATTCTAGGAGGTGCAAATTGGTCGAAACCCAGAATGGACGGTGCAGCCTGCGGCTGCACTGTGGGCAGGGGAGGAAATCCCCGGGTGTGGGCTGATATTCCCGTGAAGCCAAATTCTAGGAGGTGCGAATTGGTCGAAACCCAGAATGGACAGTGCAGCCTGCGGCTGCACTGTGGGCAGGGGAGGAAATCCCCGGGTGTGGGCTGATATTCCCGTGAAGCCAAAATCTGGGAGGGGCAAATCGGTTGCAACCCAGAATGGACGATGCAGCCTGCGGCTGCACTGTATGCGGGGGGAGGAAATCCCCGGGTGTGGGCTGATATTCCCGTGAAGCCAAATTCTAGGAGGTGCAAATTGGTCGAAACCCAGAATGGACAGTGCAGCCTGCGGCTGCACTGTATGCGGGGGGAGGAAATCTCCGGGTGTGGGCTGATATTCCCGTGAAGCCAAATTCTAGGAGGTGCAAATTGGTCGAAACCCAGAACGGACGGTGCAGCCTGCGGCTGCACTGTGGGCAGGGAGAAAATCCCCGGGTGTGGGCTGATATTCCCGGGAAGCCAAAATTTGGGAGGTGCGAATTGGTCGAAAGCCAGAATCGGACGGTGCAGCCTGCGGCTGCACTGTGGGCAGGGGAGGAAATCCCCGGGTGTAGGCTGATATTCCCGTGAAGCCAAATTCTAGAAGGTGCAAATTGGTCGAAACCCAGAATGGACGATGCAGTCTGCGGCTGCACTGTATGCAGGGGGAGGAAATCCCCGGGTGTGGGCTGATATTCCCGTGAAGCCAAATTCTAGGAGGTGCGAATTGGTCGACACCCAGAATGGACAGTGCAGCCTGCGGCTGCACTGAGGGCAGGGGAGGAAATCCCCGGGTGTGGGCTGATATTCCCGTGAAGCCAAATTCTAGGAGGTGCAAATTGGTCGAAACCCAGAATGGACGGTGCAGCCTTCGGCTGCACTGTGGGCAGGGGAGGAAATCCCCGGGTGTGGGCTGATATTCCTGTGGAGCCAAAATCTGGGAGGGGCAAGTCGGTTGCAACTTAGAATGAACAGTGCAGCCTGCGGCTGCACTGTGGGCAGGGGACGAAATCCCCGGGTGTGAGCTAATATTCCCGTGAAGCCAAAATCTGGGAGGGGCAAATCGGTTGCAACCCAGAATGGACGATGCAGCCTGCGGCTGCACTGTATGCGGGGGGAGGAAATCCCCGGGTGTGGGCTGATATTCCCGTGAAGCCAAATTCTAGGAGGTGCAAAATGGTCGAAACCCAGAATGGACAGTGCAGCCTGCTGCTGCACTGTATGCGGGGGGAGAAAATCCCCGGGTGTGGGCTGATATTCCCGTGAAGCCAAATTCTAGAAGGTGCCAATTGGTCGAAAACCAGAATGGACGGTGCAGCCTGCGACTGCAGTGTGGGCAGGGGAGGAAATCCCCGGGTGTGGGCTGATATTCCCGTGAAGCCAAATTCTAGGAGGTGCGAATTGGTCGAAACCCAGAAGGGGCGGTGCAGCCTGCGGCTGCACTGTGGGCAAGGGAGGGAATCCCCGTGTGTGGGCTGATATTCCCGTGAAGCCAAATTCTAGGAGGTGCGAATTGGTCGAAACCCAGAATGGACGATGCAGCCTGCTGCTGCACTGTATGCGGGGGGAGGAAATCCCCGGGTGTGGGCTGATATTCCCGTGAAGCCAAAATCTGGGAGGGGCAAATCGGTTGCAACTCAGAATGGACAGTGCAGCCTGCGGCTGCACTGTGGGCAGGGGAGGAAATCCCCGGGTGTGGGCTGATATTCCCGTGAAGCCAAAATCTGGGAGGGGCAAATCGGTTGCAACCCAGAATGGACGATGCAGCCTGCGGTTGCACTGTATGCGGGGGGAGGAAATCCCGGGGTGTGGGCTGATATTCCCGTGAAGCCAAATTCTAGGAGGTGCAAAATGGTCGAAACCCAGAAGGGGCGGTGCAGCCTGCGGCTGCACTGTGGGCAAGGGAGGGAATCCCGTGTGTGGGCTGATATTCCCGTGAAGCCAAAATCTGGGAGGGGCAAATCGGTTGCAACTCAGAATGGACAGTGCAGCCTGCTGCTGCACTGTATGCGGGGGGAGGAAATCCCCGGGTGTGGGCTGATATTCCCGTGAAGCCAAATTCTAGGAGGTGCGAATTGGTCGAAACCCAGAATGGACAGTGCAGCCTGCGGCTGCACTGTGGGCAGGGGAGGAAATCCCCAGGTGTAGGCTGATATTCCCATGAAGCCAAATTCCAGAAGGTGCAAATTGGTCGAAACCCAGATCGGACGGTGCAGCCTGCGGCTGCACTGTATGCAGGGAGGAAATCCCCGGGTGTGGGCTGATATTCCCGTGAAGCCAAAATCTGGGAGGGGCAAATCGGTTGCAACCCAGAAGGGGCGGTGCAGCCTGCGGCTGCACTGTGGGCAGGGGAAGGAATCCCCGGGTGTGGGCTGATATTCCCGTGAAGCCAAAATCTGGGAGGGGCAAATCGGTTGCAACCCAGAATGGACAGTGCAGCCTGCGGCTGCACTGTATGCGGGGGGAGGAAATCCCCGGGTGTGGGCTGATATTCCCGTGAAGCCAAATTCTAGGAGGTGCAAATTGGTCGAAACCCAGAATGGACGGTGCAGCCTGCGGCTGCACTATGGGCTGGGGAGGAAATCCCCGAGTGTGGGCTGATATTCCCGTGAAGCCAAATTCTGGGAGGTGCGAATTGGTCGAAACCCAGAAGGGGCGGTGCAGCCTGCGGCTGCACTGTGGGCAGGGGAGGAAATCCCCGGGTGTGGGCTGATATTCCCGTGAAGCCAAATTCTAGGAGGTGCAAATTGGTCGAAACCCAGAATGGACAGTGCAGCCTGCGGCTGCACTGTATGCGGGGGGAGGAAATCCCCGGGTGTGGGCTGATATTCCCGTGAAGCAAAATTCTAGGAGGTGCAAATTGGTCGAAACCCAGAATGGACAGGGCAGCCTCCGGCTGCACTGTGGGCAGGGAGGAAATCCCGGGTGTGGGCTGATATTCCCGTGAAGCCAAAATCTGGGAGGTGCAAATTGGTCGAAAGCCAGAATGGACAGTGCAGCCTGCGGCTGCACTGTGGGCAGGAGGAAATCCCCGGGTGTGGGCTGATATTCCCGTGAAGCCAAAATCTGGGAGGTGCAAATTGGTCGAAACCCAGAATGGACGGTGCAGCCTGCGGCTGCACTGTATGCGGGGAGGAAATCCCGGGTGTGGGCTGATATTCCCGTGAAGCCAAATTCTAGGAGGTGCGAATTGGTCGAAACCCAGAATGGACGGTGCAGCCTGCGGCTGCACTGTATGCGGGGAGGAAATCCCGGGTGTGGGCTGATATTCCCGTGAAGCCAAATTCTAGGAGGTGCAAATTGGTCGAAACCCAGAATGGACGGTGCAGCCTGCGGCTGCACTGTGGGCAGGGGAGGAAATCCCGGGTGTGGGCTGATATTCCCGTGAAGCCAAATTCTAGGAGGTGCAAAATGGTCGAAACCCAGAAGGGGCGGTGCAGCCTGCGGCTGCACTGTATGCGGGGGGAGGAAATCCCCGGGTGTGGGCTGATATTCCCGTGAAGCCAAATTCTAGGAGGTGCAAATTGGTCGAAACCCAGAATGGACGGTGCAGCCTGCGGCTGCACTGTGGGCAGGGGAGAAAATCCCCGGGTGTGGGCTGATATTCCCGGGAAGCCAAAATCTGGGAGGTGCGAATTGGTCGAAAGCCAGAAGGGGCGGTGCAGCCTGCGGCTGCACTGTGGGCAGGGAAGGAAATCCCCGGGTGTGAGCTGATATTCCCGTGAAGCCAAAATCTGGGAGGGGCAAATCGGTTGCAACCCAGAATGGACAGTGCAGCCTGCGGCTGCACTGTATGCGGGGGAAGGAAATCCCCGGGTGTGGGCTGATATTCCCGTGAAGCCAAATTCTAGGAGGTGCAAATTGGTCGAAACCCAGAATGGACGGTGCAGCCTGCGGCTGCACTGTGGGCAGGGGAGGAAATCCCCGGGTGTGGGCTGATATTCCCGTGAAGCCAAAATCTAGGAGGTGCAAATTGGTCGAAACCCAGAATGGACGGTGCAGCCTGCGGCTGCACTGTGGGCAGGGGAGAAAACCCCCGGGTGTGGGCTGATATTCCCGTGAAGCCAAATTCTAGGAGGTGCGAATTGGTCGAAACCCAAAATGGACAGTGCAGCCTGCGGCTGCACTGTGGGCAGGGGAGGAAATCCCCGGGTGTGGGCTGATATTCCCGTGAAGCCAAATTCTAGAAGGTGCAAATTGGTCGAAACCCAGAATGGACGATGCAGCCTGCGGCTGCACTGTATGCGGGGGGAGGAAATCCCCGGGTGTGGGCTGATATTCCCGTGAAGCCAAATTCTAGGAGGTGCAAATTGGTCAAAACCCAGAATGGACGATGCAGCCTGCGGCTGCACTGTATGCGGGGGGAGGAAATCCCCGGGTGTGGGCTGATATTCCCGTGAAGCCAAATTCTAGGAGGTGCAAATTGGTCAAAACCCAGAATGGACGGTGCAGCCTGCGGCTGCACTGTGGGCAGGGGAGGAAATCCCCGGCTGCGGGCTGATTTTTCGGTGGGGCCAAAATCTGGGAGGGGCAAATCGGTTGCAACCCAGAATGGACGACGCAGCCTGCGGCTGCACTGTATGCGGGAGGAGGAAATCCCCGGGTGTGGGCTGATATTCCCGTGAAGCCAAATTCTAGGAGGTGCAAATTGGTCGAAACCCAGAATGGACGGTGCAGCCTGCGGCTGCACTGTGGGCAGGGGAGGAAATCCCCGGGTGTGGGCTGATATTCCCGTGAAGCCAAATTCTAGGAGGTGCAAATTGGTCGAAACCCAGAATGGACGGTGCAGCCTGCGGCTGCACTGTGGGCAGGGGAGGAAATCCCCGGGTGTGGGCTGATATTCCCGTGAAGCCAAATTCTGGGAGGTGCGAGTTGGTCGAAACCCAGAAGGGGCGGTGCAGCCTGCGGCTGCACTGTGGGCAAAGGAGGAAATCCCCGGGTGTGGGCTGATATTTCCGTGAAGCCAAATTCTAGGAGGTGCGAATTGTTCGAAACCCAGAATGGACAGTGCAGCCTGCGGCTGCACTGTGATTCCCGTGAAGCCGAATTCTAGGGGGTGCGAATTGGTCGAAACCCAGAAAGGACGGTGCAGCCTGCGACTGCACTGTGGGCAGAGGAGGGAATCCCCGGGTGTGGGCTGGTATTCCCGTTGAGCCAAATTCTAGGAGGTGCAAACTGGTCGAAACCCAGAATGGACAGTGCAGCCTGCGGCTGCACTGTGGGCAGGGGAGGAAATCCCCAGGTGTGAGCTGATATTCCCGTGAAGCCAAAGACTGGGAGGGGCAAATCGGTTGCAACCCAGAATGGACGATGCAGCCTGCGGCTGCACTGTGGGCAGGGGAGGAAATCACCGGGTGTGGGCTGATATTCCCGTGAAGCCAAATTCTTGGAGGTGCAAGTCGGTCGAAACCCGGAATGGAAGGTGCAGCCTGCGGCTGTTGGCAGGAGAGGAAATCCCCGGGTGTGAGCTGATATTCCCGTGAAGCCAAAATCTAGGAGGTGCAAATTGGTCGAAACTCGGAGTGGAAGGTGCAGCCTGCGGCTGCACTGTGGGCAGGGGAGGAAATCCTCGGGTGAGAGCTGATATTCCCGCGAAGCCGAATTCTAGGTGGTGCAAATTGGTCGAAACCCGGAATGGACGGTGCAGACTGCGGCTGCACTGTAGGCAGGGGAGGAAATTCCCTGGTGTGGGCTGATATTCCCGTGAAGCCAAATTCTAGGAGGTGCAAATTGGTCGAAACCCGGAATGGACGGTGCAACCTGCGGCTGCACTGTGGGCAGGGAGGAAATCCCCGGGTGTGGGCTGATATTCCCGTGAAGCCAAAATCTGGGAGGGGCAAATCGGTTGCAACCCAGAATGGACGATGCAGCCTGCGGCTGCACTGTATGCGGGGGGAGGAAATCCACGGGTGTGGGCTGATATTCCCGTGAAGCCAAAATCTGGGAGGGGCAAATCGGTTGCAACCCAGAATGGACGATGCAGCCTGCGGCTGCACTGTATGCGGGGGGAGGAAATCCCCGGATGTGGGCTGATATTCCCGTGAAGCCAAATTCTAGGAGGTGCGAATTGGTCGAAACCCAGAATGGACAGTGCAGCCTGCGGCTGCACTGTGGGCAGGGGAGGAAATTTTCGGGTGTGGGCTGATATTCCCGTGAAGCCAAATTCTAGAAGGTGCAAATTGGTCGAAACCCAGAATGGACGATGCAGCCTGCGGCTGCACTGTATGCGGGGGGAGGAAATCCCCGGGTGTGGGCTGATATTCCCGTGAAGCCAAATTCTAGGAGGTGCGAATTGGTCGAAACCCAGAATGGACGGTGCAGCCTGCGGCTGCACTGTGGGCAGGGGAGGAAATCCCCGGGTGTGGGCTGATATTCCCGTGAAGCCAAATTCTAGGAGGTGCGAATTGGTCGAAACCCAGAAGGGGCGGTGCAGCCTGCGGCTGCACTGTGGGTAAGGGAGGGAATCCCGGGGTGTGGGCTGATATTCCCGTGAAGCCAAATTCTAGGAGGTGCGAATTGGTCGAAACCCAGAATGGACAGTGCAGCCTGCGGCTGCACTGTGGGCAGGGGAGGAAATCCCCGGGTGTGGGCTGATATTCCCGTGAAGCCAAATTCTAGGAGGTGCGAATTGGTCGAAACCCAGAATGGACAGTGCAGCCTGCGGCTGCACTGTGGGCAGGGGAGGCAATCCCCGGGTGTGGGCTGATATTCCCGTGAAGCCAAATTCTAGGAGGTGCAAATTGGTCAAAACCCAGAATGGACGATGCAGCCTGCGGCTGCACTGTATGCGGGGGGAGGAAATCCCCGGGTGTGGGCTGATATTCCCGTGAAGCCAAAATCTGGGAGGGGCAAATCGGTTGCAACCCAGAATGGACGATGCAGCCTGCGGCTGCACTGTATGCGGGGGGAGGAAATCCCCGGGTGTGGGCTGATATTCCCGTGAAGCCAAATTCTAGGAGGTGCAAATTGGTCGAAACCCAGAATGGACGATGCAGCCTGCGGCTGCACTGTATGCGGGGGGAGGAAATCCCCGGGTGTGGGCTGATATTCCCGTGAAGCCAAATTCTAGGAGGTGCAAATTGGTCGAAACCCAGAATGGACGGTGCAGCCTGCGGCTGCACTGTGGGCAGGGGAGGAAATCCCCGGGTGTGGGCTGATATTCCCGTGAAGCCAAATTCTAGGAGGTGCGAATTGGTCGAAACCCAGAATGGACAGTGCAGCCTGCGGCTGCACTGTATGCGGGGGGAGGAAATCCCCGGGTGTGGGCTGATATTCCCGTGAAGCCAAATTCTAGGAGGTGCGAATTGGTCAAAACCCAGAAGGGACGGTGCAGCCTGCGGCTGCACTGTGGGCAAGGGAGGGAATCCCCGTGTGTGGGCTGATATTCCCGTGAAGCCAAATTCTAGGAGGTGCGAATTGGTCGAAACCCAGAATGAACAGTGCAGCCTGCGGCTGCACTGTGGGCAGGGGAGGAAATCCCCGGGTGTAGGCTGATATTCCCGTGAAGCCAAATTCTAGAAGGTGCAAATTGGTCGAAACCCAGAATGGACGATGCAGTCTGCGGCTGCACTGTATGCAGGGGGAGGAAATCCCCGGGTGTGGGCTGATATTCCCGTGAAGCCAAAATCTGGGAGGGGCAAATCGGTTGCAACTCAGAATGGACAGTGCAGCCTGCTGCTGCACTGTATGCGGGGGGAGGAAATCCCCGGGTGTGGGCTGATATTCCCGTGAAGCCAAATTCTAGAAGGTGCAAATTGGTCGAAACCCAGAATGGACGATGCAGCCTGCGGCTGCACTGTATGCGGGGGGGGGGGGTGAAGGAAATCCCCGGGTGTGTGCTGATATTCCCGTGAAGCCAAATTCTAGGAGGTGCAAAATGGTCGAAACCCAGAAGGGGCGGTGCAGCCTGCGGCTGCACTGTGGGCAAGGGAGGGAATCCCGTGTGTGGGCTGATATTCCCGTGAAGCCAAAATCTGGGAGGGGCAAATCGGTTGCAACTCAGAATGGACAGTGCAGCCTGCTGCTGCACTGTATGCGGGGGGAGGAAATCCCCGGGTGTGGGCTGATATTCCCGTGAAGCCAAATTCTAGGAGGTGCGAATTGTTCGACACCCAGAATGGACAGTGCAGCCTGCGGCTGCACTGTATGCGGGGGGAGGAAATCCCCGGGTGTGGGCTGATATTCCCGTGAAGCCAAATTCTAGGAGGTGCGAATTGGTCGAAACCCAGAATGGACAGTGCAGCCTGCGGCTGCACTGTGGGCAGGGGAGGAAATCCCCGGGTGTGGGCTGATATTCCCGTGAAGCCAAAATCTGGGAGGGGCAAATCGGTTGCAACCCAGAATGGACGATGCAGCCTGCGGCTGCACTGTATGCGGGGGGAGGAAATCCCCGGGTGTGGGCTGATATTCCCGTGAAGCCAAATTCTAGGAGGTGCAAAATGGTCGAAACCCAGAATGGACAGTGCAGCCTGCTGCTGCACTGTATGCGGGGGGAGAAAATCTCCGGGTGTGGGCTGATATTCCCGTGAAGCCAAATTCTAGAAGGTGTCAATTGGTCGAAAGCCAGAATGGACGGTGCAGCCTGCGGCTGCACTGTGGGCAAGGGAGGGAATCCCCGTGTGTGGGCTGATATTCCCGTGAAGCCAAATTCTAGGAGGTGCGAATTGGTCGAAACCCAAAATGGACAGTGCAGCCTGCGGCTGCACTGTGGGCAGGGGAGGAAATCCCCGGGTGTGGGCTGATATTCCCGTGAAGCCAAATTCTAGGAGGTGCGAATTGGTCGAAACCCAGAACGAGCGGTGCAGCCTGCGGCTGCACTGTGGGCAGGGGAGGAAATCCCCGGGTGTGGGCTGATATTCCCGTGAAGCCAAATTCTAGGAGGTGCGAATTGGTCGAAACCCAGAATGGACGATGCAGCCTGCGGCTGCACTGTATGCGGGGGGAGGAAATCCCCGGGTGTGGGCTGATATTCCCGTGAAGCCAAATTTTGAGAGGTGCAAAATGGTCAAAACCCAGAATGGACGGTGCAGCCTGCGGCTGCACTGTGGGCAGGGGAGGAAATCCCCGGGTGTGGGCTGATATTCCCGTGAAGCCAAAATCTGGGAGGGGCAAATCGGTTGCAACCCAGAATGGACGATGCAGCCTGCGGCTGCACTGTATGCGGGGGGAGGAAACCCCGGGTGTGGGCTGATATTCCCGTGAAGCCAAAATCTGGGAGGGGCAAATCGGTTGCAACCCAGAATGGACGATGCAGCCTGCGGCTGCACTGTATGCGGGGGGAGGAAATCCCCGGATGTGGGCTGATATTCCCGTGAAGCCAAATTCTAGGAGGTGCAAATTGGTCGAAACCCAGAATGGACGGTGCAGCCTGCGGCTGCTTTGTGGGCCAGGGAGGGAATCCCCGTGTGTGGGCTGATATTCCCGTGAAGCCAAAATCTGGGAGGGGCAAATCGGTTGCAACCCAGAATGGACGATGCAGCCTGCGGCTGCACTGTATGCGGGGGGAGGAAATCCCCGGGTGTGGGCTGATATTCCCGTGAAGCCAAATTCTAGGAGGTGCGAATTGTTCGACACCCAGAATGGACAGTGCAGCCTGCGGCTGCACTGTATGCGGGGGGAGGAAATCCCCGGGTGTGGGCTGATATTCCCGTGAAGCCAAATTCTAGGAGGTGCGAATTGGTCGAAACCCAGAAGGGGTGGTGCAGCCTGCGGCTGCACTGTGGGCAAGGGAGGGAATCCCCGTGTGTGGGCTGATATTTCCGTGAAGCCAAATTCTAGGAGGTGCGAATTGGTCGAAACCCAGAATGGACAGTGCAGCCTGCGGCTGCACTGTGGGCAGGGGAGGAAATCCCCGGGTGTAGGCTGATATTCCCGTGAAGCCAAATTCTAGAAGGTGCAAATTGGTCGAAACCCAGAATGGACGATGCAGTCTGCGGCTGCACTGTGGGCAGGGGAGAAAATCCCCGGGTGTGGGCTGATATTCCCGGGAAGCCAAAATCTGGGAGGTGCGAATTGGTCGAAAGCCAGAAGGGGCGGTGCAGCCTGCGGCTGCACTGTATGCGGGGGGAGGAAATCCCCGGGTGTGGGCTGATATTCCCGTGAGGCCAAATTCTAGGAGGTGCAAATTGGTCGAAACCCAGAATGGACGGTGCAGCCTGCGGCTGCACTGTGGGCACGAGAGGAAATCCCCTGGTGTGGGCTGATATTCCCGTGAAGCCAAAATCTGGGAGGGGCAAGTCGGTTGCAACTCAGAATGGACAGTGCAGCCTGCGGCTGCACTGTGGGCAGGGTAGGAAATCCCCGGGTGTGGGCTGATATTCCCGTGAAGCCAAATTCTAGGAGGTGCGAATTGGTCGACACCAAGAATAGACAGTGCAGCCTGCGGCTGCACTGTGGGCAGGGGAGGAAATCCCCGGGTGTGAGCTAATATTTCCGTGAAGCCAAAATCTGGGAGGGGCAAATCGGTTGCAACCCAGAATGGACGATGCAGCCTGCGGCTGCACTGTATGCGGGGGGAGGAAATCCCCGGGTGTGGGCGGATATCCCGTGAAGCCAAATTCTAGGAGGTGCAAAATGGTCGAAACCCAAAATGGACGGTGCAGCCTGCGGCTGCACTGTGGGCAGGGGAGGAAATCCCCGGGTGTGAGCTAATATTCCCGTGAAGCCAAAATCTGGAAGGGGCAAATCGGTTGCAACCCAGAATGGACGATGCAGCCTGCGGCTGCACTGTATGCGGGGGGAGGAAATCCTCGGGTGTGGGCTGATATTCCCGTGAAGCCAAATTCTAGGAGGTGCGAATTGGTCGACACCCAGAATGGACAGTGCAGCCTGCGGCTTCACTGTATGCGGGGGGAGGAAATCCCCGGGTGTGGGCTGATATTCCCGTGAAGCCAAATTCTAGGAGGTGCAAATTGGTCGAAACCCAGAATGGACGGTGCAGCCTGCGTCTGCACTGTGAGCAGGGGAGGGAATCCCCGGGTGTGGGCTGATATTCCCGTGAAGCCAAAATCTGGGAGGGGCAAGTCGGTTGCAACTCAGAAAGGACAGTGCAGCCTGCGGCTGTACTGTGGGCAGGGGAGGAAATCCCCGGGTGTGAGCTAATATTCCCGTGAAGCCAAAATCTTGGAGGGGTAAATCGGTTGCAACCCAGAATGGACGATGCAGCCTGCGGCTGCACTGTATGCGGGGGGAGGAAATCCCCGGGTGTGGGCTGATATTCCCGTGAAGCCAAATTCTAGGAGGTGCAAAATGGTCGAAACCCAGAATGGACGGTGCAGCCTGCGGCTGCACTGTGTGCAGGAGAGGAAATCCCCTGGTGTGGGCTGATATTCCCGTGAAGCCAAATTCTAAGAGGGACAAATCGGTTGGAACTCAGAATGGACGGCACTGTGGGCAGGGGAGGAAATCTCCGGGTGTAGACTGATATTCCAGTGAAACCAATCTTTAGGAGGGGCAAATCGGTTGGAATTCAGAATGGACGGTGCAGTCTGCGGCTGCACTGTGGGCAGGGGAGGAAATCCCCGGATGTAGTTGGTGTAGTGGAGTTGGTTCTCGGATTTTCTTACGCTTTTACAAACGGCCATGAGTAGACCCCAACAGAATACAACAATAAAAGCAAGAATTGAAAAGAAATAGCCGCAAATGAAAGCTGACCGACTGACCTGGCAGGATGTGCCTGACAAGGGCATTCAGATAGACTATGCGGACGATACTTATTGCATCGGCTGTGAGATTGTCATCACGCTGGACCCAGACTCACAAAATTGGCAGAACAATCACCGCTTGCATGGAATATGATCAAAAAGAATAAAAATCCTCACTAAAAATCTGAAATGGATCAGAAGCGAAATCGTTGAAGTTAATATGACAGGAGCGGGAAATCACGGAAATTGCGGCAAAACGAATTCCAGCGATTGAGAACAAAGAAAGAACAAGTAAGAAGCAGAAAATCAAGGCTTTAGGAACAAAAAAAAACGAGAAATTTAGAGCTCGGGCGTCGAATTCGAGAAGTAGAACGTACACTACGGACAAAAGATTGTAAAAATCGTCTGTACAGTTGAGTGACGCGCTCCAATGCCAATGTACATAAAATTTAAAGGACTTTAATCTTTTACATGCCAGAACTCGTCCGCGACTACATTTCTTCCGAAGAAACTGCGGGTCGACGCTAAGTTTCGGACGAGTTTCAGTGCAGCCTTCGCTCCTCCTTCTTTTTCGGTTCTTTATTAGTAGAGGATTGTTCTGTAAGGATGGCGGACAATGGTGGCGATCTATGACGTCATAATTGTGTGCGCCGCCTCAACCGATCACTACTTCGCGCGTGTGTGTGCGTTCCATTTATGAACGAGGGTGTCATTTCGGCCCAGCAATTCTGGTGCTATCCTCGTAAGAATGAGGGACAAATTCACAACTCTTCTCGAGCATTGGGCTTTTAAGCTCAAGCGCCCATGAAAAATAGGATAATTTTTGCATTTCTGTGTTGTATTCTTACCCTATGGTTTGACCAAGATTGCGAAAATGGAAGGGCATCGTATCTGAGCACGTCTGCAGAGATGAATGCATCAGAACGATAGATCATTCAACCGTCTACGCACCACACTGTGCTTTACACCTGATTTGAGTTAGAAAGTGCATAACCATACGAGAAACTTTTGGTAGAGCACTACATATCAATGAGAAATTCTATGGCCTGCTTTAGTCGAAACATTCTATCAATACCCTCACATGTGATCCAAATAAATTGGCTCTCGTACGCCAGTCGGCTTGAACACCTGGCAAAAGGCGATTGCCGACAAGAATCAAACTTGTCCGCCATTCTTTCAGAACAATCTGATAAAATGCAAATTTTCGAAATGAGATATCTGTTGCACCGTTGAATAGCACTTATCTTACAGATTAGAGCAATTGTATTTACATCCCTATTGAATCCATTTGTACTCTGAGAGAATCTTTCGCGCTAGTACCGTGATGCTCCCGTTATCCGCGATTGTTCTGTGTTCGTGTCCCCCTAGTCCCGCGATCCGCGTTCGTTCCGCGATAGTTACCCAATTGGCTCATTCGTTGGCTTTCTCGTTCTCGTAACGTAGTGGTACCGCGATCGTTGAGAGGTTTACCGCGCTAATACCGTGGTGCACTCGCGATCCGCGACGGTACCTTGATCGTTTCCCCCCGGTTCCGCGTTCTCATGATGTGTGGCTTTGCAAAGCAGCACGGAATACGGCAAGACCTTATAGCTTCGTGCTGACCTGATAGGCAACACTCGCTCGGGTGAAACATCGAGAGGGCATGGATGCGGTACGATCAGGGGTGGAGGGTGGCAGGATCTCGCGACCGTCCCGCGATAGTTCCGGGCTCGGTTCATCGCGGTTCAGCGATATAACAACCCGAATACATCAAATTATAGACACGATTTGCCCTCAGGTTGAAGCTGGTAGAATCTCGCGATCGTTCCGTGATAGGCCCAGGCACGATTCCTTGCGGTTCCGCTATAGAGCATCGTTGAACGAACGCGGTACGCTCTCGGTTTGAGACTGGCAGATTCTCGCGATCGTTCCGCGATAGCCCCATGCTAGTATCCTCTCGGCCCCTACCAGAAACCAAGGAGATTCTATCCGTGAACGATCGCGGGGGATTCTCTCAGAGTAATGAAGTGCGGTAACTAAAATTTCAACACTCGATTTTTCCGTTTAAAAAGGCTGATGGAATCAACAAAAGGTAGTTTCGAGAATGAGAACCACAAATAATTCTGAAAGAAATGCATTTTGTTCATCTATTGGTCGAGTAGCCCAGTCTGAACTCTTCAAGTTCTGAGGTTGTGGATCATTAACCATAGAGGAAAATAGACAATAAAGATGGAGGTGAGAAGATGAACGCTTGGTAACCACAAGCTTTATGGAGGGAATTTGGTGGTATTGATAGATTCGTTACAAAACAAAGTTGTCTCACCCATCGGTAAGTTTAAGTCTTGTAAACCGTCAACTTCCATAGTTCTCTTTACCCACACAACGTATTGCAACAAGTCTCGTCTCACATCCACTCCGGGCAAAAGTTTGGAAAAAACGTCATAGCAACTCAACTTATATAAATGTTAATATGGTTCTGCCTGCAACTGTTCTGTGAATGTGCCACGGAAGTTGCTTGTCCACAAGTTGAATAACTACTACTCGAAATTTCGCCGCGAGCCCGCCGCTCGTCCTTCGCGCGCGACGTTTTCAGCGGTGCAAAGCAAAAAATATTTTCCTTCAAAAACATGCCAAAGTAAGAGAGATAGGGCAAACAGCGCACATCATTAGATAGAAAATTTCACTGTGAACACGTCTACGTTTTCAGAATTTGAAAGTGTCTTCATTCAGGAAAAATGCAGCCATCGGACGTTTTTTAGTATAAATGAAAGGATTTTAGAAAGTTCAACTCCCACAAGTGTAAAATCGGTTCCACCGGCAATTGTTTTGTTGATGTATTATAAAATTTACTCCTCTACTATTCTCATAATTACTACTTAAACTTTCGTCGCATGCCCAGCGCTCCTCCGTCGCGCGCGACGTTTTCAGCGGTGCAAAGCAAAAAATATTTTCCTTCAAAACATGCCAAAATAAGAGAGTTAGGGAAAATAGTGCATATCACTGGATAGAAAATTTCACTGTGAACACGTCTACGTTTTCAGAATTTGAAAATGTCTTCGTTCAGGAAAAACGCAGCCATCGGACGTTTTTTGGTGTTAAATAAAGGACTTTAGAAAATTCAACTTGCGCAAGTCTAAAAACGGTCCCCCGACAGTTGTTTTGTTGAGAAATCATGTAATTTACCCTTCTACTACTCTTGTAGTTACTACTCAAACTTTCGTCGCGAGCCCGCCGCTCCTCCGTCGCGCGCGACGTTTTCAGCGGTGCAAAGCAAAAAATATTTTTCTTCAAAAACTTGCCAAAATAAGAGAGTTAAGAAAATTTTGCACAACATCAGGTAGCAGATTACGCTGTGAACACGACTGCGTTTTCAGAATTTGAAAATGTCTCCGTTCACGTAAGTTACAGCCAACGGACGCTTTTTTGCCAAGTTTGGCAAGTGCTCCCCGTTTTTACAAAAGATAGCGCGGGTTTTGTAACTATGGAGCTCGGCTCCACCGACCTGGCTGGCTTATGGAGCGAGCAAAGTTGGGAAGCCGATATGCCATTCGACTCAGAACTTTACGTGAATTTCAAAAAACCACCCTTACCAGAATCCTATCTTCAACGGTTGAAGAGTTATAGGCGAAAAACCGGTGTTTCGTAAAATGAATTAGGCTGAAGGATCGAGAGAATATTTTTCCAAACTGGAAACACCAGTCGACGCAGAATTCTATCGAGATTTGGAAAACAACCTTTACCAAATGTCTATCTCTAACCCCAAAAGGTTATGGACGGAAAACCGATAATTTACGGCGAAAAAAATGCACTTTATACACCGAAATCGGCTGGTAGAAGGGGAATGTATTTTTTAAAACTGAAAACGCTATTCGATGCAGAATGTTGTGGAGATTCCACAAACAACCTTCACCAGAGGGCTCTCTTTTAGGGTAAAAAAGTTATGGGCGAAAAACCCCTCCCTATGGTGAAGGTTCCCCACTTCACCCGCCCACGGGTGAAGGTTGGTGGAGTACATGGCTCCACCCAACGAAGCTATGGTGTGGAGGGGGCAGTTTTCCTCGATACTTCTCGAAGAAGAATTGACGCGAATCAAATTTTCTGCCGCGTTCTCTACTAGAAAAACTTCACTTACCCAAAAAATTTTCTGTCATTAACCGCTGTAGGAACAATGTTGACTACCTGATGTGACTTTGAAGTTATAGGCATCGAGTTAAGTAACTAACAATGCACTCCTTTGAAAGTCGCGTAGCGACCGGGTCAGGGTAGAATTTCAATTGCGTGATTTTTAGCAAAATTGGATTGCAGGCCCCAGGTTATCCCAGGAAGTGGACGAAAACCTCAGGAAGGACAGTCTTCCTCGAGGTATTTCAGAAATTTCAGATAATCACTTATCCACATTTTCAGCCATTGTCCACGCTTTCTTGATCGCGCGCGGTGGAAACCGTCTCCCTGTAGCGCCATGAATGCCGCCAGTGCGTTGATACCGCCGGAAGGCGGCTAGACGACCACCCACATGTCGTAGAAACCTCGATATTTTGACGGCATGACCATGCTATGAATGCCATCATTCTTCACTTACAAGCCATTTTATCTATGGGTTACGGCTAATAGATTAAAAAACTTCCAGATGGGGTTCACCTATTCCAGGTCGATCTATCCCAAATTTCGGAATAACGAAAATGTCACCAAACCTTGCCTTCAACATGTTCTGGAAGTCACGGAAGTTGTGCTGATTCGTCTATAGCTTTTGGGATCTGTGGATGCTGGATTTTTGGATATTGGGGAGACCACTGAATGCTTCCACCGTAGTGAAGCCTTTTCAGACGAAGTATTGATGTATTTGATCATCTGCCAATTATCATTAGCACACACTTCCTTTATGCCGTCATCACCCCTTGAGCGTGCACCACTCTTGAATTGGCTTCCTCCTGGCCCGTCTCTTCATTGAATTCGCTCCTTCTCTTTCCAGCTCGGGCAGCTTTCTCCGTCGTCATTTTCATGCCATCATGGTGGCTAACATTGGACTGCGAGCACGTCATCTTATGATAACTAACGTGGAACTCAAGAGCCCCTTTACAGTTGACGGCAATGTTAAAAGGACATGGTGCGGTTGCCGACTCACACTAAAACTCCGGTAGAATCTGGCACTTTGCCAGATTTCGTCATCGATCGGCGCCAACCGTCGTCTCTCTGCTCACGAGAATATCAGCTGTGGCGCCGATCAATGACGAAATCTGGCAAAGTGCCAGATTCTACCGTAGTTTTGGTGCGAGTCCGCAACCGCACCATGTCCTTTTAACATTGCTGTCAACTGTACACTCTCTGCTTAGTGGCGATTTCGGGATGTTACTACCACTCAAAAACACGCGTCATCATAGGCATTTTGAATTCTTTTCACTATTCGGATTTACAGGCAGCGTCCAGGAAGAAATCCACGTCTGGTTATATCTTCTCAATCCCATGCTTGAATCAAGTGAAGGTAGTTAGCAAAGCTTAAGACATCAATGTTGCGTATACCTAACATTACAGCACCGTGAAAACGGCTCTGTGGGTAGGGCAGGCCGGATCCTGGGTCGATCATCTGGCTCGTGGAGCAGAAGTGCCACAAAAATTTCAGACAATTCAGCAATGATTTCTCTCACGCAAATATACCCTTTGAAGCTTCTTATCCTCAGGGAATTTTTGAAAATCGAAAGATAAAAAGAAGTACCATGATCAAGAAGGTCTGAGGCGCAAAATCATTTCAGACGTTCAGATTCCGACGTTTGTGTATCGCACACGACACACCAAGAGATGCGTAAGGGGCGGGTATTGAATGCTTCCATACTTCCAAAAAAATTTTTCTCCACATTTGATAGCTTTTTGTGGTCTTCTCTGGTAGACATTGCAGCGACAGTGCCGGGCGAGTGCCGCTTTGACTCCTATAAGATGCCGCAGCGGCTCCGCGATCGGTTGGTAGGCTTTACAAAAAGGACCGACTGCGGGTGACTCGAATGAAAAATTAATTATAAGCTATAACACAGCTAGGTGTGGGGCTAAGTTCAAAATTACGCACTGCGATCGTTAAGTCCTCTGATAGGAACAGAAGGTATCCTCGTTACTGCGAACAAGGAGATTTGGGATGTACCTCAAACAGAGTGTTGGAACCGGCAACAATCTGGTTCAACCACACAGGACTGCGCATCGTAGTCCACGCGGGTTTGCTCATTCATCCTCGCGAGGCCGGCGCTGTTCCAACACGGAACCGTTGCGGCACTTTCGCGGCTAGGTCGTGGCGTTGTCTAGGCTCAAGACACTCCAACAGATTCGTCTTGGCACACTGAGGATCGCGAAACCGCTGCGGTAGTACCGCGAAACTATCGTGGCACAGTCGAGAGTCGCGGTATCATCCCGGCCTTGTCGCGGCAAATTTTTTCAGAGTTTCTGTTATATTTCACAAACTCGCAGACCTACTTGGGCAAGACGGTGAGAAAATCGGACACCATTTTTTCGCGCGTGCGCGGTCTTTAGTAACAGGGCGTCACACAAGATCTCGAATTATCAGGGTACCGCATAATCCTACCGCATTAACGATAAAATCTATTCGAAAACAAATTGCAGAAGTGCCATGGGAAGGTGCTTTTAAGCTGCTGGTTCACCAGTGTTCGATTATACCCGAAATTCGAAATATCGAAACCGAAACCTCAATGGAACCAAGCATGACTAGTTTGTTCAGCGTAGCCTCTTTGTTCAACGGACATTCTACAACATAGGAATCGTCATGTTAGCACATCTATGAAAATGCGGTGCCCTCGTTCTTTCTGCTCGTTGCATTGCTTTGATTTCGCGTCCGCTTCCTCAACAATGCAATCGGCTCGGAGGTGCAAAAGTCTCTAGCATCAACGTCGTCTGTGTGGGATAAGAAGGGGGGAGAGCAATGGAACAGATGGAGAGTTGAAGGGAGACGAGGGAATAAAAGGAATGAAGAGAAAACGATGAACGACGCACAATGAAAGGAGCGGGAAGCAGCTGGCTGGTTGACTGGCTGACATCACTTCCATAACACAATTCGGCCCCTCACAATCAACATTCTTCATTTGAGTCTAGTGGTGAATAGAAGAGAGACACGCATACAACGACGCCACGAAATCCGTTTAGTTATCCAGCCATCTAAGTCGCTACTGAACTTTGCACAAAATTCAATTGCCCGTGGCTGAATGTGATCGCCGTTATACCCATAGTGAACTGCGAAACATAGAAATCCAAAGTAAACTTTAAAATTTTTTCGGGTATTCGGGTCCACGCCAGGGCTGTGCGGAAAAGTTTTTCAAGAATTTCGGAAACGGAAGAAAAACGGCCAAAAAGCGCCGAAAACGGAAATTCGGAAACGGAAACGGAAGAGACCAAAAAATATGGGTTGCCTCAATCTCGCGCTTCGTCGCTGCTCATTGCCTGCAGCTCTCATTCGATAATCAATGGTTTCAGTCACTAAACTAAGAACCGTTCAAACTGCTTGAAATCATTACGAGGCAGTTCACGATATCGAATCCTCGCTTCTGAAACAATCGAAAAGGTCGTTTCAAAAACTAATCAGTAATTGTTGCTGCCCCTCCGAAGCAGTGTACAGCCTGTCCACCAGAAAAGAGTTCAGGCTGTACCAGGTGTATGTATATGAACGCCGGCGGCCGCGTTGCGTGTCCAAGGCCGATCAGAAATAAGTCTCCAGATTCTTACTGACGACTTTTCATTTATCATGAGCCATAATTGTCTACCGGAGCGAATACCACACGATCAAATTCAAAAAGTCAGAGGAAACTCCTCGGCGAAAGAAGGAACATCCACTTGTGATCTGCCTCTAAGGCATATTTCAGAGTTCAATCGCAGCGTGATGCAACAGCATTGTTATTATGAGTATCGATCGTCGCATGTCGAATCCCATTCAAAGCATGCTGTCGCCGCGGTCGGCGACGGAGCTATAGAAGAGGCCTAACTCTCAGTGCTGCTGCCCTTGGCCTCCTCCACCCGCCTCCGCTCAGACTCCTTCTTGGAGGACAGACCGTACGTGAAAAAAAACGTGTCTCAATTCTCACTGCTGTTGTGGAGATAGACAAACGAATAGGATTTTAGTAAAAAGCGGTCAGATTGCTGCTACGCCTACTTTGTGTCACTAATCTAGAAGGCGAATTTTAAGGGCCTCAAACTTTGCCGAGGATCTCACTCAGTCTCAGATACTCGATTGAGCACAAGAGGTCGAAATTGGTGCCTACCAACACTTGCTTGGACCCACTACCATTACCCGTGTTGCACTACTTTCTTCCGTTTCCGAGCCTCAAAAGTCGGAAACGGAAGCGGAACAGCTCAAAAAACACCGGAATTACGGAAACAGAATCGGAAACGGAACAGTTCCGCACAGCCCCGAACAGTTCCGCACAGCCCTGGTCTACACCCCGTGTTAAGGTAAAAACGAAGCGCTGAAACTAAACGAAAAACCTTTGTACTAACCTTATTAAATGAATCTGATGCCGATGAAGTCGCCAGCAGCAGCACATCAAACAGAAGATTCAGCAGGTAACAATCATGCGAGTCGACTTTGGTGACAACTATCGCAGAAACTAAAACAATTCCGCTTGGTATTTCTCCATCAGCAGAATCACCAATGTAGGTCGGATGCAAAACAAATTTTTTTCGCTAAATGAGGTTGAAACTGGAAAAAAAAGTTGGAAAAAAGCAAAGGAAGTTCGAAAGAAAGGGCTGAGCGCCTTTTACAGCTATAATGAGTGCCCAGGAGCTCGTTGGAACCGAAGTTAAAGGCAGGGTTCGCGATAAAAACGAATTTCGAGCTCTCTTCATGAGGATGTAGATTTGGTCATCACAAAAGTAAAATTAAATGAAAAAACCGGGAAATTCAAAAACTCTCAAAAACAAGTTATAACGGCTAATTACCTCTTTCGGCCGGCTCCCTAATTAACGAGATTTTCATTAATACTTGCTTATCCGCCTTTGATTTGCTGTTAAAGTAGTTAGTAGTCTCCATAAATTCTCAGAAATTTTTTTAGAAGTAAAATGAGAAATATCAAAACACAATTTTACACAAATTTCGACAATTGGGCACGGGAGAACACTGAGCAATAACTTGTTATTAAGCTTTTTTCTCCAACTTTATAGTTATTTTCACTTTTGTGAGGGACAGATCAACCATTCTATGGGAATAGCACAACAACAAATTTCCTCGAGAACCCTGCCTTTAAAGGCACAGTCCAAGCTCAGGGACGAAATCTCAGATTCCCACATAAATGTGAAGTAGACCCACCCTATATAGCACCTCCCAAGTGCGAGCTTTTAATTCCTCCAAATAAGCGAGATATAGGAGGAAGCCACCCTGGAGCGCCCACACCGGGAAGCCACTTTGGCACGCCCCTTTTTCGATCTTTCGAGCTCAATTCTGGCGGGATGAGCAATTATTTCCGGTGAATAACCCCGTTCTTCCCTTCATGCTCGGGTTCTCTCCCTAGTCAGGTAGGCTCGCATACACCGGTTGCAAATGACGGAAGTTACAAGCCTCGGACAATTCGTCCACAATGCTTCCGCAGCTCAATTTTTGAGGGGCCATAACTCCGTTCTAATGGGGTCTTGTACGATTCCAGAGACATCATTGGAATCAGAATGGGGCCGTTTCCAAGATAGATGGGAAAACAGGAAATCGATTCTGAGGTTGGACTGTGCCTTTAAAGGCCACAGTACACACTCAGACATGAATTTTGAGATTTTCGTGTGATTGTGTAGAAGATCCTTCCTGTATAACACGTGCCACATGCGAAATCTCAATTCCTCCAAATAAGCGAGATATAGGCGACCACCACGGGCCCGACCCCCTCCAGCCACCACCACAGGCCCGGCCCCCTTCCTGATTTTCGATATCAATAGCGGCTAGATGGATGCATGATTTTCAACCGAGTCGTCGTTCTTCACTCCCTTTCCGACCTATCTCCTCATCCTGTTTTGCTCTCTTGCCGCGACTGCGAATTAAGAGAAATACAGGCCTGAGACAACCCGTCCACCAAATTTTTAAACTTAAAATACAGGTATTTTCAAGATGCCACATCTCCTTTCGTAGGGGGTCTTGGACGATTTCGGGAACACTATTGTGATCAGAGTGTGACCCTCTCCTAGACAAGGATAAAACCAAAAAAAAATTTTCTGGGTGTCCTGTGCCTTTAACGACAAGAATAACCTCCGAATTTTCACTGGCGATCGAAAGGTCCGAGGCCCACAGCAACAGCAATGACGAAAAACTTTTAAAAACGAGCATTGAATAACCCTATAAGGCCTCAAACTTGAATGTGGTATGTCAGGCCCGCCCAATTCTTCAACAGGCACCGGGAAAGTAGGGGGGGGGGGGGTGTCGGGCACACCACATGCGAGATTGGGGCCGTACATATAGGGCTATTACTTGCCAGTTTTTAGTCGATTTACCAACATGATATTTTGCGATGGGCCTCGGACCTTTCGATTCTATGTAAACTCGATGAGAGTTTTTCTCTCGTGAAAAGGCAGCGGGCGCGCTAAAAACCACATTCTATTTTTTTCTTCTCAATCCATTTTCGTGATGCGAAGAAGTCTGCCAAGAGGGCCGTTGCGAAAGCAAAGGCGACGCATTACGGGGAGCTGTATGAGAAGCTGGACTCTAGAGTATACCAAACGAATAAAATTTTTCGAATATTTGAATAAACGAATTATTCGAAAAACTCATTTCTCCGAATATTCGAATAAACGAATTATTCGAAAAATCAACTTCTCCGAGTATTCGAATAAACGAATTATTCGAAAAATTGACTTCTCCGAATATTCGAATAAACGAATTATTCGAAAATTTGACTTTTCGAATAATCGAATAAACGAATTATTCGAAAATTTGACTTTTCCGAATAATCGAATTATTCGAATGATTCGAATACGAATAATTCGAATATCCGGCCAAAATCACGAGTATTCGAATAAGAAGTACGGACCGAGTACGCATAATCGAACCCCCGTTCGCGGCACTACCAACTTTCTTGACCTTTTTTGTATGGTATTATATAGATCAAAGCTATGCCAATGTACTTCCAGGAAAAGTAGTTTTCAAATTATATCATACGAGTATTCAAACCAACGCTGATCACTGTCTATGAGTATTTGTTAAACGATACGATCAAAGTCTAAGGAATTTTAAAAATATCTACCAACAATATCCGAATTTCTTATCAGTTTGGGGTGCTATCTAAGCGGGGGGGGGGCACTGTTGTATCGCACCTGGCCACACCCATTTTTCCGTGCCGCAATCACTCCTGATTTGAGCGGGGGAGGGAAACCCCGGGTAGATGCTCAAATTCAGTGCGGCACGGCAAGATGGACGGGGCCAAGTGCATCCAGCCATAGTGGCCCCCCCACCGTTAAGATAGCACCCAGTTTGGTAGGAGACATTTCACCTCTGGACCGCAAAAATGGACATGTGCCGGAGACTCTGCTTCCTATTCTCTGAAATTATTCGTTTATTCGGCCAAATGTTCGAGTATTTGGCCGGTTCGAATATTCGAATAAACGAATTATTCGAAAAATTGACTTCTCCGAATATTCGAATAAACGAATTATTCGAAAAATGGACTTTTCCGAATGTCTGAATTAACAAATTATTCGAAAAATTGACTTTTACGAATAATCGAATTGTTCGAATATTCGATTATTCGTTTATTCGGGCGAATATTCGTTTTCCAAATATTCGTTGACATACTCTACTGGACACGCGTGACGGTGAACGTCTCGTGTACCGACTTTCGAAGTCCCGTCAGCGTGGTACTGAAGACATCGAGAAGTTCCACGGTGTTAATGACGATCATGGCCAGCTACTTATGGACCGCGGTAATTGATGAGGAGGTGGCGCGACTATTTCGAGAAAATCTCGACGGAAGAATTCCCCCATCCGCCTATCCCTGAACACCCACCCACAAGCGGTCCTGTTCAGCATATCACCACCGAAGAAGTGAAGATGGCGTTGGGACGTATGAGGCCTGGAAAGGTGACGGGGCCAGACGATCTGGCGGCAGAGACGTGGATGTCACGATGCTGGGACTCCACTGTATGGCTTGCGCAGTTCTTCAACCAGGTCGTTGCGGAAAAGAAAGCGCCCAAAGACTGGCAGCGAAGCACAACCATTCCGATCCGGAAGAAGAAAGGCAATCCAGCGGATTGTGCGAACTACCGCCCAATACGTTTGCTGTCCCACACCGTGCAAGTATTTGAACGCATCATCGACCGTCGAATTTGTGAAATCGTCAAGATCACGAGCAATCAGTGTGGCTTTGTTACCAACTGTGGCAGGACGGACGCCATCCACGCTACGCGACTACTGATTGAGAAGCACCGCGAGAATCAGAAGCCAATACATCTTGCTTTTCTCGACTTAGAGAAGGCGTTTGATCGAGTACCGCATGGAGTGATCTGGTTTGCATTGCGGCGGCACGGTGTCCCAGAGGAGCTCATAGGCTGGGTCAAGGTTCTCTACACTGATCCAAGAATTCGGGTCCAAGCTGCTGCTGGTGCTTCGGCCGAATTTCCCATCTCGGTTGGCGTGCACCAGGAATCTGCTTTGTCCCCCCTTCTATTTGTCATCGTGATGGATACTATCACAGGAGACCTGCAGAGACCGGCGCCCTGGACGGTTTTGTATGCGGATGATGTGATGCTTGCATCTGAAGATAAATTGGATCTCGAGCGACAGGTGCAAGACTGGAGTGACCGATTGGCTCGTTTTGGTCTCCGCCTCAACGTCAAGAAGACTGAGTATCTGACTACGGTTAGAAGTGAGCGTGAATCCATCAATATTGATGGTACTGAGCTTCCGCGCACTGAGGCTTTTAAATACCTTGGTTCGACCATTACGTCTGACGGTAGTCTAGATAGAGAGGTCAACACTCGGGTCAGTGCTGCGTGGTTGAAATGGCGGTCAATGACTGGAGTGCTTTACGACAAGAAGATGCCCGACCGTCTCAAGTCGGAGATTTACCGAAATGTCGTCCGCACTGTCGCGCTGTATGCAGCAGAGTGCTGGCCTGCCACCAAAGAGGCAGAGCGAAGGCTCGGTGTAATGGAGACGAAAATGCTAGGCTGGACAGTGGGTGTCACTCGCTTGAACCACGTCACGAACAACGACATCCGGAAGCATTTTGGTGTCGCTCCGATTGCCGAAAAACTGCGCGAGTTTAGATTTGCGATGGTATGGGCATGTTCTTCGCGCTGGAAGTGGCACCGTTTGCAAGGCTGGGCTCAACCTCGACGTGCCTAAAAGAAGACCCAAAGGACGGCCAAGGCAGCGGTGGCTTGATACGCTGCACACCGATTTGAAAATTGCCGGCGTGCACCCTGACCAGGCGCATGACATGGAAAATGGCGCCAGCGCATAAGAAAAGCGGACCCCGCATTGGAGCGGGACAAACGCTGAAGAAGAAGAAGAATCCATTTTTGAAACGAAGAGGAAGCTGGGCGAAGCTCAAGTCTTCAACGTTACGTATTCATAATACGATAGCCCGTGAAAACTGCGATGTGGTCAAAGGGCGTTTTCCGTTCAATCATCTAGCACGAGGAACACAAGTGCCACCACAATTTTAGGCAATTAGAAAATGATGACTCTTTCTTCATATAGATCCTCACATGCAAACGTTTGTATTGAAAACTTCTCATTCTTAGAGTTTCCGAAAAGAGAAAGGCAAAAAGAATCAATCAGCCTAAGGAGTTTAAGGTGCTAAACCATTTCAGACGTTCAATTTTCCTACGTTTGTGTACTATTACACATAACACACCAAGATAGGCACAGAAAAGAAAGTTGAGTGCTCCGCCAAGTTGGGTGGCTGGAGGAACGGTAAACAGCTTCGGGGTTCCAGACGGCTCATTCTTGATCCAGACATTCTTGCTTATACACGATGTCTCAACACTGTGATAAGCATCACAACGAAGCTTGATATGATGGTTATCAAAACGTGGCTTATTAGAATAAACATGTTCACTTGGATTGATCATTTCCATTCTTCAGCATCCAGCGAAAGGTGAGCTACTCGTTTGCAAAAACGCGTCGCACGCTTTCAACTCACTTCCCAGGGAGCTATTCATACCCCTCAACGCCAGCGCGGCACGCGCTGACGTGGCGTTAGGGTACGAATATTTTCTACGCGCATGCCGCGCTTGCGAAGACTATGAATACTCCAGCGGCGACGCCATGGCATAGCGGAGAAAAATGGGTTTTAACTTTTCCAAACAAGCTAATTCTGTACATGCGTTCACCATCATGATAGCAGGGGATAGTAATGGAATTCATCATCTCGAAACGGAGTGAGATTGATGATCGAATGACCACCAAAATGATTAAAAAGTCGTTATGGCCGTCGCCGCCATGACAGAGCGGGTGTCACGCGCGTGCCTCGCGGGCGTGGTGTCAAGGCATTCATACTCCAACGCCACACGCTTGCGTTTAGGAGTATGAATAGCGCCCAAGACTCAGGGCACGTTCCGAACAAAGCGCTTCTCATTTTCGCTACTCATTCGCGCAGTACTTTTCCTGTTGAGAGCTATGCGCTCTTCACGAAGCACGCTCGCCTCCTCCCCCAACAATGCGCTATCCCGATCTCAGTAGCGCGGAGCACGCTTCTCATGCTACGCTTAATGCTTCTCTGCGTACATTCTGAAAAAAATGCTACTTCCCAAAAAGCGCACACGCACTCGATGGAGTATAGCTTATTTTCAACGACGCCGAACTCGCTGCTCGTTGAGCGCTTCCCACTTCTTATGGCTTGGTGCACGCTTCTTATGAAACGCTACCGTCATGGCACGGCACCTATATCATGAAGCACTACACACTCGACGACGCGACGAGTTTCAATTGCGGCGACGCACAAATGAGTGAAAATTCGCAGATTTCATCAATGAGGAGGAATTAGAGTTTGCGTAGTAATTTTAGTCTGATGGATGGACGGGGCTGCGACGGTAGATCACCCCCGCGCGAATCAAAACCCCATTCCTCAGTGAGGCCGCCGACCCCGTACGACCAGCCGCCGGTCCATGCATCAGAATAAATCGAAAACGCATACCACATTATGATTTGTACACTTTTCGATAATACAAATTCGACTCGATTCATCTTCGACACAATCAGAATTATTGCTGCTTATCCTCTGGTTCCAGGCCTGATTTAGTGTGTGCAATTGCGGACTTGCGTCGTGGGAGCGCGACGCATCGCTTTCGTACGATCAAAGAACTAGAAAACCCCTTGAAAATGTGGAAAAAACGCACTCGATCAGCTGATGAGGGGCGGGCGTGGAAGCTCGTACGAAAGGGATGCGTCGCGCTCCACGACGCAAGTCCGCAATTGCAGACACTAAATCAGGCCCGGAACCAGAGGGTAGCTATTCATACCCCTCAACGCCAGCGCGTGACGCGCAGGCGTGGCGTTAGAGTATGTGGCCTAGCGACACAGCCATACGGCACGCACCTGACTCCCACTCCGCTGTAGGTTATTAATACACCATCAATCTCACTCCGTTTCGTAATATTTAATTCCACTATCCTTTGCTACCATGATGGTGAACGCGTGCACAGAATTCGTTTGTTTGAAAAAGTTAAGGTCCACATTTTTCCGCTCCGCCATGGCTTCTCCGCTGGAGTATTCATAGTCTCCGCAAGCGCGTGACGCGCTGGCGTTGAGGAGTATTAGTAAGGCCTTACAACGACTCGACGGAACATTGCTATCTACTATTGCTGCAGAGCTCGTTCAAACACTGAGCCGACCAAACTTTTGGATTATTTCTTGTATGCACAAGAATGAGCCGTTTGGAACCTTGAAGCTCTGTACCGAACGTCTTGAGTGCTCCGCGATTTTTTAACGGGATTTTCTATAAAATTCGAGTGTTACGTATGGCCTATTTGCCAAATCACAACTTTGTAGGCCTACCTGGGCACAGTTGTATAGAAATCGGATAAGTTTTTGTGCGTAAGCCGTCTTCACAAGAGATGTGACTGGCCTCAGAGTTCTACGTACCCGGGAAACTGATTGAGCGTACATTCAAGGCCTGTGGCCGTATTCATGAAGCGATTTGGGCCTCCCAGGAAGGTACAAAGTCCACCCGCTGATGGACGAGTTGTCGACGTTGTATCTTCCTGAGTACCCGGCAGGTAGACGGGAAGGATCCCGGCTACCTGGCGGGTAGACAGGAGGGCTTCTAGCCACCTGGCGGGTGGACGCGAGACTTGAGGCTGCCTGCTTCGTCGATTAGAACATGATCAATATGTTGCTGGCAGGCAGCGCGCGCTCTGCCTGTCCACCTGCACAATCGAGGTCGGGCATGATGTGCCCGCCGGAATGCATTGATAGCGAGGCTGAGACGCAGCAGATCCCTACCCGGCGGTCTCCTCTCCGTCTCTGCAGGTGGCTACCCATGCCTGTCTCCGCTCTGACAGGTGGCGAAGAGGAGGCCGCCACTATTGAAATCATGACTGGGGAGCCACAAAAAAGGTGGCCATACGACGGGTACGGGAAGGCTACGCCTCCTTCCTGCGCCCGTTGTTTCATGAATACGGCCACTGGATTGACAAATCACCCGTACTTTCACTCTCACACGGTAAGGTTACTTGAGCAAAGGGGCCAAAATGATACTGTAGCAAAATTAGGCACTCACAAATCCCTTCTTCAAGGTTGAGACGACATTTGAGTGGATATCCACTATTTGACGCGAAACTTTCTCAAACTCGTAGGAAGGCGTATTCTCTGAAAATAAAAATCGGTAAAGTTCGTGCAGACCCAGTGTTTTCCATGGATACTCGAAGAATACCGAAATTGGAAGAAAAATGAAGTAGTTGAAAGAGCGTAATTAAAAGGTGACGTGAAGTCAATCAAAGTAGCCTCAAAAATCAAAACAATCTTGAAAAGTATGCATTTGGAAGAACATAAAGAATCAATTCGTGCAAGTCAGAAACAGGGAGTAGATTGGAACCCTTAACACCACCACAAATTGTGATCGTATTTCGCCTTTCCACTCATCATTTTATCGGTGACGCAGCGATAAAAAGACCTTTTTCTCTCGCTATTTTAAGAACTCGCTGGACAGTAGGGTTGCATTCGAGAACAAGAACAAAAATCTTAAGGACAAAGCAATTTATCTCCTGTTTCAGAGTGAAATTTATTTCCGTTCATCGCGTGCGTCTGCGCGCGTACGCTGTGTCTCCCCACACTTTCTCGCTGTCTCTACCCTCGCTCCGCACAAGCGCGCAAGGGAACAGAGTGCATTTGGCTCGAAACCAGAGGATACATCATAGTAGGTTGATGTGTTTTCTGGAGTAGCACGTCCTCTTATTCTCCTTTGAATTGGTATGATCAAAACTGATCAAGCAGTACTCAAAGGCAGTGTCCACGAATGAAATTGTTTTCGAGTTTCCCCCAGAAAACGAAGGTTTAGAGCCTGACTGTTTCATCAGTGAAGAAGGAATCATGAAAAACGCTGCGAAACATGCAAAATTAGCTCTCCTTCTTGAAAGCCACATTTCAGCGGTGGGTCAGTTGCTCGGGCATGGGCCTGAAGTAGACAGCGTGTGCAAATGCGCCCCAATGATGAAACTTAGCCGCGCTCGCGCTCCAATGCTAATCTGTACCAAACTGTTCCTCGGAAAACTCGACCGCGAGCGGAAGGGCTAGCGCGAGCGGACTTCGGAGCCGTATGAAGCTCTTTCGGCCTCGTTTTCGTTCGTTCTTTCGTTCGTCCCCAGTGCTTCAATGAGGCCCTGAACTTTCGATTTCCGGCCAAAAACCGAGGGCTAAACTTATCGTGGACACTGCCTTTAAACGCATCGTACGCGCTGAAAACCACTCACCGTTTTTTGAGTTCGAATCATTGGTGGAGCCCTCCTGAGAACGTGGGTGGAGTTCGTCGGGTCACCGACGCATCGTTGGGATGATATGGGAGATCGAATGCCTCGAATTCCACCAAACAGGCATGTGGCCTCAAATAAGAAAAGAAGGTAGCTTATCAACAAATGATACATCAACTTTCACTCATTTACGCGATATCACTAGTTGAAAACCTTCTTTCCTTTTCATTTCATGCCACATGGCTGTCAGAAGGCCGGCCTCTTTTGGTGGAATTCGAGGCATTCGATCACACATATCTTCCCAATAATGCGTCGGTGACTCGACAAACTCTACCCACGTTCTCAGGGGGGGGGGCCAACCAACGACTCAAACTCAAAAAAAAACGGTGAGTGGTTTTCAGCACGTACGATGCCTTTAAATCTGGTCTGTTTTTGATCCTTTTGTAGCCATGTTCAACGCCACCATTGCGTTTTCTAAAACAAGTGAACCCTACAGCATCAAAAATTCTCTTCCCACGAGTCGCTCCGTCGGAGGTCGCACTCCGGCCCAAAGGGGTTGAACTCGAGTGCCCACTGAAGTACAACTTCTCGTTCTCAGCATCACGTGCTGCAGATAGGAAGGGAATCGGGTCAGCGCACCAGTATCGAGGCAACCTCTAGCAAGGCTAGGTATTCTGTGGGAAGTCTCTATTTAGATCTCGATTTCGATTATGACAAGCAACGGAGCGGTGGGTCTCGACCAAATAAAATTGGTGATAATAATGCTTTGAAGAAAAAGCGACCGCTTATCGTTGGTGATAAGCGAAGTCGAGAGCGAAGCTTTCTGGAGTTGCTCCAGAGCTTACCATCCTCGTGACAGTTCATAGAAAGGAATCCAGCCTTGCCAAGTCCTGCGACTAGGATATCATCCTCGCCACGGGCCACAACCAGGAATCCCTCGTTGAAGTCCTCGATAGGGACTCTTCAACATCCAAAATCCAGATTTCCTTAAAAAAGGGACTGCGATAATTCGGAAAGTAAAAACAATTCGGAAACGCCCTTCTGGCAGAAAAATGCTCGGTAATGTAATTAGAGAAAAAGTTCGAGAATACAAGCAAAGAACTCCACAAAGAACCAGAAGATTCTAGGAAGGAGGAGCAGAGAACTCCCACGCAGCAGAACAATAAGGACGTCTCAATAGCATCTTGTCCTCTTGTGAATAATTCAGAGAGAAAGAAATGGGAAGTTTTTCTTCTGAAAATGTGAGTATATATGTACGTACATATGTGAACACTATGTGAGAAAATGAAAACAAGTCATTACGAGTGATTCTCGGAGCTTTCTAGTATCTGATTGGTTGTTGGTAATGTTCATTGACCACATTCCCGATCGCGATCCACATTGTTTAGTGTGCATGGGAGGCGCGAAAGCAGTGTAGAGAATTCATGAGAAATTTGAAAAAGTTCTGACAAAAATTATTCAAAGTATAATTCAACAAGGTATTCACCTCCAGGGCTTCAATTTCTGAGATTGTAACTCACCTTACATACAGGGTGACTGATAAGTACGTATAAAATGTTTTCTGTTATGCACACACAGCCTTTTTCTTCATAGCTGACTGTCTCGTTTTTTGAAGGTTCTTGAAGTTTTAGTGGAAGACAGCTGCAGCATTGAGTAGATTTAGTGTCCTCTCGTCTAGGGACCCGGCTTGTTGATCGAATGCACATAGTGGGAGGCGCCTAAGAGCAATTTGGCCGACTGTATCCACCGAGCGCGAATGCAGAGGCTTCCCGTCACACGCGCTACATGCACCAGGCTGAACGCTCGCAGGCGCCTCCCACTTTGTACTTTCGGTTAACAAGGCTAGGGAACCAATATCCCACGTTACCTTGTTCGGGTCCACGATGTTCGGGTCCAAATCCTCGTCAAATCGTCATGAACAACTGTTGTTTGTGGCCAGTTAAAGGCATCGTACGCGCAGAGAACCGTAAATTATTTTTTCATGTTTTTGTGTAGATTGACCTCTCTAGTGAACGAAAACGTCGAAAAAGCCAATGAAAAACCTTTCTTTGTGAAGAAAAGTCATTCGGAACACATTGTAAGTATGAATTTAAAGTTCGCGCCAAAATCGTTTCTGAGGTTTTTCTGCGTAGGCGCCTGCGTGTTTTTTCTGCATGCGGAGTTTGTGCCGTAACTGTTTTTATGTTGTTTGACGGTCGCATCAGTATTCTAAAAAGAGTGCTAGATGACTGGTGAGAACTGGTGGCGGGTCTTCATCTTAAGCCCCTTCCAACTTCATAACCCTACGTTTTTGACGCGCCGGAGTTTACCAGTGTGGTCTACCGAACCCATTCATGAAATTGAGCCAGAAAAATGGAAATTGATTTTCAGCGCGAACGATGCCTTCAAAGACAGTGTTCACGATAGAAATCTTTTTTTTCCGCACCTATCTTGAGAATGGTCACATGCTGATTCCAATGATGTCTCTGTAATCGTACATGACCTTCCGGGAACGGAGTCACGGCCCCTCAAAAATTGAGCTAGTGAAGCATGGTGGACGAGTGGTCCGAAGCTTGTAACTCCCATCTTTTGCAACCGATGTATGCGAGTTGACCTGAGTAAAGAGAGAAGTTGAGAATGAAGGGAAGAACGGAGCTATTGATCGGAAGACATCGCTCATCTCACGATCTCGAATTTTCATTTGTTCACGTCGGAGGGCGGGCATTATGCTTTTGGGGTTTGCGTTGCGCTCACAGTGGCAACTTCAGGCCCCTTTGGGGCTCTCCCTGTTTCGTTTTCATGCGTTCCTTCGAAGTTAACGTTACAGTGTGCCGCTCCACTACCCATTCTTAGTGGAAACAGAAACACGTTTTTCATCGCGAACACTGCCTCTGAGATTCCGATATCATCGTTCGGTCCAGAGGCAGCTTTTTACCGACCTCACGGAAAAGAATCGAGAAGATTATGCATGACGTTTTATGATTTTTTCAAGTGCGCCGCATCTCGCATGTCATACGGTCAGTTGATGAAGTTTTCGCAGTGGATCTTACTAATAGTAAGAACACCTACAGGGTGGTTTTTGAATATGGTGATAAACCTTTCTAACCTTTCCACGTCTAGCTATGAGAGTCGCTAATCCATCTGAATGGTCTGTTCTCTTCCCCAAACCTCTCTCTCTCCAACAACACAAAGTTTCGGAACTTAAAATGGTTTTTGCAACAAATGGTGAGCGAAAGTCTGAAGAGTCCCTAATTTTTCACAGTAGTATATCGTCATTCAGCCGGCTTCGGTAATTGTTGCTCGTTCCCCCCATGTGACCGTGAAGATCTGCTCCCATGGGGTCATTTTGAAGTAGAAGGTGTCTGTTAAAGACTTATCATATGTAGTTCAAGCTTTTGGACCCTCAATTGAATGAACGGAAGGGCAAACTGCCGAAATCCATTTTTAGGCAAGGTCACTGTTCAAGATAGCTGAATTCGTGCCATTTTTTGTTTACCTGACGACGTAAAGGCGTCAAGATTGGAGCATAAGTGCCCCTGAAGGTTCTCTATCGAACTGTGTACATATTACCAACTTTTTTTCCAAAAATCGATAAAATTGATTATCGATTTTCTTGAAAATCAATAAGAAGAACGAGATTCGATGAAGAGTATTCTTCCGCACTTGACCACAGTGTTAGCTGCCTGTATGTCTTCAGGGAACGCGAAAAATAACGAAAATGTGGGTGTGCTGAAATTGACAGAGCCCAGGTCTGGAATGCAGCAACTTGCCCTCACTTTCTTTTGGTAGAGAATCTCAAAACTTCAGCTATGACACTTTTTCGAACAGACACCTTCCGCTTTAGAATTAGCCTATTAAAGCAGTATTCTAGGTCCGCATACGGGAAGTAGGAGTGCTGGTATACAGCTTCGGGGGTCCGTTTGGCTCACAATGCTGAAACATATCCCTATCTATTTGATAAGTGATAAGTTCTTGTCAGAACTTGTTTAAGCAAGCTATCAGTCAGATCGATTGATATGGTTTGTATGTTAGCCATTTTGCCTCCCGAAGCTTTATACCGCTATTCCGGGAAGTAGGAAAGATCATTGAATAGGACAGCGAGTCTATTTATTTTTTACAAATTGAGAAACCCTCAGGCGTTTGGCCACCCCTCAAAAACAATTTCACACGACAAAATTTTGTACATTCTGAGAGAGAGAGAGGTTCACAGAAAAGAAAAGACCACAGGAGCCGATTAGGCAGGAAAATACCAGGGGTGGTAGTAATTGGGGTGTTAAACGCGAACAAACCGCCACCTCCAAGCCGCCAACATACCGCGACATAGATGCCACAGAGCCGCCAGTTTAACGCGACCTACGTGAGAAAATGAATTGGACGCTTTCCGGATAGTAAAAGTACAGTAGGTTCCAGATTTAAAGTGTAGCAAGGGATAGAGCAGATAGTAAGTTGAGAAGCTTTAAAACCGGAGGTTCAGCACTAGAGCTCTTTTTCAGTGACTATGGAAGGTTAATATCTTTCAAATACATTGCACTGCATATTGAAAACGGTCGAAAATTACATTTCGGCAGTATTCACCAGATTAATTCATGAGCAAGAGCCTTTAAAGCCGAACTTCCTGAAATTTCTATTGTTCGAAGCACGGTTAGGACGAAATTTTTGAATTTCCCTTCGCTTGGAAATCCAAATTTTCGCAATTTTTTTATGAGCTCTGTCAATTTTTAGAAACATTCTGGGAAACACATGCTAGGTCAATTAATAGCTTAAATCACCAGGTGTTTGTGATTTTACAAGATCTCACATTTGCAGTAACTTTTTTTAAAGGCACTGTTCGCGATGAAAATCGCTTTTCTGTTTTTTTGCCTATCTTAAAACCGGTCCCATTCTGATTCCAATGATGCTTCTGGAATCGTACAAGACCTTCTGGGAATGAAGTTATGATCCCTCAAAAATTGAGCTAGGGAAAATGGTGGACGAGTTGTCCGAGGCTTGTAACTTCCGTCTTCTGCAGCCGATGTATGCGAGCTGACCTGAGTAAAGAGAGAAGTTGAGAATGAAGTGAAGAACGGGGCTTTTGATCGGAAACCATCGCTCAAATCACGATTTCGAGTGTTCATTTGTTCACGTCGAGGGGCGGGAAGAGGCTGTTCACCCCGCCATTGTGGTCTTGCCCACAATGGCGGGGTTTTCCCGCTTTTCTAAGCCGTTTTGCGGCTCCTGGGCAGCTTCTCGTCCCGTTTTTTCGACGCTGTCCTGCTTCTGAGAGCCACTAGAAGCGTTTGTCATGGAAAATTCGAGCATGAAGTTTATCGCGAACAGTGCCTTTAAACGTTACGTGAACAAATATTCTTTCTAAACAGAATTTCGAGCGAACAAAAATTTTAAAGTCCCTGGAAGAATTAATTGAAAGGCGCACCTGGGAAGGTACGCCTTTCAAGGAGAACAGTAAAAGAGGAGTAAGGGAGAGGAGTAAAAGGAGAACAAAAATAGTTGGCTTTGAAAACAAGTTCACATTGGTTAGCCACAAAACTCGACCGATACGCCCCGACTAATACAGAAACATTACTAGAGCACCAATATACAGATGAAATACAGAAACATTACTAATGCAGCAAATCACTTGAAAATCAATAGCCTTGGAAATTTTCTTTTTTTTGGCACTAAAAAGTTATGGAAATCCTTCCGAAAAGCGAGTAAGCAATTATTTCTCTACACACACATTATAGCCTAGGATAAGTAACAAATTATGAAAAGGAAAATAACCTGAATAGCAAAGTGGAAGAATTTCAGATGGAAAATAGGAAAAAGGAAAGAAGTGTCGGCGCTCGCCGAAAAATTAACAGCTGATTAGGAGGGATTGATTAGTGCCACCATAGAAGACTGCCAACGTGTTTCAGCAATGATCCCTGTTTTGTCTTTGATCCCTCATCGCCCGTTTTCCTAACGGAAGCCGTCACAAGACTATCTCTTGAAACACCTTTCAGTTTTAAAGATAGGCTGACATCCTAAGTCAAAATGGCTGACAGTGCTATCAAACATCCTTAAAGGCAGTGTCCACGATGAAAATCGTTCGTCTGTATTTCAGCCTATCTTGAAAACGGTCCCATGCTGATTCCAACGATGTGTCTGAAATCGTACGCGACCTTCTGGGATGAGAGTTATGGTCCCTCAAAAATTGAGCTAGAGAAGCATTGTGGACGAGTTTTCCGAGGCTTGTAACTTCCGTCTTTTGCAGCCGATGTACGCGAGCTGACCTGAGTAAAGAGAGAAGTCGGGAATGAAGGGAAGAACGGGGCTTTTGATTGAAAACCATCGCTCATTTCGCGATTTCGAGTGTTCCTTCGTTCACGTCTAGAAACTCGACCGCGAGCGGAAGGGCTAGCGCGAGCGGATTCCGGAGCCGTATGGAGCTCTTTCTGGCTCGTTTTCGTATTTGTTCTTTCGACCTCAGTGATCCAATGAGAGTGTGAACTTTCGATTTCCGGCCAAAAACCGAGGACGAAATTTATCGTGGACCCTGCCTTTAACCCTCTGCATTAATTAAACTCGCACCTGCCCTCAGTATCCAAAAACTCCTCGGGAGGAGTTTTTCGTTAGCCGCGAGTTCCTCTCGAATTTCAGCACTATTTCCGTGCTGTCTGCGAGAGTATGTTAAACGCGAATTTACCGCGAGGATTCCACATGTCGGGATTTTAGAGAAAAAACAGATCTGAAAACGTTTAGAAACCGCTATTTTTCGTAACAAAGGTTACAATTGTCACTTTTTCGAGGCGTTTTCATTGAATGTGTATCAAATGCCTTCCACTGAGGGATGTTAGGGTGAAACGAAAGCGAATTCTCTCCCAACTATTAGGAGTCCCTCTCAGATTCTGGTGTGGTTAAACTCGTGTTTAACGCGAACTTAGGCCTGTTAATTCGCGTTTAACACCCCCAATTACTACCACCCCAGGTTGTTCAATAAGTTTTGTCGTTTGATAAGCGAGGGCATTGCTACTAGCTCAAATTTTTTGTTTTGTTCTGTTGGTACACTCTTCATATGAACATATGTGAAGTTTCATTTCAATCTGTCAATTCATTCTTTGTTTACAGGCCATTTAGTGTCGCCGTGTCAGTGCAATGCAAAAAATTGAATATCGTGCAGTGATAAAATTCTTATTTTTGGAAGGTGTAGCATCAAAAGAAATTCACGAACGAATGTTTAAAGTGTATAATGATTGTTCACCTACAAGTAGAACAGTAGAAAGATGGGTTGCTGAATTCAAACATGGACGTACAAGTCTTGAAGACGATCCACTTGAAGGACGTCCAAAAAAAGGGCATCAACACCAGAAATCATAGCCAAAATACAGGATATGGTTTGGAAGATCGTCGATTGAGTGAGAGAGATTTAGTAGAGGCTCTACACATCTCATTCGGCTGTGTGAGCCATATTTTAAGTGAAATGTTGGGTTTTAGAAAGCTGTGTGCTCAATGGGTGCCGCATTATCTGACAATGGAACAAAAACACATTCGAATGCGACTTTTTCACCAAAATTTGAAGCGTTTTAAAAACGATAAAGTGGATTTTGTGCGTCGGTTCATCACTATGGATGAGACTTGGGTCTATAACTATGACAAGAGGCTAAAGAGTGATGTGAACTTGGTTGTTCGGCTTCGGAACGAGTTCGTGTCCGGAAATCGGCCAAGAAGGTTACTGCATCAGTTTTTTTGGAATGCGAAAGAAATTTCGTTTGTGGATTACTTGCAAGCGTGAAATAATTGATTCTGATTATTATTGCAACATTTTGGACCAGTTGAAGGAAAAAATTCGAGAAAAAAGACTCGGTTTGCTGAAGAAAAAAATCCTTTTTCATCAGGACAATGCACCGTGTCACAAGAGCATTTTGACAATGGCTAAAATCCATGAATTAAAGTGGAATTGTTGGAGCATCCACCGTTTTCACCAAATTTAGCCCCCCGCGACTTCCATTTGTTTCCAGAACTCAAAAAAAGCTATGCGTGGCAAGCGTTTTTGATCAAATGAAGAGGTCATAACGGCTGTTGAAGCGTATTTTGCAGATCTTCCGGATTCTCACTACAGGGATGGGAACCACAGATTAGAGGATTGTTTGAGCAAAAGTATTAATCTTTGGGAAGGCTATACCGAATAATAAAGTGTATTTTGAACCATAAAATTGTGTTTTCTTATCGAACGACAAAACTTATTGAACAACCTGGTATGTCGACGGGATGAGATTTGAAACCTTGGCACCATATTTAGAATGCACTCTGTAGAATCATCGGCACTGGCCGAGTCCAGCTCAAAGCTAAACTAAAAGATGGAAGCTGATCACAAAGACACTGTTTTTCGAGAGATGTGATCGTTTTGGGGGGCGCACGAGCTACTTGACAAGACCACGCTGATTGTCATTTCAAAAACGTCAATCTTGATGGTGTCACTTCTTGAAAAACATCCGGGCGGAAGTTGCGATGCCATAGGAGCAGAACCTTTCGAATATGATCTTTTAGCAGCACAAGGCACCAGCATAAAGAAAGAAATTCCCAGTAGCCTTTCTCGACTCCAGAATCGAGGATCTGAAACGACATGTAACCGGAACCCCTTTTTAAAGGCAGTGTCCACGATAAAAATCATGTCTGTTTTTTAGTGGAGATCGGCAGCTCAACCCTAACGTTGAAAAAAAACTAAGAAAAATGAGCTCGGAACGGTCCCCTACGGGCCCAAAGTTGGACACCCGTCAGCTCGTCACACCCCAGATGCGCTTACCACGCCCACCGACGTGAACAAATGAGTGCTCGAGATTGTGAGATGAGCGATGGTTTCCGATCAGTAGCCCCGTTCTTCCCTTCATTCTCAATTTATTTATTGTCACGTGGCCGAGGGCACACGTTAAAAAAAACATAGCAACATCCAAAAAACCTCAAACTCTGAAAACAAAACCTGATTAGAAAACAACTTTCGTAGCACAAAAACATTTTATATCGTCACTGATCGAGAAACGCGGCTCGCCAGCCGTCTGAACTGAGCCAAAGAAAGTGACAGAGAATTGTTTCTTTTAATAATGGTGTTGAAGGTAGGAACCGTTCTGTTGGAGAAAAACTTGGCTCTAATTTGGGTTTTGGCCGTCATAGTACTGAGCTTAAGGCATCCACCCCTAGTTATCATAAAAAGGTCAACAAATATGTATCTATTTCCATGTGAGATTGCTAGCCAGCATTAAACGGTCCACAAATACTTATTAGCCATCCACAGGATAAATAACCGCTGTGAGAAATGTGTTTCATGCATATGCATAAAGGGAGTTTTTAGCTCTTTACTTTAGTGACTAGGCCAATAGAGTAAGGAAGTCGTTACGAGCGTCACAGCGAAGGAGTCCATGTCTTCGATCTGAACCAGAGAGGGAAGAAGGGTTCAGATTGCACACGCTATATCATGAGAGCAAAATGGGCTATATGGCAGGCCGCATTGTTGGCATGAAACATGATATGGACGTATTGTTTGATGAGGGTACGCTTCCACTGTTTTCCAGTTCCTATAAAATAGAAAACTTAGAAGGCAAGCTTTGTGGGAGAATATATCATGAAAGCTACTCTCGATCATTCGTGAGTAGTTTGAAAATGAAATGGTTCTGGACTACTTGTCTTCGCGGGAGCACATTACGCTGCAAGACGGTAAAGTTCTTACGAAATGCTTACAGGTGAATTTCCCTGCATTTTCTCGGTGCCGTTGCGGTCAACACACTAAGTGTACGATCGATTCTGGCATTTGCCAAAGTTCATGATTGGCCGGCCGAACGACTGATATTCAAGACTGGGTTTTTGCTCTTTTTTTTTTGCTTTTTTCTAGATTGTATTTGCTTTTTTCTTTGTCAGGTGGGTGTTTAAATTACGAGTTCTCTTAGTGCATAAGGAGGGCTAGCAGCTTTTTAGAGCTTCCCAGGCTTTTTTCCCAGGATTTGCTTTCGAAATTGGGAATCATTGCCAAAACGATTTCCGTTTTTTGTGTGTTTTCACTGGGAGTGGTAGAATGGCATATGCCATGCCATTTCCTAATGATTAAGTGATTCACCCAAAAAGCCTTGATTTGGCATAAATAACACTATGTAACAAATTTTCACTTTTTTTCTGTTCCTGGGTTGAAATTGTGTTTTCCTAACCCGTTAGGTCTAGAATTGACAGAAAATTGTTGTCATCCCAGGAAAACTTCGCTTTTTGACTAGGACAATGCAATTTAGAAAATCGCATGCTTATGTGAGACAACTTTTGTTCCTGGCTTCTAAGTATTATATTTCAATTGTTTATGTCTAATGTATGGGAAAAATGACTTCATTGGGCACAAACTTTGCTAACACGACGAGAGCACGAAGACAACTCGTTTCTCTGTGAAAATAAAAAGATTTTCATTCATTTTCGACATTATGAACAGGTAAAAACAAAAAATGCACAACGACAAGACAAACACAGTCGGAAACCACTGAACAAGGTTCAACAATGTGTAGAATTTCGATTGAGGATTATACTGTGAATTACTTTCTCGAAGTTGCACCCAAATGTAGTCACCCCTCATGGTTTCATTATACTGTCCTTGGTACCGACGTTCAAAGTCCAATATATGGAAGGAAGGATGAGGATGCTTGATGAAAGGGCTCACATTGCTGGTTGAACTTGTCAATATGCGAATGAATGATATGGAATTTCAGAGACGTTCTGTATCCCCTTTTTGGCGTAATTCTCTATAAGAGTGTACCAACTCCACATGGCTTTCAGCTTTGTGATCACCTAGGAAGCCGTGAACAACTGCAACAAAACTGCTACAAACCGCTCTCTGCGTCCTGTTCAACAGCTTTGCGAAATTTTCACACTTGATGATTCTCTTGATCTGTGGTCCGACGATTATACCAGCCCTGACCTTAGCCTCGGACAGAGGCGTTACCAAGGACAGTATAACGAAACATGATAAGGGACTCCATTTGGGTGCAACTTCGAGAGAGTAATTCACAGTACAATGGTAAATCTAGAAAATCTACATATTTCTGAACCTTGCTGAGTGATTTCCGACTGTGTTTGTCTATTCCTTGTGCATTTTTTGTTTTTACCTGTCCATAATGCCGAAAATGAATAAAAATCTTTCTATTTTCACAAAAAAACGGATTTTCTTCCTGATGTTGTAGTGTAAGCGAAGTTTGTTCTCAATGAAGTCATTTTTTCACATACTTCGGACATATGTAATTGAAATATAACACTTAGAAGCCAGGAACAAAAATCGTGTTACATACATAGTGCAATAGATCTTGATAGTTTTAGGAATAGAAAAATTTCTAATCGTTCTGATTCTCGAATATGCTCTCCGTTTTGATCGTTGAAGCTATAGCGGCTATGACTCTGTTAGCTCTTGCAAATGTGGGACTGAATATCTGGATCAATAGTCCCTCAAAAACCGGATTTTGCGAATACTCCATATGCACATACTAAATCTTCTTCCCACAGCAATCAAATTAGAAATACGAATACAATTTAGGAAAAATCATCTAGAAAAAAAAACAAAGAAAAACGAAAACCCAGCGAAAACATTAGCTGCTCATGCTTTGTGTGCTGACCGCAACCGCCTCGGAGCTATTTTTCTGGCACGGAGGAATGTTCGAGTCAACCGTTTTTCGAGGGGGACTGGTGCGTTCGGATAAGTGAGGCAGCCTGTTTTGATAGCAATAACCTGTTTTTTTTTTAAGGTAACAAAGTAAGGAGTGTGAACTGTGTTATAAAAGGTGCTTATCGGTTCATATTGGGATATTGGAATAGCACAGGACTTTGCCGAAAAAATGCAGCTCGGCAGGGGACCCGCGAAAGTTCTTGATATTGCTGAGCATGATGAATGATGCTATTGAGAAAAGTATTTGGCACAAAGTCAGAAGCAAGATAGTGAGACAAGCGTATTGGTGTTTTGCAAATTCCAGTCTATCGAGTCGGCAAAACGGGGTACTAGGCGCACTACTCATCGAGGTAGGTGTTGTCTCGTCTTTTTTAGTTCGAAACATCAGGCTATTCGAATAGAGTGGTCTCAAGTAGAATTCAAACTGCAAAGAAGGGACCACTCCTTGTCCAATCGGCACTGCGCTCACAACCCGACGAAACGCGATCATTTGCGGCGAACCGTGCGGCGATCATCACACCATCAGCAAGCGGGGTTTCGATCGCGGACGGTGATCTACCGCCGCAGCCCCGTTCAGTCACTAGACCAAATTCGACGAAGCCATCTGCCAAGGGTTTGTATCAAGATCAACGTGAAACCACAGAAAACTGGCCTCTGAGAAGAATCCCACATAACAACTCCCATCATGGAAAACTTCTCGTAATACATCCTCAAGTAGACTTTATTTATCATTTCAGAGACAGCAACAATCCCAAAATTTTTAAACGTGAAATTCTGCAAGATGGTTGGATTCTCTTGTTCGGGAAGGCAAAAACCCTTTATGAACTTGAATCACTCGAAAGAGTAGCTCCCATGTTCAAGTGTTTCCAAGGGAAGCCGCTCGAAAAATGAATTATGAATGCTGGATTTTCGCAGATCATGAAGGTCCTAGATCTTCGTAGAAAACTGCCACGAAAAAAAAACCGCCACGAAATATCGGGAGCCAACTTTTATGCAAAACCAGGATCACGTATTCCAGATAGCTGGAAGGTTGACCGGTGAGAAGTGATAGCTAATGTTAGTGAGCTAGTTTGATTCATCAGTTGACTGTCGATAACCAGCTCTAAACTCTTCTGTTGATTGTTTCCCTGTCGAGAGCTCTTTAACGACTACTAATCAAGTAGTGGAGACGACTCATTGTGATGACATCAGTCGAATTGTACTTATGATCTCATTGTCAGATTAAGTCCATTGGTTGGAGTAGGCCCGATCCTTGCGGTCGGCTGTGCGGCATTTGCAACACCACCGTCCAACGGGTTTTCGATTGCGCGCGGTGATCTATCTCCGCAGGCTCTTCCCCTCACTAGAATAAAATCTGAAAGAAGTCTAGAGCCCACTTGTTAAATTTTTTTTCAATTTTCCCTCCACGCCTTTGGACTGCAAACGACAAGCTGTCGAACTTTGTCGACAGAGCTGCCAACTATCAGGGGCGAGCTATAGACCAAAATTTTCGAAGAAAATATTGACTGATGTGACAATTTTACCATCTTCGTCTAATTAAGAAAAACACTCCATTGTCGGTTCCTTTTTTTTCTTTTCTTTGTGCCACTGAATATTAATCGGTAACTGGATTGGAATGTTATTAAAGGCAGTGTTCACGATGAGAAAAGTTTTCAAAATTCCACTTGGATTGGGTAGTGGAGGGACACTCTGTAACGTTAACGTCGAAAGAACTCATGAAAGCGAGCCAGGAAGAGCCCCAAAAGAGCCCGAAGTTGCAACTTCGAGCGCATTGAAAACCCCAAAAGCGCATCACTCGCCCACCGACGTGAACAAATGAATGCTCGAGATCGTGAGATGAGCGATGATTTTCAATCATTAGATCCGTTCTTCCCTTCATTCTCAGCTTCTCTCTTTACTCAGGTCAGCTCGCATAGATCGGCTTCAAAAGACGGAAGTTACAAGCCTCGGACAACTCGTCCACCATGTTTCCATAGCTCAATCTTTGAGGGACCATTCCTGCGTTCACAGAAGGTCTTGTATGATTTCAGAGACACCATTGGAATCAGCATGGGGCCGTTTTCAAGATAGGCGGAAAAACGGAAAAACGATTTTCATCGTGAACACTGCCTTTAAATATAGAATAGATCAGAATAATTTCAGATATGAATTGTTTCGCCCCTGTCTTCAGACAATTCATATCTCTGGCAACCCCGGGGCTCTTCAGTGAAGAAGGTAGCTAGGAGTTTTTGTTTCAATTATTATACGCAAACGGTAGAATGGTATTATTGTGCAAATCAAATGTTTAATTCATTTTGTGAATTCCATTGATGCAAAATCTGACATGGGCTTTCGTTTTGTTATCTTCCGAGAGATCGTCAATCCAGGAACAAAGTTCCAGGGACTCCCCCTCATCCTTGGATAACAATTAATTCCAAACTAGCTAGTGACTTTAATTTTAATTTAGTTTTGATTATCGATTGGAACTCCAAGAATATAGTGAGGAAAAGTGTGAAAATAGAGGCGCACATAAAGGGATAGATAGAAAGAAAAAAAGAGAAAAAAGAAAGGAGGGAAAAAAGGAAGGAGGGAAATAAGAAAAGAAAGAAGAGAGAAAAAAAAAGGAAAGAACGAAGGAAAGAACGAAGGAAAGAATGGAAATAGGAATAAATGAATCAAAGTCTAGCAAAGAAAAGGAAGGATGAAAAAAAGCATTTAGATGAATGAAAAGGAGAAAGAAGAAATGGAGAAGACGAAGAAGAGGGAATGGAGGTAGAAGAAAGAAGGAGGAAGAGCAAGAAAAAGATAATGTAAAAGAAGGGAACGCAGAGAGAGAAGAAGGTGAGAGAAAAAAAAGGAATTGAACGGTAAAGGAAGATGGAAAGGAAGGAATTGGAGAAAAGAGGTGAAGTCTAAAGAGAAAGAAAGAGGGAGGAAGAAAGAGAGGAAAGGGGAAGAATAGATGTTAAAATTTTGCACTCACCATCAATGGGAAATAAGCTCCACAAGTATATGTGAAGCAGCCACCAAAAACTCCATGAGATAGAAAAATGAACTATACTTGTTTAGCTTCTCCACTATTACTTTGATACTTTTGATAGTAAATCAATTTTGATGTGATAAGATCAGAAAACTTGCTTTACCATGTTATATAATTGTTTGAATTTATTATATAATCCGTACTTGAGTAGTATTAATGTGTTCCTATTTATACACTTCAGAATATTGTTATGTATTATATGTTCCGGAAATCAGTTATTATTAAGTACATTTTTTTTTCAATTACTATTAAGTTTGAAGCCATAGCTCGCTAGACAAGACTAACCATTTTCCGTTCTTTGCCCAACAGCTTGAACTGTACAAAGTCCTTTCGGAAGTTCTAGTTTGGTCAATGGGTGGGACGCGATCGTTTGCTGTGGCCCGTGCGGCGGTCGCGACACCACCGGTCGTCATGGCTTGCATTGCAAATGATGATCTATCGCAGCGGTCCCGTCCATTCACTAAACGTGAAGACATCGCACACGCTGACAACCACTCACCTTTTTTTTGGGTTGAATCATTGGGTATGTCCGCCTGTGAACGTATGGATGGCATGGATCCTGAAGAGACTTTGCGTTCCCCATTGGAGGTTGGCGCAAACCCGGTGCACCTACATTATAGCATATGGCACCGAGTTTGCGCCAACCTTCGGCAGTGAACGCGAAGTCTCTTCCGCATACACGCCGACGTTAGGTAGAGTTTGTTGGGTCACCAACAAATTATTGTGACTGAGACAGTCGGGGCTTAGTAGTCGGCACAATACCGTTACTACGCCAGGGCAAACCTGGCATACTAACGCTCGTTGTGTGCAGGAGCTGCTGGTTGCGGCAGCATATCCTGCCAACGTATGCTGGCGTACTAACGCTCATTATCGACAGAATTTGAACTGCCACCCTCCTTACAGGTGTTGGATATAATTCTTGTCACGGCCAGCAGCAAGAAGAACATCCTCGCCGCGGTCCGCAACCAGGAGGCTTCCCTCGCGAAAGGCGATGGGAACGATCCCCTCAGCGTTCCAAAAATTAACTTCCGAACAGTGACGCAAGGTCACCTCCTCGGACTGGCCTCAAACGGCCAACTGCCCCCTAGCAAGACTGGCCGCCTTATATACCCGCCACCGCCGAACAAGAGGATGCTGCAATGTTCATTCGTATCAGACAAATCAATGGAAGAGTGTCAGCAGACACTAGGAGAGAGTGGCTGGCAATAGCACGCGTGCCACGATAGACAAAGCGTTAGTACGCCAGCACAAGCAACAGGAGCTCCTGGTCGTTGCCCGCATATCCTGCTGTTACCAGCAGCTACAGCACAGGTGCTGCCGATCCCTTGGTGCCGGCGTACTAACGGTATTGTGCCGACGTACTGAGGCAGCGTCCATACGTGGCGAGAGCGGGCGTCCCCGCTGTTGTTCGCCTCTCGACGCTCCTCAACGCTGGAGCATCCCGTGCCCGCAAATGAACACGGGCAAACACCCCCTACCTCGTGTTGATTCGATTGGAAATGTTTGATCAAGTGATCAATCGCTCGAGTCGGCGCAACGGCTGATGATTTCCCACCGTTTTCGACTTCCATGGTGGGATTACGGAAAACAAAGACAGTAGTTTCGCAACATGTTTAATGTCACCGGCTTTGTGATGAAGCAGTAAGCTTGAAACTTGCTGCTTGTTTCGTAGTGCTGGCGCAAGCGCTCCTTCGCCTGCTCGCTCTCGCGCGCGAGAAGGAGCGCCTGCGAGCGGCTAGCGAATCGTGTGCTCACGATGAGCATCGATTTTGCGCAATCGCACGCTCTCGCCACGTATGGACGGAGCCTAGGCCCCGACTGTCTGAGGAAGACATGGGGAGATCAAATGCCCCCAATTCCGTTAAAGGTCAGGCCAGTCCTCCGACAATCATCTGGCACTAAACGAACATTTCTGAAAATTTAGCTTCCTGGCAAAAGTAACGATTTGGTAATGTCAAAAAAAGTTTCAAAAATATCTCGAAATATCTTAAAAAATGATTTACCATACAATAGCCTGAAGTAATAAAAAAGCTAGGAAGTGAAGTGAAATGACTAAAAATACGATTTGGCGGTCAATAATGAACTAACTATCGATAAGTAAAGACAGAGGAATCGGATTTTACAAGGTTCTCCGTTAAACGTAGGAAAGCAAAATCAAGCGCGATATGGATTAGAGCGTTGCGTTCGCCTAGCTTGACCTATGCTGATTCCCTTATTACAGCTTTCAAAATTGGCTTAATGTTTCCTTTGTGCGCTTCATTTTGCTTTGATGAGTTTAACGAAAAAAAGCTTGTAAAATCCGTTCCCCCTGTCATAACTTATCGATAGTTGGTTCATTATTGACCGCCAAATCGTATTTTTAGTTATTTCACTTCATTTCCTAGCTTTTTTACTACTTCAGGCTATTTAACGCCACATCATTTTTTAAGATATTTAAAGACATTTTTGAATTTTTTTTTGACATTACCAAATCTTTACTGTTGCCAGGAAGCTAAATTTTCAGAAATTTCACATAATTTTCCCGAAGGTTCCCTTTGTCACATGAATTTCGCTCAATGATTTCCTATTGGGAGAAATGAGCTCAGACGATATTCTCGTATGAGTAGAACTTCTGAAACTTGTGACGCAAAACCATAAAAAACACCACTCATCGCCGCATTTTGCGCAACAGGTGAAAAATCGATATTATTGATCTTAAATATTCGATTTTGAATGATGAGAAAAATTTCCCAAACAAGGTACTAAGAGCCATCAACAATCAACACTCATTGCGGCAGATTGTGCATCAGGCAAAAAATCGATATTATTTAATGGTATTAATCGATAATGTTTGATGAGTAAAATTCTCAAACCAAGAGATCCATACCCATCAACCATCGCCACCCCTCGCAGCATTTTGTGCAATGGGCGCGAAAATCGATAATATTGATTATCGATCGATGACGTGCTATGAGTACGAAATCTGACAGGTTTAAAACTCACCCCCAATGACCTATGTTTATTGGCTGCAGATCAGGGATGTGCGGAAATTTTTGGAAACAGAAAACAGAAAACAGAAAATCTAGTTCGACAGAAAACAGAAAACAGAAAAAAATCTCCAAAAATGGGCAGAAGACAGAAAACAGGAAACAGAAAATTTTCAAAAATCAATAAAGCGTGTTCAGCGTACACTAAACGAAGTTTTTCAAAACATTGAACTTTTTTATACATTTTTTGATTGACCTATGCATCATTCATTGAATTTTCGTAAAAAAAATCCTACAGCTGGCCAGAGCAAAAAATATAGACGCTCAAGAATTGCAGATTATGAGTGCGATGAGATGACAAATATTCATCGAGCCTTCTTTTCCCAGGCAATAAAAGCTCGATTACTTTATTAGAAGCTCAATACATAAGTCTGTGCAAGGAGTACGTATTGAAGTCGGAGCTAGCTTTCCGTTCCTGAGTGTACATATTTTGACACTTATTGCGGGATAACTGCTGGTTTGAACACTGTACTACTCCTCAGAGCTGAAAGTCACGCCCGTACCTCGCGCCTGTGCCGTTAGATTATAAATGACCAGACGCGCCGTTCGCTTCACCGTTGAGAGCCTCTCGTACATCTGTGGCAGAATTATCATCTGCCTCATAGGCTCACCATCAATCCCTTGACTCTTCATCTTAACTGAATTCTGTGCCATCTGCGTTGCAGGGAATTAAAACACGTATTTAGAGTTTTGCGTGCACCCCGCTCTACTAAAGCGGGTACGCTAGGGAGCGAGTATTCGTAGAGGCTTGACTCTGAGAGAAATCGCCGCTGCGGCTCCGCGATAGTGCCGCTTTGGCGCGTACAGGCACCGAAGCGGCACTACCGCGGAGCCATAGCGGGGACCCGACAGTACCGCTTCGGCTCCGCGATAACGCCACAGCGGCTTCGGGAGAGTGTCTAATACGAGGTTGTTAAAGAATTGTACGACAATTAGAGGGGGTCTAACTGTAAGAACGAAAATTCGCACCTGTGGTCGTTACGTCCTTTGTCTGATAGGGATAAGGACAGGGGTTACCGCCGCTTTCGCGCACAAGGAAACACGGAATGTACTAGCAACTTGGGTATGCTGAACGGGCGAAAATTTCGTTTTACCACACAGGACAGTGCATCCTACTCCACGCGGCTTCGCCGCTGCATCCTCGCGAAGCCGACGCGGTTCTAACGCGGAGCCGCTGCGGTACTATCGCGGCGATGTCGAGGATCAAGGCACGGCAGCGGAATCGTCTAATCACGGAGCACTATCGCGGAACTATGGCGGCACAGTCGAGGATCGCGGTACTTTGCCGGCACTGACGCGGCACATTTTTTCAGACGAATGGGTTTCGTGCTTATTTAGTGGGTTGCGGGGGCCAGCTTACTGCCCAATGAGTGCCTTTATCTCCCTACATGAATCTGTTACCAATTGAAGGATCCCGGAGGGTTGGTTGGTTTGGTTCATCTCGGCGAGGATCGAACCAACCCGACCGTGTACAGCGAACAGCACCGTTTCCTCCCACCACGCCACACGTGCCCTAATAGATAACCACTACAGCGAGATAAAAGTGTCTAGCGTGGTACAACTGCAGAGAGACTGGGTGAAGTACATCCTCACCCTTACGGCTTAGCTTCAAAAAATCAAAAAAAAAACAGTGCTGCTGCAAATCGCGGTACAAGTTTTTTCTGTTTTCTGTCCAATTTTGGCCTATTTTAACAGAAAACAGAAAACAGAAAAAATGGCCAAAAATGGGCAGAAAACAGAAAACAGAAAACAGAAAATTTCGCACCTCCCTGCTGCAGATCCACCCACACCCCCTGGTCTCCACAGCCGTAACATGCACCAGTAGTTTTCGCGCTCCACGGCTAATTTAGTATGTACTAGACCCACGATTTTGAGGTACCCTTCAAAGTTGAGTTAACGAGTTCAAATTGGAACAGGAGCGATCTGCATCCCTTTCTAGCCTCCTGTTCAGAAATGAGCTCCCTAGTTCAATTTTAAGTGTACCAACAAGATCGTGTACGCCGTCTGAAAAAAGAGGAGATTAACAACAAAAACCCATGATTTTTCACTTTTTACTAGAAAACCAGTAAACCGTTCCAAACCATTTTTGGAGGGGTATTGCCAACATTTCGCGCTCTTTTTACTCCAATTTAGCCCTGATTTCTACGTTCACTCTGAACTGAGATTTCGAAAAAGGGATTGCGGTCGTGGCCGATTCAAAAACAATACTGGTGCGCGCTTCGCGGCCACCACAATTGAACGTAGCTTATCAAAAATGATATCGCACGAATGAGTGGAAGTTGATGAAATACACGTGATAACGTGGCGAGTCCTGGCGATCAACTCTTTCTAACTTAGAAGTCAATTGAGGGATTTTCGCACGGGAAAAGCAGATTTCAGTGAATTTTTAGCGGTTTTTCCGACGTAGCTGTTTTATCGGGTACTACATAGAGCTCCCGTCGTATATGGTAAACTCAAAAACAAAATCCATCGTGCACGACAACCACAGATTTCCAAAACTAGCCTAGAGGTTTAATTCGCTGATGTTATGGGGGCAAAGAGGCAGAGCACCTTCTTCACTAGCCGAGGATTTGCCATTATCGGGGCGAAATTTAAGTCCGCAGTTGCAGGCAGCGGCTGTTCCAACACGCAGCGCGAAGATAAACGTGCTGACGCCACATGGTCCTGGAGCGGTTACTCTGAGAAAATCTGTGGTGACGGCACCGCAATGACGCCGTGTAGGTGCCCTATAGGCACCTACACGGCGTCATTGCGGGGCCTTCATTACAAATTGTCCTACCTGCACGCCAATATCAAAGTAGGCTCCGCAATCGCACCTCGCTTAAGAGCCGATTGCCGCGTCGGCTGAGCGTTGACTCCACGTACTGTCGTTCTCGGAGCCATAGTCCGGTCCGCATTTGCGGACTAGACTGTTGCGTCACGCGACACGATGACAATCTTGCTGGGAGAAAAGTGAGTCGTGCCGGGACCGAAAAGTCTCAGCACGATTATCATCCTCAGGGTGGTGGCCATCGTGTATCAAAACCCCTGAGGAGGAGGGAGAAACGGGCGAGGAGCGAGGTTTCTGATTGAACTCAACACGGGCTAGCTCCGGTCCCCGGCCGTTGCGTCCAATCAGCAACCTCGCTCCTCCCCCGTTTCTCCCGCCTCCTCAGGGGTGTTGATACACAATGGCCACCACCCTCATCCTCATGTGTGATGCAACAGCCGTTGCCCGCAAACTTGGACCGGAACTTGGCTCCGAGAACGATAGTGAGGGCTTTTTAAAGGCAGTGTTCACGATTAAAAAACCCTATTCTAGTTTTCGATGTTTTTGAGTAGACAAGCTCACAAAGTAGAGTATAAAAGGAAAAAATTCCCATAAACTTCTCAAATGTTGGAGAAAAAAATCAACAAGAGAAACGCGCGAAACGCATTTTCACACCAAAAGCAGGAATGAGTGAATGTGTCCATCGTCACGCCTATATGCCTTGTTCGAGAGTAAGCCATGTGCCATGTTAGAAAAAAAGCTCTCGATGTTAATTCCGGAAGTGTCCTCAACGTAGACTGACAACGTGAGAAAATGGGGTTTTCGAGTAATTCGAGCAGTCGATTATTTGAAAAAGACGACTATCAATACAACCAAGAATGAAAACAAAGTTTGTAGCACGAATGAAGAGAATTTTGTTCTGTTAGAAATCGTCAAGTACACTGCAAACTAGACTTGGAATCAGATCGAATAATTTATCGAATAATACTCACATTTTTCGTCGGATTTTTTCGAGAAATCGATTCATTCATGAAATCGAAATGTTTGCTTTCATTTTGTTTAGAAAGAATAAAGGGTTAAGTTCTCCGGATATTTCGATAATTATAAAAAACTTTGTCTTACATTCGGTCAATTGGAAAAATCGAAAAATACGATTCCCCGAATATTCGCTCGGTTCGGGTCACGGGCCCGTCATTGAAAACAGATTTTCAAAAATATCTATGGAATATTTGGAAGTTTGTTCAAATAGGCCAAGAATTGTTTCCGAATATTAATACCAAACGGATGGAATAAGGTTTTTAAAGTTGTTCACTCATACGGAATTTTCAAAAAGTCCTTATTTGAAATTCTCATTCGATCGCGGAATCCAAAAAGAGAAAATTGAATTACACCTCCTTCTTCGTAAGTTTCAAAAAGGCAACATTTTCGAGCTTCATTCCATTGAAACTTTCTGACAGTTCCCAACTTTTCGAGGTGCTCTAAAAATGTCAACTTTTCGAGGTGCTCTAAAAATGCAATTTTCTTTCATTCAATTGAAAATTAGTCTCGCATGACCATGCTTACTGTGCACTGTACTTACGGGATGGATTTTGAAATCTCAGGCAGACTTCGAAAAACACCCGAAAGTTTAAGAATTGTAAAAAATGGCATTGTTTCTAACAAGGGACCACTTCGAACGAAAAATGGAGTTTTGAAAAACGGTTTCTCTGAGGGTTGTAGAGGAGTTAAAAAGAAACAATTTGAGATTTTAAAGTTTCACTCAGTCCTCACGGGTAGATCAAAAACTATCAAAAAAGGAAAGCAACCAGAACGTTGGATTGGGAGGACGTAGCACAAATGTGAGCTATACAGTGGCCTAGAAATCATCTGAGAAGGTTCTCCTAAAAGTTTGAAGATGAAACCTAGCTAGGTTCTCGAGTTATGACTTGTTCATTGATCCCCTGAACAATGCTCGTTGCATTCAAACCACCAATCACTGCAATGTGAATGTTAGGGTAGGCTGACAGCTCATCATGGCTCAGCCGGTTAGGCGTTGGATTACGAGGCAGTTGAAAGATGGTTCGAATACTGTGGGATCATTATGGCTGACAGTAATGACATTTCTATGTGTTCACCTTACTTGTTTTGAGTTTTAACAGTGTCTCTTGTTTTTTATACCTCTTTTCTTATATCGCAGAGGTAACGTGATATAAACGGAGAACGGTTCACATCAATGTTAGAAACTATAGAAATTCCGAGGTTTCGACAATTGCTAGAATATCAAGAATAACCTTACCCTTCTCCCCCACATATGCCACAGAAAAACCGTCCTTAAATCGGAGAAACACTATAGGGGACTTATTTTGACATATGACGCTGGAAAAAATTTCGGACAAAATGAAACTTCGTGGACTTGTTCCTTGATCAATGACCAATCTTTTTTCCAACAGAAATAATTACTGTAAACAGAAGTGGGTTTACCCAAACTACAAAATCCATTGAAGCAACCGAATAATTTAGCGCATGGCTCAAAGACTCAAGAAAAGTGTTTCGTTATCAATTCCAAAATTTTCAGTAGAACAGAACCTTTTAAAAACGCACTTTACAAGAAGACTACGTTCAGTCAGCCTGGCCATTCTGGATTAAATGTAGTTTTCTGGAGCCATTTTTTTTTGGAGCGGACGTAGAATCCGAGTATGCTCTTCGCAGCTTCTCTGAAAAAAAGAAACCACTATAGGGAAAGTTACGGGCGTTTTTCCAAGCCTAGCGGCAAGGCAAGGGTACCACCCATCAGGGAATTTTTAGGTGGTTTGGAAAAAAGACCGTTTTTCGAAACTCCATTTTGTGTTCAAAGTGGTCCCTTGTAAAATCGTGGCTGCTCCATATTTGAAACCGAAATCTCGAAGAATACAAGAAGCGTAATACGCGGAGTTTTAAGAGCCCAAGCAAGCGATCAAGATTATATTAGTTAATGTCACAATATAAAAACGACTTATTGTGTGGGATGGAAACTCAATATAAAGCCAATCTTACTACATAGGCGGTGCATGCTGTGGTTCATATGTGGATAACATAAAAGAACACGAATTTGGACAACACCGGGATAGAAATTGGCGAATTTAGTTGGAACTTTGATCGATACAGCGCTATGGCTCATGTGCGGCAGTTCGGAGGTGTGTCGAACGCGGAGCCGACGGGAAACTGAAAGCACGCACACTCATCGCAATGCCGACGCGGTTTTGCCGAGGGGCCGTGATGTGGACGCTACCTCTTTATCGAATTGCGGAGCCGACATAAGGCAATCCCGGGCCACCGCGTCACGCACCACTTTTCCACAATCGCGGAGCCGCCAATCAACTGCCGATACCCCATCGCGACACTAGCGAGAATCTCGGGGCTATCGCGAAACCAGCGATACCAATTTTCTCAGAGTACTATTTGTCCCAGCACAATTATTTTCGAGCTGCGTGTTGCAACAGCGGTTGTCTGCAATTGCAGACCATAGTCTCCTTCCGATGAAGACAGTTTTTTCTTCTTAGAAAGTGCAGCAACGGCATGATTTGCTAAAAAACTGACTGTCGAATCATACTTTAGAAGGGGTTTCCGGAATAATCCTATTAGATCAATGTAACAGCACGCGAAAATCAAGATTATTACTCCGGCTATTGATCGAACATCGCATCTTTCTGACTGCCAATCTGACGGAGTTTGATGTCTCGACAATTCTGTGATTGACAGGAATTCTAGAAGGAAATACACAATTTTGAACAAGTCACTGAAAACGCTACTGCCGCAGAACATTGCATTCGTGACTAAGAGGACTCCGAAAATATATTCAAAATTGAATTGGCCAATTCTGAAGTGAATCAAGTCAAAGCGGCGCATTGTGCGCGAAAAATAACGCCGGAAAACGTTTTCTTAGCAAGAATCCTGCTCGCTAGTGTATTCATATGCATAGCAGCATTCGAGAAAAGGCGTGGTTTAAAACAGATCATCTCAATTGATGTCAGGGTATTGAAATACTTTAAACAATTTGATAACGTTTTCATTATTCCAATAAGAGTATAATCATCCCTAATGCTTCACCAACATCCCACGGGCGGGTGAAACTGTCTTGTACTCATTTCATCTTTCATTGTACGGGTTAGAACCTGCTGTCTCATCACTAACCGGTAGCGTCGCGAGTGCCGCACGGTCGTAGCAAATGATCGCATCAGGTCCATATGCTCCACTAATTTACTCAGGCCGGAGTAATACGGGAAAATTCTGACAGATTACGGGAAAATTCTGCCAGATTACGGAACGATTTTGCCCTCCTCTGGTGGTAATTTTACCGTTTTCTGGCAGAATTTTCTCGTTTTCTGGCAGAATTTTTCCGAAATCTGTCAGAATTTTTCCGAAATCTGTCAGACATTTTCCGAAATCTGTCAGAATTTTTCCGTACTCTGGTCGGGACAGTACGGAAAATTCTGCCAGACTACGCGATCCGCCGCAGTCTGCGGTGAAGAACCACCCTCCCCGCGGATCGCGGCAAACCCGCCCCCCCCCACCCCCCAGCCGTGGGGATACCCCTATCCCCTAAGCAGTCAAAAATATGCTGGCCTCCGGAGAGTGACTTGAAGTCACCTTCCAGGGCCGGCATTCGAATGCCGAATGAGTTCTCTAAAGAGATGAGACACCTTTTATACCGGCTGTGCACGTGATAAGCACGTTACGACCTGATCATTCGTGACCATTATCAATTGTCTTTCCAACCGGCCGAATTGAAGATGGTGTGGCGTGTTTTGTGGCTCGAGGGCCAGCCAATATCGGCGTTGAGTGTGCATCGCATAAGCTGGTCGTCTTGAGGCGCCAGACAGTGAGAAGGGAGGGCAGATCAGTGGAAAGGGCCGGGTAGCGTTAATGATTCCAAAAATGACCTCAACCAATAGGTATGACAGCTTTTCTCACCGATCTGCCCACCCTCCTCACAGTCTGGCGCCACGAGACGACCACCCCGTCGCATGCAGCCTGGTTTGTCGCTGGCGGCACCCTCGAGAAGTGGGGCGCCGGCCATCGCCCTCAGTACCTGAGCCCCCTGAATTCAGGAGGTGAGCAACCAAGATTCATCTACCAAGATTTTACCAAGATTTCCTCACACCCTGTGGTGTGAGGAATAAGGAAAAGCATCATACGCGATCACACGCTCGTAAGGCCGCGGTCAGACTCGGTCGAAAAACCTGCTGAGTCCTACTGAGTCCGACTGAGTCCGGATGAGTCCGGGGTGGAAAAACCTGCTGAGTCCCACTGAGTCCGGTTGCCCCCAGCATCAACCAGCTCCTCTGCGAAACACGCAATTGATAGTGACGATTATCACCTCAGCTGTGAATCGGAACGTGTTTGGTGGCTGATTTTTCTTGTTTTCAACATGTCTGAATCTGATTTCCGTATCAGCAGCACGTGGGGCAGAGCGCAGACGATGAGAGTCGAGATGCGGCGGGAGTCGGCACTCAGACTCTGCGGGGGGGGGGGCAAGCGCCGGACAATAGAGCCCGTTTTCGACTTGGGGGAGCGACAGCGCAGGCCTCCCCGAGGGGGCTTCAGGGAGGCCCTGCTCTCCTCCGGCGCTTGCCCCCGAGAGGAAGAGAGGGAAAAGATGGGAAGAAGTCGTAGAAGGTAGTTTACGACAATAGAGGCCAGAGAAGGCATCTATCACGTGCTCGAAGCGGTATAAAGGCGCCTCACCTCATGGAGAGCCGCATTCGGCCCAACAGGGCCGGCCCTGGACGGCGACTTCGAGTCACTGTCAGAAAGGGATATTTTTGGAGGAAGCGGAGACGCTTTCCGGGGAAGGGTGACGTCACTGCTCCGGTGTCGTGACGTCACTGCTCCGGAGCCGTGACGTCATGGCTCCGGGGCAGTGATGGGGGCTTCAAGGCGGTGACAGGGGCTTCAGGGCAGTCACAGGGGGCTTCAGGGCAGTCACAGGGGGCTTCTGGGCAGTCACAGGGAGCTTCAGGGCAGTCACAGGGGGCTTCAGGGCAGTCACAGGGAGCTTCAAGGCAGTCACAGGGGGGCTTCAGGGCAGTCACAGGGGGGCTTCAGGGCAGTGACGGGGGGGCTCCGATCAAGCCAAATTGTCACTCCGGCGGTAGCCCCCCCCCGATTGGGGGGGCAAGCGCCGGTGCCCACAGGGTTGCCCCCCTGAAGAGCTGCGCTAGCCCCCTCCAGTGTCTGAGCAGGTCGCAGTCGGCCGAAAAAAATCCACCCAAATCACGTGCAAAATACCTATATCGACCGGGTGGGACTCAGCGGGACTCAGTCGGTGCATTGGCCCCGCTATTGTACGCATGAGAAATATCAGTATCGACCGGGTGGGACTCAGCGGGACTCAGTCGGACTCAGTGGGTTGATTTTTTTCCACCCGTTTTCCACGAATTCGATGCGTATCGACCGGATGGGACTCAGTAGATCCACCGACTATGACGGGGGCCTAACGGGCCCGAGTAAAATTGACTTCGAACTGGAGAGTATGAGCACGTATACACGCATATACAGCGTGTTCAAATGAGCGTGCGTAAATGAGGACGCATAAAGTGTGCCCGAATGAGAATGGCGACCCACGCGGTCGGCGTGCTCGGCTGGCGGCCGTCGCATGTGTCGCCCTCGGACGAGTGTTGGATTTCAACGACGGCCATCCCCTCTCCCACTGATTGATCGGCGGAGTGCTTGCTGCCAGCCGGTGCCGGCCTCGTTCGTTGTCGATGGCGGTGGGGACTTTTCGCATGCTCGTCCGAGAGCGGCGAACGCGACGGCCGCCTGCCAAGCACGCCGGCCGCGTGGGCAGCCATTCTCATTCGGACGCACCTTACATATAGGTGTGCACGCGCTTGCGTGTGCACGTGTGTGAAAGGGGAGGAGAGCGCACTTGCGTACGCGTACTTTGGTCAGGCACACCACGCGCTATATGGATCACTGAGATACTTTCGCGTTCACTCGTACTCCCCAACCGTTTCGCTCAGGAGTTTCCTAGAGTGTAAGCCGCGCCCCACCATTCTTCCTGAGTCCCGAAAGAGTCTTGATGTAGAACTCATCCTTACTGACCCTAAAACCGCCAATTCGGAAGCTAAAGCCGTATTTCGCATTCTGTCAGAAATCGCCATTTTTCTGACAGAATACGGGAGGATTCCGGAAAATCAAGGAGAAATTTAGTGGTAACTTTCTCATAATCTGGCAGAATTTGTCAACAACAGAGATTAGGGTAAAATCTCTGGTAAAATGTCCGTAATCGGGTGGTAATTGCACATTTACCACTGATCCCTGGGAAATTTCTGGTAATTTTCTGGTACTACACCGGCCTGAGTAGGCGAAGTCAAATAGGTCTCATAAACACTAATGAGAATTCTGTAAAAAAGGGGTCTCCCAAGCAGAAGTGGTTTGGTTAGCGTTACAAATGCTTCAACAAAAAGGGAACAATAGGAAAGCGGAAAGAGGAGAGTCTACAAAAAATGAACAATATCCTCCAAGAACTCTTTTCTTTTTCGAAACTTCCAAACAGCGTAAACAAACCGTTGTGGTTCTCTATGAGGAAGCGCTTTTGGCTCCATAAAGGACTTTGATTATGTGAGTGCCGATAAAATATGTATATATGCATGTAAACCTAATAGCTATCATTAAAAGGGGAGATGATGTTAAATTGTTTTAGGGAACCAGTCAATTCTTCCTCGTAAAATACCACAACGGTTTGTTTCCGCTGTTTGGAAGTTTCGAAAGAAAAGAGTTCTTGGAGGATATTGTTCATTTTTCGTAGACTCTCCTCTTTCCGCTTTCCTATTGTTCCTTTTGTTGAAGCATTTGTAACGCTAACCAAACCACTTCTGCTTGGGAGACCCCTTTTTTACAGAATTGTTCACTTTTTCTTGATATTACGCTGTAATATCCCATGCAAGAATTTCGAACAAAGACCTCTTCATCTCCCCACTAGATCAGTCCTCTTTCTGTGGTCACAAGAATCAATGAACCAAACTGTTGTAAAACTATCTCAGAAAAATCACTCGATGTGAAAAGCGCGCCCATGCCGATCACTTTTTCCGCAGGGCTACCGTAACCATTCTTGAACAAAACATGATAACGAATGTAAACACACGCTCATAACATGCGGGGTATAAAAAGAGCGGAGGAGCGGTATGCATTCATTCACACACCGCGCTCCCCTCGAGAGGCCACTGGGGAGTGGCTGAGGAGGTCGAAATTGTGCAAACATGTTTGTTGGCTATTAGGATGTGCTCATAACCATGCTGACACTTGGAAAAAATTTTAAGGAGGGTTACGGTAGCCCTGCGGAAAAAATGATCGGCATGAGCGTGCTTGTCTCGATGTGGCTGACAAGACCGATGTTCACATGATATTAGCTAAGAAATGAATGATATCCATGATATCGTTCCACATAATTCATTCATATTGATCGCGTCAGCCACATCTGGCTACACCGGGTGTTATTTGCACCTTCCATGTTTTTCATACGTATCGAACGGGTCGGCCACTGTGATTTTCTCAACCAACTCTGACAGGGACCTTAGGCCCCGGTTATAGTTGGTCGCCCAGACATGTGCCCGGTCGATAATCATGAAAGCCTGCTGGCCTACAGCCGGATGCAGAATCTGCCTGCAGTTCTTCGCTTTCAAATGAAACTAACTTAAAACCGGGACAGTCAGAAACTACCTTCCATTCCATCTGGACACTTTCACATCAGTGGAACAAAGCAGTTTACATACTCATTATTTCGTTTCCGTTGCCGCATTCGTTCGCAGAACAGCCGCTTCGATTCCATGAATCTGATATGAAAAAGCTCTGCTGAGCTGCGAATGGAGATAGTTCTAACAATTTGTTTTTGAATTTGGATGCTAATAAGCAAGCATATACCATTTATTGCAGAAAAAATCAGTAGGCTGGTGAAGAAGGAAGAGGGAGCACTCAAAATGGGGTTGTGTGAATGACCTTACGAAACTGAAAAGCAGCCTGGCAACATGACCTGACATGACCCACATAACATCTCAAACTTTCTGCTTGCTATGCTTGTCATCCTTACACTTTTACAGAAGTTTTGCAAGGTGTTCTCTCCTGCGCGAATTCCGGGGCATAATTTCTCGGATGGCTAGCATCGAGTCTGGGCTCCTGCTCACTCTATGGGGTGGTCTTCACAACTTTTCGGATGAGGCAGCAACGGGTCCCGAACACCTGCCCACTATCCGGGTTTCCACGACGTCCCGATGACTTCATCAGAAGCTCGAAGCACTTTTCACGACGTCCCGATGACGTCATCAGAAGCCAAGCACTTTTGGGACTATCCTAGACGGGGAAGGGGTCACCCACGATTTTCCCATGAAAATGAATGGAAAACCTTGATAAAGATGTTTGATGCTGCTATCAGTCATTGTTGTTGATGAAGTTCTGTAGAAATAATTCGATTGATAGCGTTATAGATCGGTGGTTCATTCCATTTCTGACTTGAATCTTGAGTGCCCCGTCTAGGATAGTCCGCACTTCTCACTTGATGTCCCGATGACGTCATCAGAAGCCCGAAGCACTCTTGGGACTATCCCTGGGCAGAGGGGCACCCACGACTTTCTCATGAAAATGAATGGAAACCTTGATAAAAGGTGCTTGATGCTGCTATCAGTCATTGTTGTTGATGAAGTTGTGTAGAAATACTTTGATTGATAGCGTTATAGATCGGTGGTTCATTCCATTTCTGACTTGAATCTTGAGTGCCCCCCCCCCGTCTGGAGTAGGCCCGCACTTCTCACGATGTCCCGATGACGTCATCAGAAGCCCGAAGCACTTTTGGGACTATCCTAGACGGGGAAGGGGTCACCCACGACTTTCTCATGAAAATCAATGGAAACCTTGATAAAAGGTGCTTGATGCTGCTATCAGTCATTGTTGTTGATGAAGTTGTGTAGAAATACTTTGATTGATAGCGTTATAGATCGGTGGTTCATTCCTTTTCTGACTTGAATCTTGAGTGCCCCCCCCCGTCTAGGATAGTCCCGCACTTCTCATGATGTCCCGATGACGTCATCAGAAGCCCGAAGCACTCTTGGGACTATCCTAGACGGGGAAGGGGTCACCCACGACTTTCTCATGAAAATGAATGGAAAACCTTGATAAAGGTGTTTGATGCTGCTATCAGTCATTGTTGTTGATGAAGTTGTGTAGAAATACTTTGATTGATAGCGTTATAGATCGGTGGTTCATTCCATTTCTGACTTGAATCTTGAGTGCCCCCCCCCCGTCTGGAGTAGGCCCGCACTTCTCACGATGTCCCGATGACGTCATCAGAAGCCCGAAGCACTTTTGGGACTATCCTAGACGGGGAAGGGGTCACCCACGACTTTCTCATGAAAATCAATGGAAACCTTGATAAAAGGTGCTTGATGCTGCTATCAGTCATTGTTGTTGATGAAGTTGTGTAGAAATACTTTGATTGATAGCGTTATAGATCGGTGGTTCATTCCATTTCTGACTTGAATCTTGAGTGCCCCCCCCCGTCTGGAGTAGGCCCGCACTTCTCACGATGTCCCGATGACGTCATCAGAAGCCCGAAGCACTTTTGGGACTATCCTAGACGGGGAAGGGGTCACCCACGATTTTCCCATGAAAATGAATGGAAAACCTGATAAAAGATGTTTGATGCTGCTATCAGTCATTGTTGTTGATGAAGTTGTGTAGAAATACTTTGATTGATAGCGTTATAGATCGGTGGTTCATTCCATTTCTGACTTGAATCTTGAGTGCCCCCGTCTAGGAAGTAGGCCCGCACTTCTCATGATGTCCCGATGACGTCATTAGAAGCCCAGCACTCTTGGGACTATCTAGACGGGGGCACCACGACTTTCTCATGAAAATGAATGGAAACCTTGATAAAGGTGCTTGATGCTGCTATCAGTCATTGTTGTTGATGAAGTTGTGTAGAAATACTTTGATTGATAGCGTTATAGATCGGTGGTTCATTCCATTTCTGACTTGAATCTTGAGTGCCCCCGTCTGGAGTAGGCCCGCACTTCTCACGATGTCGATGACGTCATCAGAAGCCCGAAGCACTCTTGGGACTATCCTGGGCGGGGGGCACCCACGACTTTCTCATGAAAATCAATGGAAACCTTGATAAAGGTGCTTGATGCTGCTATCAGTCATTGTTGTTGATGAAGTTGTGTAGAAATACTTTGATTGATAGCGTTATAGATCGGTGGTTCATTCCATTTCTGACTTGAATCTTGAGTACCCCCGTCTAGGATAGTCCGCACTTCTCACGATGTCCCGATGACGTCATCAGAAGCCAGAAACACTTTTGGGACTATCCTGAACGGGAAAGCGTCGACTTTCTCATGAAAATGAATGGAAACCTTGATAAAGGTGTGATGCTGCTATCAGTCATTGTTGTTGATGAAATTGTGTAGAAATACTTTGATTGATAGCGTTATAGATCGATGGTTCATTCCATTTCTGACTTGAATCTTGAGTGCCCCCGTCTGGAGTAGGCCCGCACTTCTCACGATGTCCCGATGACGTCATCAGAAGCCCGAAGCACTTTTGGGACTATCTAGACGGGGCTGACTTTCTCCTGAAAATCAATGGAAACACTTGATAAAGGTGCTTGATGCTGCTATCAGTCATTGTTGTTCATGAAGTCATCAGAAATACTTTGATTGATAGCGTTATAGACGTCGATGGTTTCTGACTTGAATCCAGATGCACTTTCGCACTTCTCGATGTCGATGACGTCATGAGAAACCAGATGCACTTTTCATGACGTCCCGATGACGCCATCAGAAAACAGATGCACTTTTCACGACGTCCCGATGACGTCATGAAAAACCAGATGCACTTTTCATGACGTCCCTATGACGCCATCAGGAACCAGATGCACTTTTCACGACGTCCCGATGACGTCATGAGAAACCAGATGCACTTTTCACGACGTCCCGATGACGCCATCAGAAAACAGATGCACTTTTCACGACGTCCCGATGACGTCATGAAAAACCAGATGCACTTTTCATGACGTCCCGATGACGCCATCAGAAAACAGATGCACTTTTCACGACGTCCCGATGACGCTATCAGAAACCAGATGCACTTTTCCCGACGTCCCGATGACGTCATGAGAAACCAGATGAACTTTTCATGACGTCGATGACGTCATCAAACCAGATGCACTTTTCACGACGTCCGATGACGTCATCAGAAATAGATGCACTTTTCTGACGTCCGATGACGTCATCAGAAGCCAGATGCACTTTTCGCGACGTCCCGATGACGTCATCAAACCAGATGCACTTTTCATGACGTCCGATGGCGTCATCAGAAGCCAGATGCACTTTTCACGACGTCCCGATGACGTCATCAAATGCCAGATGCACTTTCGCGACGTCGATGACGTCATCAAACCAGATGCACTTTTCATGACGTCCCGATGACGTCATCAAACCAGATGCACTTTTCGCGACGTCCCGATGACGTCATCAGAATGAGATGCACTTTTCACGGCGTCGATGACGTCATCAAACCAGATGCACTTTTCATGACGTCCCGATGACGTCATCAGAAGCCAGATGCACTTTTCCTGACGTCCCGATGACGTCATCAGAAACCAGATGCACTTTTCACGACGTCCGATGACGTCATCAGAAATGGAATGCACTTTTCATGACGTCGATGAGCGTCATCAAACCAGATGCACTTTTCACGACGTCCGATGACGTCATCAAACCAGATGCACTTTTCGCGACGTCGATGACGTCATCAGAAACCAGATGCACTTTTCATGACGTCCCGATGACGTCATCAAACCAGATGCACTTTTCATGACGTCCCGATGACGTCATCAGAAATAGATGCACTTTTCGACGTCCCGATGACGTCATCAAAGCCAGATGCACTTTTCATGACGTCCGATGACGTCATCAGAAGCCAGATGCACTTTTCGCGACGTCCCGATGACGTCATCAGAAATGAAGCACTTTCACTCGACGTCCCGATGACGTCATCAAACCAGATGCACTTTTCACGACGTCCGATGACGTCATCAGAAACCAATGCACTTTTCGCGACGTCCCGATGACGTCATCAAAGCTGAATGCACTTTTCTGACGTCCCGATGACGTCATCAAACCAGATGCACTTTTCCTGACGTCCCGATGACGTCATCAAAGCCAGATGCACTTTTCATGACGTCCCGATGACGTCATCAAATGCCAGATGCACTTTTCGCTGACGTCCCGATGACGTCATCAGAAATGAATGCACTTTTCATGACGTCCCGATGACGTCATCAGAGCCAGATGCACTTTTCACTGACGTCCCGATGACGTCATCAGAAACCAGATGCACTTTTCACGACGTCCCGATGACGTCATCAAACCAGATGCACTTTCGACGTCCCGATGACGTCATCAAAGCCAGATGCACTTTTCATGACGTCCCGATGACGTCATCAAATCAGATGCACTTTTCGCGACGTCCCGATGACGTCATCAAACCAGATGCACTTTCATGACGTCCGATGACGTCATCAGAAGCCAGATGCACTTTCGCGACGTCCCGATGGCGTCATCAGAAGCCAGATGCACTTTTCACTGAAGTCCCGATGACGTCATCGAAACCAGATGCACTTTTCGCTGACGTCCCGATGACGTCATCAGAAGCCAGATGCACTTTTCATGACGTCCCGATGACGTCATCAAACCAGATGCACTTTTCATGACGTCCCGATGACGTCATCAAACCAGATGCACTTTCTGACGTCCCGATGACGTCATCAAATGAGATGCACTTTTCCTGACGTCCCGATGACGTCATCAGAAGCCAGATGCACTTTTCGACGTCCGATGACGTCATCAGAAATGAATGCACTTTCACGACGTCCCGATGACGTCATCAGAAATAGATGCACTTTTCACGACGTCCCGATGACGTCATCAGAAGCCAGATGCACTTTTCGCGACGTCCGATGACGTCATCAGAACCAGATGCACTTTTCGCGACGTCCGATGACGTCATCAAACCAGATGCACTTTCATGACGTCCCGATGACGTCATCAGAAATAGATGCACTTTTCGCGGCGTCCGATGAGCGTCATCAGAAGCCAGATGCACTTTTCATGACGTCCCGATGACGTCATCAAACAGATGCACTTTTCATGACGTCGATGACGTCATCAAACCAGATGCACTTTTCACTGACGTCCCGATGACGTCATCAAATAGATGCACTTTTCGCGACGTCCCGATGACGTCATCAGAACCAGATGCACTTTTCACTGACGTCCCGATGACGTCATCGAAACTCAGATGCACTTTTCACGACGTCCCGATGACGTCATCAGAAGCCAGAAGCACTTTTCACGACGTCGATGACGTCATCAAACCAGATGCACTTTTCGACGTCCGATGACGTCATCAAACCAGATGCACTTTTCCTGACGTCCCGATGACGTCATCAGAACCAGATGCTTACTTTTCACTGACGTCCCGATGACGTCATCAGAAACCAGATGCACTTTTCGACGTCGATGAGCGTCATCAGAAACCAGATGCACTTTTCATGACGTCCGATGACGTCATCAGAAATGATGCACTTTTCATGACGTCCGATGACGTCATCAGAAGCTCAGATGCACTTTTCGACGTCCCGATGACGTCATCAGAAATAGATGCACTTTTCATGACGTCGATGACGTCATCAGAAGCCAGATGCACTTTTCACGACGTCCGATGACGTCATCAGAAATGAGATGCACTTTTCACGACGTCGATGACGTCATCAGAAGCCAGATGCACTTTCATGACGTCCGATGACGTCATCAGAAAATCAGAATGCACTTTTCTGACGTCGATGACGTCATCAAACCATGAATGCACTTTCGCTGACGTCCCGATGACGTCATCATTGAAGCCAGATCTTTTCTGCACTTTTCGAAATCAGACGTCCCGATGACGTCATCAAATGAATGAGCGTCAGCGCATCGATGGCGTCAATATGCACTTTTCGGACGTCCCGATGACGTCATCAGAAACCAGATGCACTTTTCCTGGCGTCCCGATGACGTCATCAAAATAGATGCACTTTTCATGACGTCCCGATGACGTCATCAGAAGCCAGATGCACTTTTCTGACGTCCGATGGCGTCATCAGAAACCAGATGCACTTTCGCTGACGTCCGATGACGTCATCGAATGGATGCACTTTTCGACGTCCCGATGACGTCATCAAACCAGATGCACTTTTCATGACGTCCCGATGACGTCATCAAATAGATGCACTTTTCGACGTCCCGATGACGTCATCAAAGCCAGATGCACTTTTCATGACGTCCGATGACGTCATCAGAAATGAATGCACTTTTCACGACGTCCGGTGACGTCATCAGAAACCAGATGCACTTTTCACGACGTCCGATGACGTCATCAGAATAGATGCACTTTTCGCTGACGTCCCGATGACGTCATCAGAGCCAGATGCACTTTTCATGACGTCCGATGACGTCATCAAACCAGATGCACTTTTCCTGACGTCCCGATGACGTCATCAAATGAATGCACTTTTCGCGACGTCGATGACGTCATCAAACCAGATGCACTTTTCGACGTCCCGATGACGTCATCAGAAGCCAGATGCACTTTTCATGACGTCCGATGACGTCATCAGAAGCCAGATGCACTTTTCATGACGTCCCGATGACGTCATCAGAAAGCCAGATGCACTTTTCGACGTCCGATGACGTCATCAAATCAGATGCACTTTTCATGACGTCCCGATGACGTCATCAAACCAGATGCACTTTTCACGACGTCCCGATGACGTCATCAAACCAGATGCACTTTTCGCGACGTCCGATGACGTCATCAAACCAGATGCACTTTTCATGACGTCCGATGACGTCATCAAAGCCAGATGCACTTTTTCATGACGTCCCGATGACGTCATCAAATAGATGCACTTTTCACTGACGTCCCGATGACGTCATCAGAAGCCAGATGCACTTTTCCGACGTCCCGATGACGTCATCAAACCAGATGCACTTTTCATGACGTCCCGATGACGTCATCAGAAGCCAGATGCACTTTCATGACGTCCCGATGACGTCATCAGAAATCAGATGCACTTTTCGCGACGTCCCGATGACGTCATCAGAAACCAGATGCACTTTTCCTGACGTCCGATGACGTCATCAAACCAGATGCACTTTTCGCGACGTCGATGGCGTCATCAGAAGCCAGATGCACTTTTCATGACGTCCCCAGATGACGTCATCAAATAGATGCACTTTTCATGACGTCCCGATGACGTCATCAGAAATAGATGCACTTTTCATGACGTCCCGATGACGTCATCAGAAAGCCAGATGCACTTTTCGCGACGTCCGATGACGTCATCAAAGCCAGATGCACTTTTCATGACGTCCCGATGACGTCATCAGAAACCAGATGCACTTTCGCGACGTCCCGATGACGTCATCAAACCAGATGCACTTTTCGCGACGTCCCGATGGCGTCATCAAAGCCAGATGCACTTTTCATGACGTCCGATGACGTCATCAGAAGCCAGATGCACTTTTCATGACGTCCGATGACGTCATCAAACCAGATGCACTTTTCATGACGTCCCGATGGCGTCATCAAACCAGATGCACTTTTCGCGACGTCCCGATGGCGTCATCAGAAGCCAGATGCACTTTTCCTGACGTCGATGACGTCATCAATCAGAAACCAGATGCACTTTTCCTGACGTCCCGATGACGTCATCAGATAGATGCACTTTTCATGACGTCCCGATGACGTCATCAGAAATCAGATGCACTTTTCCTGACGTCCCGATGACGTCATCAAATAGATGCACTTTTCCTGACGTCCCGATGACGTCATCAAAAATGAATGCACTTTTCACGACGTCCCGATGACGTCATCAAACCAGATGCACTTTTCGCGACGTCCCGATGACGTCATCAAGCCAAGATGCACTTTTCCTGACGTCCCGATGACGTCATCAAATGAGATGCACTTTTCCTGACGTCCGATGACGTCATCAAATAGATGCACTTTTCGACGTCGATGACGTCATCAAACCAGATGCACTTTCCTGACGTCCCGATGACGTCATCAGAAGTAGATGCACTTTTCCTGACGTCCGATGACGTCATCAAATAGATGCACTTTTCCTGACGTCCCGATGACGTCATCAAACCAGATGCACTTTTCACTGACGTCCGATGACGTCATCAAAAGCCAGATGCACTTTCCTGACGTCCGATGACGTCATCAGAAATGAATGCACTTTTCATGACGTCCGATGACGTCATCAGAAGCCAGATGCACTTTTCATGACGTCGATGACGTCATCAAATAGATGCACTTTTCGACGTCCCGATGACGTCATCAGAAGCCAGATGCACTTTCATGACGTCCCGATGACGTCATCAGAAACCAGATGCACTTTTCGCGACGTCCCGATGACGTCATCAAAGCCAGATGCACTTTCGCGACGTCCCGATGAGCGTCATCAGAAGCCAGATGCACTTTTCCTGACGTCCCGATGACGTCATCAAACCAGATGCACTTTTCGCTGACGTCCGATGACGTCATCAGAAATGAATGCACTTTTCCTGACGTCGATGACGTCATCAGAAGCCAGATGCACTTTTCATGACGTCCCGATGACGTCATCAAACCAGATGCACTTTTCGCGACGTCCCGATGGCGTCATCAGAAATAGATGCACTTTTCATGACGTCCGATGACGTCATCAAACCAGATGCACTTTTCGCGACGTCCGATGACGTCATCAGAAATAGATGCACTTTTCGCGACGTCGATGACGTCATCAGAAACCAGATGCACTTTCGCACGTCCGATGACGTCATCAGAAGCCAGATGCACTTTTCATGACGTCCCGATGACGTCATCAGAAATGAGATGCACTTTTCGCGACGTCCCGATGACGTCATCAAACCAGATGCACTTTTCGCGACGTCCGATGACGTCATCAAACCAGATGCACTTTTCGCGACGTCCGATGACGTCATCAAACCAGATGCACTTTTCATGACGTCCCGATGACGTCATCAGAAATAGATGCACTTTTCGCGACGTCCGATGACGTCATCAGAAATAGATGCACTTTTCATGACGTCCCGATGACGTCATCAGAAGCCAGATGCACTTTTCATGACGTCGATGACGTCATCAGAAATAGATGCACTTTTCATGACGTCCCGATGACGTCATCAGAAGCCAGATGCACTTTCATGACGTCCCGATGGCAGTGAATACTAGCAGTGAAGAATGAAAAGGGTGACGGCCTACGGACGGCCTACGGCCTACGGCCCACGGCCTACGGCGCACACCATCAATTTTCCTAAGCTTTCGGGCTCACAACTTTGTTATTTGTGAACCGATTCGGCTCAAATTTTGAGAGCTGGTGTCTTTTGGACCCCTTCACTTATATCCAGAAGGGAATCTGCCGAAAATTTGTTTAAATGGTTTATAAACTACTTTATAAAATTAGAAGTGATCACAAGGTCTAGGCAAAACCAAACCTCTCCAGCCGCTTCGCGGCTGGAGCGATTTGCGTGTCATTGCTTTCTAAAATGTTGAAATAGTTGCAGATACTGTGAATTATATTCCTCACAATTCCAGGTCATGTGTTTTACAAGATCCAAAATATGTAGTACTTAATAAACAATACTACATCAATTCTTTATTTTCGGGTAACCGTATAGACATCACTGAAAAAATAAGAGAGCAATGAGGATAAAACAAAAGAGGAATCAAAGGCAGTGTTCACAGTCATCGTCAATCTCGAGATTATTCACTAAAACGACTCCTAGGTCTTCGGGTAGGGCCGAAATGACGAAGAATCTGAGGAAAACGCACCAGGAGTACACTAAATGCTGTAGTCTCACTCCACCCCAGTGCTCTCACTACCAGTGGAGCTGTTTGCTGACAAGGGAAGTATTTAAAGCGTAGGTCTGATCTGCCAAAACGACTAGTGTCGTTAGTATCTCTTGTGGCTCAATAGTAAAAGTGCGCAGTATCCCGCCGCGAGCCGCAGGTTCCAAGAAGTTACCAGCTTAAAAAGCTCATTTTTGTGCTTTTTGTACCTCCCAAAAAGCGCGTTATTCTTCGGAAATTCCGGAAACGGACCTCATAAATGTGTTCAGCACCCAAAACTACCACCTGAGCAAATTTTGGGTGAACGCACATTTTCCGTACTTTGTCCAGACTGATAGCGTTTTGGACTTCTACGGATTTTTGGTTGGCCGCTTATTTCTACTAATTGAGGGCTCTGGAAGCGTTAGAAAAATGTTCCAGATTTGACTTAAAATTCTTCAGGGCGGTTTTGGGGCGCTGATCACGATTCTGTGATTTTTAAGTCGATTTTCAAAAGTTTTCGGCTCGTTTCGTTTGAAGCTTCCCAACCGGGGAAAATTCCGAGGGAAAAAGGCCACTTTCGAGAATTCCGGTTTTCTACGATAGATATGTCTCAAAATCATTTGCTGAGGGTTATTTGGAGTACTAAACACGAATCTGGAGTCCGTTTATCGATTTTTTGAAGATTACGGTAGATTACGGAGGGGATACGGTAGTTTGGTCAAAATCTCAGATTTTCCTCAAAATTTGTAGACAGAGGTTAATCAGGGGATTGGAGAATACGAATTTAACGTCCGTTTGTCGATTTTCAAAATACTAAGGGGGGTTTTGACTCCTAAATGACATGTTACCTACCGTAACCTACAGTGAACCTCAAAATTTCGACAAATGGACACCAGAGTCGTGTTCACCACCCTAGATTACCCCTAAATACAACTTTTGAGCTAGATCCGAGGAAATTTTTCAAAACTCCAAAAAATGCCTGATGGGTACCCTTGCCTTTTCGCCAGGTAGCTTAAAAAATGCTCATAACTTTTTTGAACCTGCTGCTCGCGGCGGGACACTGCGCATTTTTATTATTGAGCCAGAAGAGATACTAACCATATTAGTCGTTTTGGCAGATCCGACCTACGCTTTTTATACTTCCCTTGTGAGACTATGAAATCTTTTGGATACCTTGATATTCCTTTGATATTTTCTTCTCTCTATTGCTCCTTTCTTACCCATTAATGACTGTTTTGTATAATATATCATTCCATTTTCGATTGGTCCATTACCAAACGGTACTAATCACCGAGAACTGGTTCATCCTACCGGACAACTAGTTGAGGGAATCACACTTCCCTGAGTAAATGAGGTGTTTCAGTGCGTGTTAGGCTGTTTTTCTCATAATTTGGTGATGCACGTTGGCCAACGTGTTATTTCAAAACAGTGATCACGATGAAAAAGTTGTTGAGAGAAAAGCACCAAAGTCATCGTTGTCCGCAAACGGCTAAAAGACCACAGGAATGTGCACGGCAAGAAGCGAGGCTATAATCAGAGTCATTAAGATCCTAAGTTGCCAAATCGTTGCACAGGTGCACAACTCCGCCCAAAAGGATATGGGTCTCATGCGGAGTATAGCCTAAATTCATGCAAATTCAATTAATATCAGTTGAACAAAGGAAATCAAGGCCTTTATTCGATGTTTACACGACAAGGAGGAGAAGTATTCTAGCAGACCGGTCCGAAGGCTATCGTTCATTGAATAAATTTCAAATTCAACCCAGCGGGTGTTCTAGATACTAGAGATCATCGATGCGTTGATGTGAATCGGGCTCGTCCACTATCACAAGACAGGAAAATTTGAGAGGCTGATATTTTGACCCGAATTCTACTGGCGGCAGTTTTCACTGATTCGTACTCATTAATTTTTACCTCCGAATCCAGAATAGGGTTCAGAGAGAGAAAAAGTAGGCAAACATATTTTATCGCGACCACTGCCTCTTTGTAAGGGGACCTTGGAACCTTTAACCCAACGCTCAGTATGGATACTGACAGTTCCTAAGAACCACTTGTATCATTTCAATTCATTGACATTGAATTTCAAATGACCATAGGAAACGGGGCGGATTAAGATTAAAGGCATCGTACGCACTGAAAACCACTCACCTTTTTTTGAGTTTGATTCATTGGTTGGGCCCCACCTGAAAACGTGGGTAGAGAGTTTGTCGGGTCACCGACGCATCGTTAGGAAGATATGGGTGCTCATAATGCCTCGAATTCCGCCAAAGAGGGCCGGCCTTCTGACAGCCATGTGGCATTAAAAGAAGAAGAAAGAAGGTTTCCAACAAGCGATATCGGGTAAATGAGTGGAAGTTGATGTATCATTTTTGTTGATAAGCTACCTTACTTTTTCTCATTTTGAAGGAGCCACATGGCTGTCGGAAGGCCGGCCTCTTTTGGTGGAATTCAAAGGGCATTCGATCTCCATATCTTCCTAGTGATGCGTCCGGGGACCGACAGCATCTTACCCGTTCTCCAGAGCGGGCCCAGCCAATAGATTCAAACTCAAAATAGTAATGGTGAGTTGTTTTCAGCACGTACGATGCTGCTCATGCTAAGACGGATTTAGGTAGAGATTATTTGGGCAGAAGTGGAGGGAATATAATTACTAACCCTCCCCCAGGAGGGAGTCTTGCCGGATTCCCACGAGGAGACAGCTTATGTCCTCAGATGAAAACGGCCCACTTCCACACCATATAGCCAGTCTGGACTAGTCGACTTCGTGCGGCTCCAATTTCGTGGGCGTGGCACAATGCCCCACTTCCCGCGGAGAGAGAAGTGCTGGTACTCGCAGGAAGACTGCGAGTACCAGTGGAGTGTGAGATACTCTTCCCGTATGGGCTCCTCCTTACTTGTCGAGAGCAGTTCAAGATAGAAATCCCCAGAAGCGGATTTTGAAATTTTGTTTTAACAGATCTTTACTTGAAGGGAGTGACTTTTAAATGTGCCGCAAACTGTTTTAGGACTGTCTTCTGTCAGTCACTGCAGATAAGCTTCATGTAAGGCGATGGCAGAAAGGGCCGCAGAGTCGGCTTGTTCACTGTGTACGGGCAGTCAACGAAACGGCGCTGTACACCGACTTCCGCGACCGTTCTATTGGCTTTCCGCGGAAGGGGTTACGGGACGTGTCGGCTAGCGGTACCGCGGGAAGTGTGATGTCTCCATCTGGTCAGTTTAACCGGCAGAGAACTTGCTCCAAGGTGGGGGCTACTGGCTGCCACCGCGTGGTGATCAGGGGTGTGCCAGAATTTTTTTGAAGCAGAAAACATATAAAAAAACAGAAAAACGAAAGTACCGCACGGGCGTGCCGTTCGAGTATAAATGAGTTGACGCGAGCTCGCGCTACACCATGACGGGGTCGCTCGTACTTCTATGACAGTTGCATCATTTAAATCATAGACCCATCATCAAATTAATTGGGCTTCATCTTCTTTAACACAAACTCTGTGCACCATTTTGCGCTGTAAAGAGGTTAAAACCGTATCTAGAATCGGCGTGACACAGTTGGGGCCCCAACTTTACCCAGCGCATTCTACCAAAGCAGTGGCGTTGGGTATTCTTAGCCGCTGCCCATATGTAGAAAAATACTCATGCTCCAAACACGCAGCGGCAGTGCGGTTACGAATGGGGCGTTGAATTGAGTAGCATTAACAAGCTCCATAATTGTTAGTATACAATATTAATGGAGCTTTAGCGTCATTATTGTCGTGCATACCTTCTTTGGGATTCATCAACAATGAACACTCTGGGAAAGTTTAACCACTATGTAATAAAGACGAAGACAAGGCTTCCTCAATCCCTGTTTGTGATACGCTTTTCCAGTCCTATGCAGTGGGTTGCAGGGCCAGCCGATTTCACAGTCAGTGCATTCCATCTCCCTCCATGAATCTGGTGCCGTTTTGAGAGACCCTGGAGGCATAGTAGGTTCAGTTGGCCTTGGGCGAGGGTCGAACCCGTCCGCTTACAGTGAACAGCAGCGCCTCTTGCCACTACAGAAACCACTACCAGCTCGGGTAACCACCGTAGTGACCTACATAGATGTGTTCATCATAGGGTACTGCAGAGAATGCTGGTTTAAGTTTCCTAAATATGAGTATAACACTTAAGAGACCGCGTGTCCACACTGCGCACCCACGGCTGTTTTGCCCCTCGGACCGCGCATTAGTCCACACTGCGCACCCACGCCATAAACTTTTAATACTTTTTATATTTCTCTGGCGTGGAGTCTTTCTTAATTACGGATAGAGTTCTTTATAATGTAACCTATTTACACTCACAGTGGTCAAAGCATTTTCAGTGTTCCTGGTAATTTTACAAGCATCTAAGGAAATGGCACTTTTCAATTTTTCGAGAGCTTCGTTGGCTGGAAATGAATCGTTCCAAACTTGGCTAGAAAGTGGTATCAATGAGTGCTTATCCAGGAACTGATGTTCTACAGTTGATTGTCGAAATAGTAGTGACACCTTTTTAAGATACTCGGACAGTCGGAGCTTAGTACGTCACGGCACAATACCCGTTAGTACGCCGGCACAAAGGGATCGGCAGCACCTGTGCTGTAGCTGCTGATAACAGCAGGATATGCTGTAACGACCAGGAGCTCCTGTTGCCTTGTGCTGGCGTACTAACGCTTTCTTTATCGTGGCACGCGTGCTATTGCCAGCCCCTCACTCCTAGTGTCTTAGCTGACAGCATCTTCCCATTGATTTGCTCTAATACGAATGAACATTGCAGCATCCTCTTGTACGGCGGCGGCGGGTATATCAAGGCGGCCAGTCTTGCTGAGGGGGCAGTTGGCCGTTTTGAGGCCAGTCCGATGAGGTGACCTTGTGTGTCACTGTTCCGGAAGTTAATCTTTGGAACGCTTTGAGGGGTTCATCCCCATCGCCCATCATGATGGTAAGCCTCCTAGTTACCCGAACCGTGGCAAGATGATATCCTTATTGTGGACCACGGCGAGGTTGGCCTCGCCTTGCTGGCCGTGACAAGAATTATATCCAACACCGATAAGGGGGTGGCAGTCCAAATTCTGTCGATAATGAGCGTTAGTACGCCAGCATACGTTGGCAGGATATGCTGCCGCAACCAGCAGCTCCTGCACACAACCAGTGTTAGTATGCCAGGTTTGCCCTGGCGTACTAACGGTATTGTGCCGACGTACTAAGCCCCCGACTGTCTGAGTAACTGTAGTAGGTCATCGTTCAAAATTTTGCTGCATTTGACCTCAAGGGGTTATTCGAGTTGCTGCACAAGGTTCTGGTTTTTACTTTTCAATTTATAATGAAATTTCTTTCAACTGCGGTATATAAGCCATCGGTCAACGCTGTTTAAATTTTTCGCTAAATTTCGAGTGGAGGGTAACTTGGGGGAAATGGGTGAAAACCTAAGAATAGTTCAGTGCTTAAAATTTTACTGAAATTAAACTGCAGGGTATGTTTGGAGGCGCTGAACAATGAAGTGGTGTATGTTCACAGTTTTCTACCGAAGCATCGCTGGCGTCTTTTGTTCGTTACCCGTTTGTAAACGTTTCAGGTTTTGGTGCGACTTCGCTCACGTAGCCATTGGGGAGGAGGAGGTGCTGATCCCTTAATCCTGATTCCCATTTTAGAAGGAGTTCTGATAAAGTTTCTGTCGGTCGAATCGGACAACTTGGTAGATCAAAGTATTTGAGTCATGAAAGTTCTACATAACAGAGGTTTATTAGAAAATCTGAGACGTTTGTTCATTTTTCAAATTTTTCAATACTCCAGGTCGGCCTAGCACAGCTCAATCCTAACCATTTAGCTATAACCTAAAGAAAATTCCAGAAGTCGACAAACAAAGGCTTATTTCGTAACCAGCCTTGTGCATGTAAGAAGCTGGAATAACTTCCAAAATAAAAAAAAGCAGGTCCACCAGCGGTGGATCGATAGCTTCACCATGGCCTCAACCCAGATCTCTGTGGAGCGACATGTACTCTCAGGTGGAGTAGAAAGGGAATCTTCAGTTTGTCTAAGTATGCAAGCCTGCTCCGATCAAAATGGTTCCCAGTGGACCGCGTGTCCACCCTGCGCACCCACGGAAGCGATTTGCCGTGGAGCGCACTCCAGTCCCGCTTGTGGAAATTCGCCGTGGAGCAGGCGGTCTCTTAAGTGTTAACGTTTATGAGTCCGGCCTGTTGCATCTGTAGTAAATTTATCAAATCGCTGTTCCCAATTTTTTCCTGTGAAATTTTGACTATTTCTACAGAAACCAAAAAATGGCCGAAATTCGGCAGAGAAATAAAATTTGAAAGTTGCGCACATCTCTGGTCGTGACTGTAGTGTAATGATCAATGTGCACGCTGGCGTTGCGACGATGTACACGCCAACGCAACAGTTCAAAACAGTTGTGGTCAGCCAAACGAGTGGTGACGCACACATTGATGGGGAAGTTCCCCGGGAGAATAGACCTGTGGCCGTATTCGCCCATGAGCTCACGGGCGCAGGAAGGAGGCGTGACCTTCCTGTACCCGTCGTATCACTCAGATAGATCCCATCACACTTCCCGCGGTACCACTGGCCGACGTCCGTAACCCCTCCGCGGAAGGCCCAATGAATCCGGTCGCGGGCAGTCAGTGGCGCTGTTTCGTTGACTGCCCGTACACGCTGAACAAGCACTCTGCGGCCCTTCTACCACCACGCCTTACGGCTAATCTCCTTATGGCTGACAGAAGATAGTCCTAAAACAGTCCGCGGCACATTCAAAAATCACCCTATAAGTGAAGGTCTGTTAGAACAAAATTTCAAAAATCCGCTTCTGGGGATTTGTGCCGAACTACTCTTGACAAGTAAGGAGTGAGCTTATGCAGGGAGAGCTTCCTACACTCACTGGTCCTTGCAGTCTTCCCATTTGCAGATGCCATTAACGGACTGTGTTGCACCTGCCCAAGACCAGCGTCGCACACAGCGCGGAGTTTCAGGAAAGAGTCTCAACACAGCGTTCTCTGCTCAGCAATTGTTCATTGGCTCCACTCTGGTAGGTGGTGCAATGATGATATCAAAGTGAGAATCGATGAGTGAGTGTTCGATGACCCCCAGGAATAGCCGACTGCCCGCCGACACTCCGCGGGAAGACAGCAAAGCCTCTCTCTTCGCGGGATGTGGGGCGCTGTGCCACGCCCACAAAATTAGAGCCGCGCGAAGTCGACTAGCCCGACTTGGCCGGCGGGAAGTGGGCTGTTTTTATCTGAGCACTTTTGTGGCTTCCCAGTCAAGGTTTCAATAGTGGCGGCCTGGCTCTTCGCCACCTGTCAGAGCAGAAACAGGCATGGCTGGCTACCTGCAGAGACGGAGAGGAGACCGCCGGAGGTAGGAATATGCTCAGATAGAGACATCACGCTTCCCGCGGTACCACTAGTCGACGTCCCGTAACCCCTCCCACTGAAGGCTCAATAGATCGGTCGCGGGCAGTCGGCAACGCCGTTTTGTTGACTGCCCGTACGAGGTGAACAAGCACTCTGCGGACCTTCTGCCACCACGCCTTACAGCTAATCTGATGACTGACAGAAGACAGTCCTGAAACAGTTCGCGGCACATTCAAAAATCACCCTTAAAGTAAAGGTCTGGAAGTAGAAATTTCAAAAATTTCCTTGTGGGAACTTCATTTTAAGCTGCTGCTGACAAGTAAGGTAAGTGAGCTTCTACGGAGAAGCTTCCTACACTCACTGGTTCTTGTAGTCTTCCTGTTCGCAAGATGCCATGAACGGACAGTGGTTCACCAGCCCAAGACCAGCGGCGTCGCACACAGCGCTCGGGTTTTGGAAAGAGTCTCAACACAGCGTTCTCTGCTCAGCAATTGTTCATTGGCTCCACTCCTGGTGGGTGGTGCAATGATGATATCAAAGTGAGAATCGATCGGTGAGTGTTCGATGACCCCCAGGAATAGCCGACTGCCCGCCGACACTCCGCGGGAAGACAGCCAAAGCCTCTCTCTTCGCGGGATGTGTGGGGCGCTGTGCCACGCCCACAAAATTAGAGCCGCGCGAAAGTCGACTAGCCCGGTGACTTGGCCGGCGGGAAGTGGGCTGCGCATCTGAGTATCAGCACTTTGTGGCTTCCCAGTCAAGGTTTCAATGATGGCCTGCTCTTCGCCACCTGTCGGAGCAGAGACGGGCATGGCTATTTACCTGCAGAGACGGAGAGAGACCGCCGGGTAGAATATCTCAGATAGAACATCACGCTTCCGCGGTACCACTGGTCGACGTCCCGTAACCCCTCCCACGGAGAAGCTCAATAGATCGGTCGCGGGCAGTCGGCAACGCCGTTTTGTTGACTGCCCGTACGAGGTGAACAAGCACTCTGCGGCCCTTCTGCCACCGCCTTACGGCTAATCTGGTAATGACAGAAGACAGTCCTAAAACGATTCACTTGGCACATTCAAAAATCACCCTTAAAGTAAAGGTCTGCCGAAGCAGAAATTTCAAAAATTTCCTTGTGGGAACTTCATCTTAAGCTGCTACTGACAAGTAAGAGTAGAGAGCTTCTACACAGGCTTCCTCCCACTCACTGGTTCTTGTAGTCTTCCTATTCGCAGATGCACTTGAACGGACAGTGGTTCACCAGCCCAAGACCAGCGTCGCACGTATAAGGTTTTGGAAAGAGTCTCAACACAGCGTTCTCTGCTCAGCAATTGTTCAGTGGCTCCACTCTAGTGGGTGGTGCGCAATGATGATATCAAAGTGAGAATCGATCAGTGAGTGTTCGATGACCCCAGGAATAACCGACTGCCCCGCCGACACTCCGCTGGGAAGTTGGGAAAGCCTCTCTCTCCGCGGGAAGTGGGGCGCTGTGCCACGCCCATGAAATTAGGTCCGCGCGAAGTCGACTAGCCCGATTTGGTCGGCAGGAACAGGGCTGTTATCATCTGAGTGATGTCTCAGCCCCGCTATAAATGCACTCTGGCTAGCACAGCATGCCCGACCTCGATTGTGCGGGTGAACGGGCAGAGCGCCCACTGCCTGCCAGCAACATGTTATCATGTTCTGATCGACGAAGCAGGCAGCCTCAAAGTCTCGCCGTCCACCCGGCAGGTGGCTAGAAACCAGGTAGCCGAGATCATTCCTTCGTA